>ML783263.1:159475-176388 GCA_009831015.1 Picea engelmannii | reverse complement strand
ACAATTACCGACTTGATTAATCCTCAATGGGGATTAATCTAATAATAAAAATAATAATAATGACATGATTAATCCACAATGGGGATTTAATCCAATAACAAAATAATAAGAATTCTCTTCGCAGTTACATTATTTCAACAACTATTACTGCATAGGGGGAACACCTAAGAATTCTTTCCTCACAAGGACCTTGGAATCTATGACAGGGGCCAGTTCCCTTGCCAGGGATGCCAATCAAGGGAAACTCCTTCCATACCCAGTGGAACTATGATCAAGGCTCAATGCCTATGCTCATCGGATCGACAGGGGGAAACCCTTCCCAAAATCCTTGGAATGTGATACAAGCTCAACCCTTTACGTCCTATTATGGGAATCATCTGATGATGTCTCAACAAGCGTATAATATGTATGTTGGTCATGACCATGGTTTTTACCAAATACCTAGACAAAAACCTAACATTTCCTGGAAACCTGGTTCCAGTCAAACTCCAAGATCCTTTTTTCCTAGTTACAATCTACAACCCAAACTATCGTTTCTAGCAACCATGCACTTGCTAGAATTTACAAGGTTATTAAATGACCCCATATTTCACCATCCGAGTTGGCCTCTGATTCCAACCAAGTTGCCTTTGGACATTCCAAAGTTCAAGGCTAAGCCTAATGAATGTCCTGGTGATCATGTGACTACCTTCCACTTATGGTGCTCATCCAACTCGTTAAGAGACGACTTCCTTCAATTGTGATTATTTCAATGCACTCTCATAGGGAGTGATGTAAAATAGTACATCAAGCTTAACCACTCACGATACTCTTCCTTCGGAGAATTGGCAATGGATTTCTTAAACCATTTCCAACTATTTGTGAGATACGATGTTGGAACTGAATTGTTGGCCAACTTCGACTAGACAAAAGAGGGCCATATATTGGATCACATTTGAGAATGGAGACGTCAGAAGAGTTTGATAAAAGTGCCATTCCCACCATCATTCTTTATTTAGTGGTTCCTTAAGTCTTTGGTACCCCAGTTGTCTAAAGATGTCGCAACATCCGAGGTATTTTCCGAGGAAGATGCGATAATGAGAGCTCAATAGCTGGAATTGATTTAGTCTCAATCTGGTTTAATTTACAATATTTTTCCAGATGCATCGAGGTCAATACTTGACAAGACCAGACAAAGTTTTGGACCACATGCCGATGGAATTATTGGTTCATCACAAACGAATCCCATTGATCCATTGTCAAATCAATTGCAACAATTTTTGATACAACAGACAACGGCCAGCCAGACCATTGGTTCGACTGCTCTCCCTACCCAAAAGTCGGATGTGCACAGTGTGCAAACAACAAACCCAAAGGCCACCCAAGAGCCTGACAGAAAGAAGAAACAATGAAAGAAGGGTAAGGGGGATAATAAACCCACCGATAATTTTGGTGGAGGTGACACTAAAAAGAAGAAGTCGAAGTATCCTTGTAATCTTTGCAAGGAAGACCACCCAACCCATCAGTGCCCTCGGCTTGTGGAGGCCCAAAATTTATTGGCATAGCAATAGGTTGTCGTGTTAACGAACCTATTTTCACACGGGCAATATCTAACTCAATCCTCCTTGAGCACGAAAGGGGGCAGTTAAGTACCCCCTCTGTCTTCAAGTAATCCTTCGTCCGCAAATGTGTATATGATGAAAGGTGATGCCTATATATCGACTAGAGAACATGATTACGGAAACCCAAGTGTTATCACTCCAAAAGTCACCCTAGACTATAATCATGTGAGCTTGGTAACATCAAAATATTTGTAAATGTAAATGAGTTTCTTAAAAGATCAAATGGACAAGACTCGGAATAATAAGGCTTTAACTCATAAATCTGGGCTAATCATGCACAAGCAAATGAGGCCTTGATTAGCTTCAGTTAGTGAATTGGAATAAAAATGAAAAGGAGGAAGACTTAGTGAGGGAGGTGTAAAGGTCTTCTATTAACATTAGGTCTTCAAGCAACCCAAGAAAGAAAAACTCAAATACAAGATCCTCTTGAATTCAAATTTTAAAGAAAACTGAAGAACATCACAACAACATTATAATCAAACATTCATCATAACACAACCATGAAAAATCATGTGGATCCTCCCATCATGAATACTTCAGCATAAGAGGTAACAAGATGGTGTAAATAAAAACTGACTTCTACTAATAAAAAATTCTCAGGTCCATTACATAACGAGAGAACAGTTTACTCAGTCAAAGAAAATTGCAATCAGGGAGCCTCAACTCAACCATATGATCCCATTATACTCTTGTACCATGAAATAAATATCACCATAGGTCCTTTCCACATCACCAATTCAAAATCCAACCCCTTTCCCAAAACAGAAACAATTACAAACAAAGAATGACACATTTTAACTAATTTCCTTCTTTTCGGGAGGCGAAATTCTGAAAAATAGACTTCAAAATGCCACTTGTAATTCTCAAAATACAAAAAATGTGTAAAATATGAAAACATTTTTTGTATTTAATCTCGTTATGAAGAAAAATCTCTCTCATTTTTGTTAAATTCATCTCCAACTAGCCGTAACAGGTGTCACAAAAACATGTCTCGAACAGGAAAACACGAAAACTGAAAACATAGGGCTCAACGATTCTTTCTAATCTCCCCATCCATGACACCTGTGTGAAAAATTAAAGAGGTTAATGTTCCTGAGTCTGTTATTGACAATAAACTCCTTTTAATTTTTAAAATTCATCTTATTCCCTCGCGAATCATCCTAGAAGTCAACTGGTCAAAATTTGTCAGTTTAATAGTCTTAAAACAGAGTTTAAGCAACATGTTCCGTAGCACCACTTCTATGTCAAATAACTCTATTAACATAGCACATTTTAAAAAACTAAGAGAGGTTTTTGTTATTTGGAATGTGATGAACAAAAACCTCCACCAGTTTTTGAAAAATTCCTTCTCATTTGATCATAATCCAAGTTTCAAGTCAATGACTCAAAACTGGTAAAATAACTTTGCACAATTCATTTTATTCCATAATTTAAATAGCGCCACTGTGTGTCTATGTGAAAATTTTAGGTTTCACTATAAAAAATGCAACATCTCCAAATTGATCATTTACAGAGAAGGTAGTGATTTTGCATAGTATCAAACCCACCATATTTAGGTGACTGCAATGCTTTGATAAGAATTCATTAATGTTTCCAACCTGCAAAGAGAGCATCAGTTATATGTTCAAGAGATCTGGCAACTGATATTCTACAAAAACATCATACACACATCTTAAATAATAATATCATTCACCAGGTTTCACACGACCAACACTATCTCTCCTTTATATGCATGTCATTTACATTCATCATCCTGTTTCCAGAACCTCATCACAAGGATGTCACTTCTCAAGATGTGGTGAAGATGTATCAGGTATACTGAGTCACTCCAGCAATGGAATGTCACATGCTCTTTATATATCTTCCAAGTTCTGACAGAAAAACTGAACAATTCTCCCACAACAAATTTATGTGGAAGCATAATCTCAACAACTTGGATTCCCTCCAAATGAAGTGATTGTGGTGTGGTACTACTTCAACCTCCAATGAGACCCATTTTTCAGCCATCAGACCCTCATTGCCACTAATGTGGAGGTTGCTTCTACTATGAAAAATATATTTTGGCTGATTAATTTATTCACCAAGTGCAAGCCCCTAAAAACTAGAGAATTGAGGGATTCATGAATACTGAATGACATATCCAATTTAATGAATGAATGTGCTAGTCCACAGAAACCTATTGAACATTGAAGTTTTGGCACCGATTGACTGATTGCATACATCCTCCATTGATCTTCATTGATACACCTCCTTTTGCATTCCAAGTGTCCTATAGAGGTGGTAAATAGTTATCATGCTTCCAACTACTATCTCAACCATTCTCCACATCATCATCCACCTAAAAGAGTAATGAATTCAAACTCCTTACTTCCAGGTGCCAATAGGTAGCACCATTTTCGTGTATCTCTACACAAACTTTGTCTCTACTAGAAATTCGGTAGTGAATTTAGGTAGTGCACTGTGGACTACACTACTCCCAAGAGAGTAGGTAGCACCCAGGAAATTTATAGTGCCCAAGAGAAAATGCAGCACCCAGGAGAAAACGCAGCGCCCAGGGGATTTGGCAGTGCACTACACTCTACACATCCATGCATGAAAATAGTCAAACTGGTAAGAAATGGGGAACATAATCATATATATCATGGATACATTTAGTTCTTAAACACTTGTATAATATTTAAACAACACTGCATTGACGTCTCATCATGGCACCTACGCATGCATCTTACAAATCAGGCATTTGCAATTTCACTGAGAACCGAACAACTAGAATGTTGGCTTAATTTATGGCTTGACTTTGAGTTGAATGCGCAGCTAGTGTAGGATGGTATGCCATGTAAAAATTACTCAGAATTGGCATATGTGATAAATATTAGGTTTGAGGGAATTTAGAAGTAATACACTTAAGCGCACACACCCTTTTTTATTTTGTTTTATTAAATAAATATATATAATAAACATAATTCATAAACTTTAAAATAGTTTAGAAAAACATTGTATATATATTTAATAATAAAAGTGTTTTTATGACAAACTTATCATAAAGATTTGATAGACTCCAATAAGGATTTCTAACCATTTATTTGTAGGTCAAGAGGATGAAGCCAAAGGATTTCTTATTCAAAGATATCAATAGGAACTTGTCAAGACAGATTAGGGAATTTGAGGTTTGGACATTGGCAAACACTCAAAGGGATTTTGATAATTTCAACATAAATATGTTGAATATGGTCTCAAAATATATTGGAAAAATTGACTGCTAACACCAAGCACCTCTGAGAAGGGTAAAGAAGCCGAAAACCCACCTCTTCCTCTCCAGATTGAAAAGATGTTGGGGGAACAATGACCTGCATCCAAAAAGGTGCGTTGAAGAAAGATGCTCGCAACCCAAACACAAGGGTTGCCCAGAACTACTCTGTGGTGGACGATTTATCACCAATCCCTTATGCGATGTTTTCTTTAGAATTCCTCCATAGTTTCCCTTCCCAGAGAAAGGCTTTGTTAGCTACCCTAGGATCTGCCTAGACTTGTAATCTGGGAACAATCATACTTGATACGACCAACTTAAAACCTTGTCTTCCTTAACATGTAGCTTTTTAGATAGTAGTGGCTTACACCACGAAAAAGTTTACTTGGAATATTTTATGTACATTGGTATATGAGGGCTCCTCGACATGCATGATGTCTTTGGCATGTTGGAAGGCCATCAACCAACCCATTTTGTCTCCATCACCTACTCTTCTTACATCTTTTGATGGTCATTCTTTCCAACCACATGGGATCATTCCCTCTTTCCCTGTGCAGTTAGGGGGAAAAACCATGTGCGTCAAAGTTGAAGTGGTCAATACATCTCTCGACTACAATATTTTGTTAGGAAGGAGTTGGACCTATGCTATGAAAGAAGTGGTCGCGACAGTTTTCAGGGTCTTTTTGTTTCCACACAAGGGACGAATCATGACCATTGATTCGTTATCCTTCTTTCATCCCAACCCTTCATCAAGAGTCTCCACAATCTCGATGATTGATAACCTGCAACCCGACATCGTCAATGTAGGGGTTGATTTATGCCCACCTTTGATGGGTAGTTTCAATTAACCACCTCCGACCAACAATCTCCATTACATGACGGTTGTCCCCAACCAGCCTCGAGCCAAAAAATTTCAACTATCGTCATTTCGCATGACGTACTTTAATGATCCATGGAATCTTCTGTCAACCCCGATCCAACGCCAGCACAAGAGTTAGATCCGGTGCTCGAGCCTATTTGGGCTCAAGGTTACTTTGATTATGTAGGTTATTTAGACTTAGTCTTTCCCTTAGACGAGGTGATTATTAAGGAAATGAATAGTATGGACAAACCTTGGGATGATATTCATCATAGATCTTACTTCCTCCCAGAGTTAAGATGAATTGAAGTAGGTGAATTCACTTAGACTGTGAATGGAGATAAATATTGTCCTATCAATCCTTTGCCAATGCACGTTGTTTGCACAGAAGGAAATATGGCAACAATAGTTTAAATGATACCTCTTGACATCTCCAGAACCCCTTGCATCATGGAGAATATCTTCGTTGGAGTGGATTGCTCACCCGAGGAGATTCAAATCTACATGGATTTATTTAAATAATTTTGTGACGTGTTTTTTTGGTCTTACAAGGAAATGACAGACATAGATCCATGGATCATCGAACATAAAATCACGACTTATGCTGTTGTCAAGATGGTCCGACAAAAGCTTCGTCGGGTCAATCCTAGGAAGGCAACATATATTAAGGATGAAGTAGAGAAACTACCTAAAGCTAGTTTCATCTACCCCATCCAATTGAATCAATGTGTGTCGAATCTCATTCCAATCAATAAAAAACATGGTACGATTCATGTATGTATGGACTTCTGTGATCTGAACAAGGCCTACCCAAAAGATAATTTCCCCATGCCATTTATTGACTAGATAGTCGATGAATGCGCAGGTTGCGAGGCCTTTTATTTCATGGATGGTTTTTTGGGATACAATCAGATACATATCAAACTCGAATATCAACACAAACTGCTTTCATTTGTCCATGGGGGACATTCACTTATCGAAAGATGCATTTTGGTCTGAAAAATGTTGGAGCTACATTTCAGCGGGCCATGTATTTTTCTTTCCACAACCTCAAACACATATTTGAGGATTATCTTCATGATTTAGCATCACTATCTCACAAGAGAGCTGATCATATGACACAACTCCGACTTATTCTTGAATGGTGTCGCTACTACTGAATCCTCTTGAATCCAAACAAGTGCAGTTTTTTCATCATGTCGGGTCTTCTACTAGGTTTCATAGTTTTGAAAATAGGGATCATGGTTGGTCCTCTAAATTTTGAAGCAATAGTTNCCGTGCACCATACCTCAGCTTCATAGTCTGTAGGGAAAAGAGAACTTTTTACGGCATTTTATTGCAAACCATGTTGAGATCACAAAGGGTTTTATGTGTTTATTGAAGAAGGATGTTCCTTTTCATTGGGATGAAGCCACTAAATGCTCTTTCATAGCATTGAAATGTGCCCTCATATATACCCCTCTGCTTCGGCCACCTAACTATAATAAATATTTCTTATTGTACTTGGCCACTGCAGAATCGACCATCGGTATGGTATTAGTTCATGAGGATGATTTTCTCTCAGAATACATGATTTATTACCTGAGATGAGGCCTAGTTGGATTGGAACTCAATTATTCCCACATTGAAAAACTTGCGTTGGCAGCAGTCCATGCTGTCCAACAGTTCTATCATTACATTTTGTTTTGCAAGACCACCATCATTACCGTTGTGAATCCATTTCAATACATATTGACACAACAAGTCATCAGTGAAAAGATTAGTATATGGATAGTTATCCTCCAGGAATTCGACTTGGAGTTTGTTTTGGAGAAATCCAAAAATTTGATGGTCTTTGCGGAACTCATCAGAACTTTCGGTCGAATCAGGCGATGTTATACCCGACGAGTCACCTATCAAAGGAGACATGTTTTTGATTGTGTATTCCGACCCTTGGTATGGAAATGTGCTTGTCTATCTCCAAAATTTGAAGTGTCCCACCTCTGCTTTTCGCGATGAGCATCGTTGTATACTCCATCGGGATAAGAACTATCTCATACTTGATGACACTTTGTATCATAGAGGTGTAGACTAAATCCTTCGTTGATGTCTCACTCATGAAGAAGTAGAAATCGTGATTAATGATTGCCACACTAGAGCATGTGGCATTCATTTGTCTGGGTCGGAAACAACCCAAAATATTCTACGAGTCGATGACTTCTGGCCGACATTAATCAAATATTGTTTTGAATTGGTCAAGTAGTGCCACCCATGTTAGATATTCTCTCGGAAGATGAGGGCACACCCCGCTCCCATGTTTCTTGTTATTACTGTTGGTCCCTTCACTAAATGGGGGATTTATTACACTAGATTCCACCCCCCTTCAGCAAGGGGGCATCGCTATATCATCATAGCAGTAGATTACTTCACCAAGTGGGTCAAACCTATGCCAACGTTCAAAGATGACGGGGAGACAACAACTCTCTTTTTGTTCAATCAGATTATAGCAAGGTTTGACATCCAGAGAGAGATTGTCACTGACCATGGTAGTCACTTTCAGAACAAAATGATGTTGGAGTTAACATCAAAGAATAGGTTGAGGAAAGAACATTCATAAACCTACAACCCCCAAGTGAATGGTCAGGTGGAAGATGTAAATAAATCTCTTAAGACCATTCTACAATGAATGATCAATTCGGCCAAGTCAAATTGGCATTTGATGTTATACTCAACATTATGGGCTTACCAAACATCTGTTAATATTGCAACCTATTTCTCACCTTTTCAACTCGTTTATGGGTTGGAAGCAGTCTTTCCCATAGAATGACAGATCCCATCTTTAAAGTTGGAAGTACAGTTATTTCTAGACACTTCACCGCTTGAAGAGCGTTTATTATATCTCTAGCAACTCAATGAGAAGCATCATGATGCAGCCTTAGCTAATGAAACTCACAAACAAAAATTCAAGTTTCAATATGATCGGTCTGTTCATCCTCATATTTTCTCTGAAGGTGAACTTGTCTTGGTCTATGGCTAAGATAAGGACCCCCCAGGGGAAGGCAAGTTAAAACCTATGTGGTTCAAACATTTCATCATGAGAGAGGTTCTAAAAAAGGATGCTTATCATCTGATGGAATTCGAGGGAACTATTCTTGTGGAGCCTAGAAATGGGCTCTACCTCAAGAAGTATTACTCGTAGGTAGGTTGCCTCAGGTGATTTTTTGTAACATATGTATAGTCTTTGTACTATTAATCTTTAGTTTTGTCTTTTAGTTTTATGGAGGTGTCATTTTTTATGTTATCATTTTCACTGTGGAAGATGTCAAGTGAATCAAAGGTATTTGTTGGGTTTGAAGATGATGCTAGACAACACACTCGAAGGATTTCTTCTCTAGCTTGGGTGATTTTCATAGCTCAGGGCCAATTGCTATCTTTAGGAGGTATCTTTTTAGGCGACACCACAAACAATGTCTTTGAATACGACGCATTCATTGAGTTTTTTCGAGACGCTTTGTCACTTGGTATCTCTCACCTCTAGGTCCATTTAGATTCTCAATTGGTTGTGTCTCATTTAAATGGAGTCTACCGTGTTCATGATCCTACTCTACACCGACTGTTCCTTAGGGTACGTCTCTTAGAATGAAACTTTGATTACATTACTTATATTCATGTTCCTAGGAGATTAAATCAAGTCACTAATACTCTAGCTAATCATATATTATATTGGCATTTTTCACACATGTAAATACAAAGTACACACACGCACATGTAAATAAATTTGTAATATAAGATGTAACCCATAAAACATAAAAGACAAAAATACCCATATATATATCAGAAAAAGTGTCAGAGGACAAGGGTGGGCACGAGCACCTTAAAAATAGGTACAGTAGGAGTCATGGGGATTATTCCCTTAAAAAATATACATAAGTGCTCTTGGCACATGAATAATCTAGCCTAGATAAGGGTGGGGCCTGTTGGCTCGGTTGTAGTGTACAACAACATTTTCCAAATGTCAGAAAAGATAGACCCAAGTCCGTGGAACCCCAACTATGTGAGGTTGCATAGATGGTGGCAGATGCTTGATCTTCGCCATGGGAACTGCACGAGTAAGATAGCTAAGGTTCCGCTCTACCCACCTCAAAATTATCTCTACCTCGCCGGCTGGAGTCCCCCCTGTTGCTCTTTCCTTTGGTCGAGGACTCCGCCTGGTCCTCAAAAAATATGCTATATGCACTTGTCCCACATCTACACATAACAAATACATGACGGTTAGATACTCTGGTACACAAAAAAAATAAAAAATGATATATATAAAAACAAATAAAATTCAAGTCAATCCATGCACCACTCCAGGAGGTATGACCATGTCTGGGTCCCTAGAGAAGTCAATCCTGGTATAGGGACAGTCCTCTATAACCAGAATTTGTCGATACCACCAGTCAAAAAACTTTTCTTCGAAGGCCTCAACTGTCCTTCCACCCCCCTATTGCGACAACAGTGTCGCCCATCTGCATAGGGCTAGGAATGTGGTGGTGTGTCCGCGTACTATGTCTCAAGGAATAATGTTGGGTACCCTCTCAAAAAAGAACGAACAAAGAATGGTACCGAACTCGAAGTTCCTATACCTCCACATACGACAAAGGTCACTTTTGGTATTGGGAAACGTTTTGGAGATTTGGGTCATTTTTGAAGGTCCTTTGGTAAAAAGATCATTTTTTAAACTTGTGAATTTAAGTTAGGTTTCCACCTGCACTTTCTGTATCTCATGGTATTTATCGCTTTTCCATAGTATTGAACCCACTGAGTTTCGGAACTGAACCCTCTTTGTTGCTTTAGAAGTGTCATAATTTAGTGTTAGATCCTTCCCCTAGATGGATGCCCTAGCTAGATCCTGCTTGCGTTTTTTGCGTCCATGCTGTTGGTAATGACCGTAGGCTCAAGAGTGCTTATTAGTTTTTCTTGATTACAAGTATGAGCCTCATTCGCATGATTCATAATCTCACTTGACCTCACCCTCGGGACTCCCAAAACAAAACGGGTCTTCTTTTAAGCCATTTTCAGACCCTTTAAACATGAAAAGATTGTCGAGTGATCTTGTTGACCTTCACGCTCGCTAAACTAAAATTTGAAGGCACATCTATCCAACGGTATTTTACCCCTTTTTCGGTCTAGATGGTCAACTGTACTAACAAAGGTATATTCTAGGAGCCTTGATTCTCTAGAAGAGTACTCCCAGGTATCATTCTAACCCTTTTTCAGGCATGAGAGACTAACTTTACGAAAACGGAACCCCCACAGAGTCCATAGTTAAGCTCTTTTCAGACTCCCTAAAATTGAAAATATTGTCGAGTGACCTTATTCTTTCACACTCATTAAAATGGTCCAGAAGAACATTCCTGATGAATTCCATAGTTAAGCTCTTTTTAGACTCCTTAAAAATGAAAAGATTTCCAAGTGATATTCTCTTTGTCACACTCGTTAATAGGATTTTGAATAGACGTCTATTCAATGCTAGTTTACCCCTTTTTCGACCCGGTTGGACTATCTTTGAAAAAGGTACCCCAGTGGAGTCTCCTTTTACACTTTTTTAGACTCTCTAAATATGAAAAACCATCGACCTTACCTTCTCTAGGATCGTTAAAATTACATCGAAGGGCATTACCATTGTGTCTTATTAATCGCGTTTGTATACCTACATATTTGGCATAATGCCGACTCCATGTTGCTCTCAACTGAGCCATCTGAAGCATGCCTTATACGCAAGCCCTGTAGCACCTTGCCTCTGTGTCTTGACACCTTGGCCCATGGAGGATTTTTCCTGAGTGTCCCATTCCTTCATATATCCCTTTTCTCTAAGCATCCATGTGTTGCTCGCACTTGGAACTAGTATGTCTGTGACACTCAATCCTCTTTTGTAACGTAGCATTCTTTTATTCTTTTTCAATCTTTCCCAAATTATTGAAAAATACCAAAAAATCAAATATACGCCAAAAAGAGGAAGGGAAAATTATCTTCTTTTGGTTCATAGCACAATGAGTCGCCCTTGGACGAAGCACATCCCTCCATTTGTTTGTCAAGATTTTGGATTTAACATGACCTTAGGAAGTTTCTCTTGCTACATACAATGTGTCCTCCTCCATTTGGTCATTCTTCCAAACATATGGAGAGTTTGCGTTGCCTCCTGCATCGTGAACTTATGTCAATATCATACTGCCCGAGTCTCATCATTTGTCGTGCTATTGTCCAAGGGAAGCTTTTACCAAGCTTGAGTCGGCCCCTCTACATTTTGTCTGTTTCCCTTATGCCTAACCATCCCGAAAGCCCAATCAAGTCTTTATTCTAAATCAATGAAGCCCGCAGCCTGATCATCAAGATCCTCTAGTTTGTTCTTGAAGAGTCATCGAAGATATTTGGGTAGTGAAGTCATACACTCATATTACACTCCTACCTGAATTGTGAATATTTTGAAGCTGTTGCCTTGAGCTCTGAAGACCTCATCTCCATCCATCAATCCTTATTAGCTTCTGGAAGATGGATACTATGCATGTATATCTTTTTTATTTCGAGATGTAGATCCCCTGTGTACTACTCATGGCTACACTTTATATAGTTATTTGACATAGATCTATAGTGTATTTGATTGGCAACCATGATTTTATTTCATCCTGAGCATGGGTATGCCCGCCTCAGTGAGACAATTTTTATTTTGTAGATGGAACCTCTCTAACTTTGGTCCCTAGGCTCACTTGTTTGGTACGTTGGTGAATATTGATAATGTATTTCAGCCATCAGATGCTCTTCTGACCTCACACATTAGGGGGCATATGTTATAACCCTAATTTTCACCAGATATGCTTACCTGGTATCAAGCCATCTCATTTTACATTTTTTCCAAGCCACTAATGAACAACTTCTTAAAAAACACCCTTTTTGAGGGCATACACACCCTGTGCCACTACTACATGCGTGTGTATGCTAGTTGACCCACTACAACCCACATATACCTAAAACAACATGAAAAATAGAAAGTTGCAGACATAACACACAATTTTGGGTAAGTTACCTAAACCGTTTGACCTCCCATAACCGGTCACTCAACCAAATACCCAGCCCTTTCTGGCCTATAAAAGAAGGGGTAGGGGTCCCATTTGAGAAGGGAAAAAGGAATAGTAAAGAAACTCTACCCGATTTTGCATCCCCTTTTCCCCAACCTTTTATAACTAATGTGTGAAGAGAATAATATATGAAAGCCATTGGAGCATAGTTGAAGAGGAGCCCAGGTCCAGGTTCGAGGAGCAGTGGCCTAGCTCACCATTGTAAGTTACTTTTGTGAAGATAATAGAAAGGATTACTTTTCCCGTCCCACCATATGAGGTGTTTATGTTTCAGTTCTTGATCATATTTTATTAGAACCACTAACCCATTAATTCGTATTATATGCATGTTCATAGTTCTTTGTTTGTCTATTTTTGAATGCAGGTTGGCTTTGGGAGGAAACTTGCAGTCAAGGAGCGAGCGAACGCAAAAGGATCAACATCAAATGAAGGATTCAAGGTAAAGTCACTACATCTTGTTTTTATCCTTGTATTGCATGAATGTGGGGTTTATGTTGGGACATTAGAAAGAAGTAGGATCCTTTAATTGGCCATTTCTTCATGCATTATAGAACCCTTAAATACTAGTCTGTAAGGGGGATTTCCCACTCACAACAATCTCCTACACCTTTTTCTCTGTGCAAGCTATAGAACAAAATGGCAGGAAAGAGAACTGATCTGCTTTTCTTCCTTTTCATCTCAAATATAATGGGAATTAGGGATAAGTTCATGGTTTGTTATTCTCCCATCAAACCTTCTAAAAAAATCCACACATTACGAGTTGATGTAGCTTCCACATGGTGTTGTGGAAAATAGTTCTAATAACCTTATTGAGGGTGCAACTTTCACATAGAAGCTGAGTTTGGGGTGCTCTTTTGTTGTTAAAAAGCTCTTTTCAAGCTCAATGATGAGGAACATCACTGCATCGTTTCTTTTAATGTTTTCTCACAAAATAGTTGTTTGAACCTCTATGAATTTTAATACCATCAAAGATATTTTAGGATCTACTCATAAATGGTGTAATGAACCAAAATAGTTTATAAACTTAATATCCAAAATAAATAGGATACATTAATAAATACATATAAGATAAATATAATGTATTGAATATATAATATAATATAATTGTGTAATATTCCATATATAAAAAGTATACAAAAAAGAAATAAAATGCTAGAAATGGCAGATGAACAACAATATAACCAGAACAACACCACAATAATACTGAAATGATAATAGAATAACACCAAAAAGAGCACTTCAATTACTAAGATAAATGTTCACTTGCCTCTTCGAGGGGGAAACCTCCAGTCAAGAAGAGCTCTATTACAATAATATCCAAGACAACAATTCTCATACCCTTGACTCCTATTTATACTAAATATGTTTATCAAAAGAACCATCTAGAGGAAGATCCTTCTAGAAATGGAAGCTTCTATTAGGTATTCTTACATTTGAATTATTCTTCCTTATTGATAGGCCTTATTAATATTGACCTTCATTACATCGGATTATATTATTCTACCTCTGTGAGGGTTTAGGTCCCTAACATGTCCCCCCCCTAAAAAATAGCCTTGTCCTCAAGGGTTGAGATGTGGAAATTGTTGCAGAATGGTAGTTGGTTCCCAAGTGGCATCTGTTGGGGTTTTATCTTTCCACTAGACTAATACTTCCTTGATGGTTTTCTAACACAGGCGATGCTCACACTGGTCCAAAAATGCTTCTGGATGTATTGAAATGGAGCCTTATTCATCCAACTCGGGAAGGTTGGTTTGAATTTGGCACTTAGTTCCAATCACCTTCTTTAAGCAGGAAACATGAAAAACAGGATGTAGCTTAGAATTAATGGGAAAATATAATTGATAGGACACCTGTCCCACATGCTTAAGAATGGTATAAGGACCATAAAATTTGGGCACCAGTTTCTGACAATGGTCAACCTTGAGGGAATATTGCTTGTAAGGTTGCAGTTGAAGAAACACTTGATCCCCTTCTACAAATTGACGTTCAAAGAAACCTTGATCTTCTTGTTGATTCATGTGATTATGGGCCATGACCAAATTCTCTTTGAGGGTGCAGAGAATATCCTCTCGAACTATAATAATTTGGTCAACTGTCTGGACCTTCGAGACACCCAGTAAATATGAGAGAATTAAAGGTGGCTTTTGTCCATATACTGGTTCAAAAGGAGTCATGTGGGTAGTTGTATGGTATGAAGTTTTGTACCACCATTCATCTAGTGGTAACCATTGAGCCCATTGATTTTTTTTTTCTGATGCAAAACACCTCAAATATGTTTCCAAACACTTGTTAAAAACTTCAGTTTGACCATCATTCTGGGGATGATAAGTTGTCTTGAGATGCAATTGGGTGCCTTGTATCTCGAACTATTCTTGCCTAAAATTGTTGGTGAAAGTTGGGCCGCGATCAGGAACAATAGAATATGGCATGCCATGAAGCTTGAAGACCTTATCCATGAAAAGTTGAGAAATAGTGGCTATTGTAAATGGGTGTTGAAGAGCACATAAATGAGCATACCTAGAAAGGAAATTGTTGTCCCTTGACTAGGTTTTGAGGAAATGTTGTTCATGTTTGACTATTGTTTGTTCTTCGACAGGCTGGTCGAAGATGGAGCACCCAGACAAAGTGGATATTGCGGGATCTCACCTATTTTGTAGTATTTTTGGGCTTTTAGGGTTTAGGTAATGGGTATGGGATGTCGAACCATGGGTTTACCCATGCTTAGGTCCCTTTTTGTAATGTATAAATAATTATCTAAGTGATGTAAGTAGTAGTGGTGACTTACTAGTCATTGTTTGACTTAGTGCATGACTAGTTGGCTTTGTGCATGAATGCGTTAAGGCTTGCAGAGCTAAGTGTAAGCATTGTTGTAAGTGCTTGGTGCATACATATAGTGTAACGCCTTGTGCTTTGATCTAACTTGGGCAAGGAGGATCTGGTGAGGTGTGCGCAGATATCCTATCCTTTGCAGAGTTGGATCTGTGTCTTGGTGCATGTAAGAAGATTGGAAGAGACTAATAAAGAAGAAGAAGCATTGGTGGACGTAGCCCCACACTGGGGTGAACCACGTCTATCCTATGTTATTGTTCTTTGTGAAATGCGTTCATGATATTTATGTTATATTTTCTTAGTTCATTGTTCTTCATGTGTGATAGGTAGATTCGTTGATGCTTACTACCTAATATATGAATAAATATTAGATCTGCTCTAATTCTATGTGTTAAATTATTAAATGTTCTTAGTATTGATTACTATTTCGTTGATTTACACTTAGGGTTAATCTACGATGTGAATAAGAATCATAACTCATTGCATATTGTAGGCTAAGTTCTCTATTAAGGTATTTTAATCACAAATCTGTGTCCAGGCTAGGTTGTAGACACTTGAGTCCTACAACCTCCCTGCCTCTACCTCGGGTGAGACTGCATATGCCTCACAGGTGTTTCCAAAAGGGCCGGTAGTTAGGGTTTTGTTGATGTTCTTTTGAAGTGTTGAACCCTAGGTCTACCCCTGTTCCAAAAAATGGTTTTGTTTACGAGACTTGAAACTGTGATTGTTGGGAACTGAAGAAAAGAAAAAGCTTTGTGTGTAGATATGTTGTTCTAGTGCACAGTATTATACTTGACTTGAAAAGATTTGTGATAAAAATATAAGTCTGATATAAAGAAAAGACGTAATATATTAAATATTTGTGCTCTGGTAAAGGTAAGATAAGTGGAAATTTTTTCTTCAGAAATATGAATCTAGGTATGTTTGACAGATTTTGTCCTAGTTTGAAAACTAGGGCATAGCTAGAAGAAAGAAAATTTGATCTGAATAAATTTGATAGAGATAGTGAAAGATATGTTATTCCTATGCATAGAAAGATTTTTTGGACTAACAAGTGGATGCAGGACCCTTGATCCGGATTATTTTCAGCACGAAATGAGAGCGGAGATATAATAAAGAAATGCACAAAGATATCGTGTATATCCAGTAATATAATAGAAATATATCAGAGATGCAACCATAAACACAGAGATACAGTAATACATGATTTCTATTAATGAAAGAAATGTACAGAGACTGTAAAAATACAGAGTGAAAGACTCGCTAGAATGGTGGCAGCT
>ML783263.1:99856-136000 GCA_009831015.1 Picea engelmannii | reverse complement strand
TTGTGATAACATGATTCAACAACATTCACGACACTCTATATCCAACTTGCGACACTTGCGACAAGTTGTAAGGGAGTTGCGACACTTGCGACAAGTGAGAGGCAATATGCGACACTTATCCAGTTGAGTGATTTTGATGTGTAACAATGTGCTAAATGATTAAATGTGTTTAATCTTGATTACTATTGCATTGATCTACACTTAGGTTTAATCTGCGATGTGAATAAGAATCATAACTTAATTCATATTGTAGGATAAGTGCTTTGATAAGGTATCTTAATCACATATCTGTGTCCTAGATAGGTTGTAGACACTTGAGTCCTACAACCCCCCTGCCTCTACCACAAGTGAGACTGTATATTCCTTGCAAGTGTTGCCGAAAGGGCTAGTATTTAGGGTTTTGTTGTTTCTCTTTTGAAGTGTTGAACCCTGGGGCTACCCATGTGCCAAAAACTGGTTCTGTTGTCGAGAATTGAAACTATGATTGTTGGGAACTGAAGAAAATACAAAGTTATGTTCGTAGATCTATTGGTGTAGTGCGTAGTATTATACTTCACTTGCAAAGCTATGTGCTAAAAACATAAGTATGATCTGAAGAAAAGAGGTAATATATTAAAGATTTGTGCTCTGGTAAAGGTAAGATAAGTGGAAACTTTTTCTTTGGAAATATGAATCTAGGTATGTTTGATAGATTTTGTCCAAGTTTAAAAACTAGGGCACGACTAGAAGAAAGAAAATTTGATCTGAATAAATTTGATAGAGATAGTTAAAGATATGTTATTCCTATGCATAGAAAGAATTTTTGGACTAACAGTGGATGTAGGACCCTAGAAAGAACTTTTGCAGATTGCAGGTCCATCGTTGTGATCCTATTACACAATATAGAAAAAGTTGTGGATCGTTTAAAAGAAAGAGAGGATTGACAGTATGTTATAACTGCAGAAGACCGGAACATCTTGCTAAATAATTCCCTGGTCCTACTTGTTTTTGTTGTAAATTTATTGGTCATCAGGGTTTGGGTTTCCCTAGAATGATTTCGCAAGTTGAAAATATGAACATGAGACAATAAAACCATGAAGAAGGTCAAGAAACTAAAGATATGTTAGAGACCTAGAAAGAATCAGAGACTATATTATTACAGCTGAAAGAAACATTGAATGATCATAGAGACATCAGTCTACCAGAGATCTTAAAATAAAATCAGTGCATAGAAACAAGAATAGGAGACTTTGACATAGACTATGTATTATATGAGAAAACACAGGTGAATCTTATGCCAGAAAGCACTTGGGAAATTTTGGGAAAGCCTGCTATGATTCCTTCATTGGGAAGGATATGATTGTTTAAAGGAAAGATGATAACCCTATGTGGAAGTGTTACTAATATACATATGATTTATCATGGAACATTGATCAAAGAATAATTTGAATTCATTAAGTTTGTTGAGAACAATGCCCCTTTTTCACTTTTGTTAGGAAATACCTGGATTGAAAAAGATCAGATCCGAAGAAAAGCAGAGGAAAAAGCCACTGAACTGAAAAAGAAGGAATTAAGGGATTTTATGGCTAGGAAAATAGCGTGATTAATTGAAGAACAAGAGGACAAGTCAAATCAACATAAGGCAAGAGAGAAATCTATCGAGGTTGAAAGAATGTAGGAAATCTTAAAGAACCTATCTAGGTAGGAGAGAAGAGTGCCTACACTGGAAATAGTAACAAAATAAGTATTACCCTTGAACCCTTTGAAAGACCCTCAACAGTGCGAAGTTTCTATGCTAAGAGAAAATAAGAATGAGAATGGAAAAAGGAACCCAAAGACTCAAATCACAAGAAGGAAGGAAATAAATCTCAGTAAGAAGACAAAGTTAGAAAAACTATAGGAAGTTCCAGAGAAGACTTCCCAGAAGGAAGGCTTGCAGAACTTGAACCCCACCGGATTAGCAGAACCGCTCAAAAAGGCACTTCACCATGACGAAGCTATATGACCATTGGAGGCATTCCGACCATTAGAATGGTGCTTTGGAATGACTATAAAGAGATTTATTGCCGGAAAGATCACCATTAGAATGTTGAGACCGCACCATAATGGAGGAGGCTATAGAGGCCTTGAAGAAAGAAAAGGAGGAGATGCAAGAGAAACTTTGGGTTGTGCAACAAGAGAAATATGACCTTAGGGATAATTTCGAGGAGGACAAAGAGAAAATCTAGAAAGAGAAATACCAATTGCTTGTAGAGAAGACTGTGGTTAGAAAGGAAGTGACTAAAAAACTTCACTTTGTGTCGGGCTTAGCACATATGGAAGAAGAGGCACCTGAGATCCAAGTGGGGAATCTCGCTGAGGCCATTCAACAGCTTCAATCCAGAGTAGAAGAGATAGAAATTAAAGTAGTTCCTAGCACTCCGCAAGATGTAAGAGATCGGACGGAAGAAACTACCAGGAGTGCAGTAGAAAGAATCAAGGTGTTAGCCTTAGAATGAAAGAAACTAAGTGACCGAAGTGCGCAGACCTATGAGCACCTTGCAGAAGACTCGTAGCTAAGGATATTAGAGGCACAAGTCTAGGAGTGAAGCAAAAGGCGTTGACTATGCAAGAACAATTGAAGTTTCTTACGGCCATGGAGAAGATGAAAATTTCATAGGAGCAGCGTGTAGTTCAACAATATGTCATTTCCATCCAGATCAGAGTTATGGAGGTGACACAGAGACTCCAAATGGTGTAGGATGAAGCCTACACACCTTTATAAGAGATCAAGCGACAAAGATCATAGTTAGAATAGTTGGTCGTGACAATGGAACAACGCCTGGAAGAGCTTGTCACCAAGCAAGTAATCCAACAGTTCATCGAGCAAGAGGCTCTGACAAAGAAGCAAGTCGAGGAAGCTCGAGGCCTTGGAAGCATTGTTTCCCATATCGGAGTGACTTGAGATGAGTCACAGGTGATATTTGGGGGCCTTTTTTCCCTTGACCAGGTTTTCAGGAAACACTAGTCATGTTTGACCATTTTTGGGAATTCAATAAGTTGGTCGAATACAGAGCACCCAGGCGAAGCGGAGATCGCGAGATCTCACGCATTTTGCGGGAATTTTGGGCTTTTAGGGTTTAGGTAATAGGTATGGTATGTTGGCCCATGGGTTTACCCATGCTTAGGCCCCTTTTGTAATGTATAAATAAGTAGATAAGATATTTAAGTAGTAGTGGTGAGTTACTAGTAATTGTTCGACTTAGTGCATGGTTAGTTGGCTTTGGAAACGAATGAGTTAAGGCTTGCAGAGCTAAGTGTAAGTATTGTTTCAAGTGCTTGGTGTAGAAAAAATGTGTAAGGCCTTGTGCATTTATCTAACTCGGGGAAGGAGGATCTGGCGAGGTGCGTGTAGATCTCCTGTCCTTTGTGGAGTTGGATCTTGGCTTGGTGCATGTAAGAAGATTGGAAGATACTAATAAAGAAGAAGAAGAGTTGGTGGACGTAGCCCCACACTGGGGTGAACCACATATATCCTGTTTTATTGTGATTTTGCATTGCGTTCATGATTTTTATGTTATATTTTCTTAGTGCACTATTCTTGATGTGTGATAGGTAGATCCATTGATGCTTAGTGCCTGATATATGAATAAATGCTATATCTTCTCTTATGTTATGTGCTAAATGATTAAATGTGCTTAATCTTGACTACTATCACACTGATCTACACTTAGGGTTAATCTGCGATGTGAATCAGAATCAGAACTTAATTCATATTGTAGGCTAAGTTCTCTGTTAAGGTGTTGTAATGACATATCTATGTCCCAGATAGGTTGTAGACACTTGAGGCCTACAACCCCCCCTTCCTCTACCTCAAGTGAGACTACATTTGCCTTGCAGGTGTTTCCCAAAGGACTGATAGTTAGGGTTTTATTGGTGCGTTGTTGAACCGTTGAACCCTGGGTCTTCCCCTGTGCCAACAACAATCAACAACCACCATGATGACTGATTTATTTCCCAATTTAGGTAAGCCTACAATAAAATCCATAGAGAGATCCCGCCAAATAGCAAGTGGAATCAGAAGCAGTTGTAGTGTGCTAGGAGATTTAACTGTTTCACCCTTGTTGTCTTGGCACACATCACATTCAGCCACAAAATTACGAACGTCCTGTTTCATACCATTCTAGAAAAAAGAACGTTTAACCCTGTCATAGGTTTTGGTAAACCCTAAGTGCCTAGTTGTGGGTGTAGCATGAATCTCAGAAAGTACTATGGATTTAATTTTTGACTATTTACTTAAATACAAATGGCCCTTGTATCGAAGCTCATCATGGAGCCAAGACTACCCTATGGAAACTAGAGAATTGGACTGCAATTGTTGTATCAAATGGAAACTTTTGGGATCGTATAGCCATTCCTAGTGAACGACTTGGAGCCAATCTAGTAGAATGAAGGAGAGAGAGAAAAGGGATCTTTCATCTTCATATTTTTGGGAAAGTGCATCCACAACCACATTGTCTTTTCCTTTATTGTGAATAATCTCATAATCATATCCAAAGAGCTTAATCACCCATTTTTGTTGCTCTGGGGAGGAGATGCATTCTTCCAAAAAATACTTGAGGCTTTGATGAAATGTATTAATTTGGAAGCGTTTCCCTAATAGATAAGGGTGCAAAATATTAACAGCATGAAGAACAACCAACATTTCCTTTTCATAGATTGATTTGCCCAAATTGCATTCATACAATTTTATGTTGGTAAAGGACAAAGGCTTATCCTCTTGCATAAGGACAATGCCAATTCCTTTCCCTGAAGCATCACATTCCATGAAAAGGGTCTTTGTAAAATTAGGAAGTGCCAAGACTAGAGTGGTGCACATGGACATATTCAAGTTTTGAAAATCCTGAGCAGTTGTTGGAGTCTAGGTGAAATAATTCTTTTTAAGGAGTGGAGTGAGAGGGGCTAGAATATTTCCATAATTCTTAACAAACTTGCGATAATAACATGTTAATCCCATAAATCCATACAAGATTTTGTGATTCTTTGGGTGAGGCTAGTCTTGCATAGATTGAATATTTTTAGGATCCACCCTAATGTCGTTATTTCCAACAAGATGACCCAAGTACTCGACTTTTGAGGCGCAAAAAAAAAATTTAGATTGTTTCAGGAAAAGTTGGTGCTGAGAGAAGAGATGGAGAACTCGATCCACATGAGGAAGATGATATGTCCATGTTTTTCTATATATGAGAATATCATCCAAGAAAAATAATACAAAATGATTAAGAAAAGGACGAAAGACATTATTCATGACGCTTTGGAAAGTGGAGGGACAAATACACAAACCAAAGGGCATGACCAAAAACTCATAGTGGCCCTCATGAGTTCTAAAGGAAGTCTTAGGAATGTCTACCTCTTTCATACAGATCTGGTGGTAGCCAAAACAAAGATCAAGTTTAGTAAAGAATTGAGCACCACTTAATTCATCCAAGAGGTCATCAATGATAGGAATGGGAAATTTGTCTTTAATAGCGAGTTTGTTCAGGGCGTGGAAATAGGGACACATGCGCCAAGAGCCTTATTTATTCATGACCATGAACATAGGAGAATATTAGGGGCTCATACTAGGGTGGATAACACATGCATTAAGAAGTTCTTGAACCATTTTCTCAATTTCATTTTTTTGGGAAAAGGGGTGACGATAGGGACAGATATGTTAAATTATGAGCTTGATATCTTATGAGGATTAATTCTTTTATTTTCTTCAATACTTTGATTTTAGATTAATACACTTCAACAATTCCAAATCATAATTGAATACCAATAATTATGTAGATAATTAAACATGCATATCAACAACACATATACCCTAGGGAAACCTTGTACAGGGAGAAAAACCCCAACAAACAATATTCCTTTATTACATTAATAATGTAAGATATCTTACAATATTCACCATGAATGTTCTTCTCTCAAATAGCTTGCTAAGATGACTCTGATTTGACAAAGACTTACAAGACCTTTCTGAAATACACCTCTAATATGCTTCCTCTTTATCAATGATGTGCTCCTCTATTACTTCACCCTCAACCTGCATATGAAAATTGTTTTTCAAAACTGTGTTGCAGAACTGTGTTGAAGAGAGGGTTCGACCTCCTCTTATATAGGATGAAGAGGGGAAGAGGGGAATCTAGAAACAATAATCTAATTGCATGCATTAAACATAACTCAACTTCATGATTTAGTTCGAACTTAGAACTAGACTTGAGATTGGTTACAAATCAACTTTACACTTTAGTTCAAACTTAGAACTAGACATGAGATTGGTTACAACTCAGCATTATACTTTAGTTCGAACTTAGAACTAGACTTGAGACTAACATGATTTAGTTCGAAATTATAACTAGACTTAAGAATTTAGTTGCAACTCAACATTACACTTTAGTTCTAAAATAGAACTAGACTCAAGAATTTAGTGGCAACTCAACATTACACTTCAGTTCTAAAATAGAACTAGACTCAAGACTTTAGTTGCAACTCGACATTAATAAAATAGAACTAGACTCAAGACTTTAGTTCCAACTCAACATTACACTTTACTTATAACATAGACCTAGACTCAATACTTTAGTTACAACTCTTGACAAGGAAATTCGAAATTCTCTTCATGGTGGATAATGTTTACATGTGCCAATGCACTAGATCAATACAATTACATCATTTGAAATATTAGGAATATCGTTTGTTTCTAGCTCATAGGAATTTATATTCCACCTAAATTTTTCTATATGCCTTCAATTTTTCTCATGGCTCACAAGGTTTGACTAGGCTCACAGAGGTTGTATGTTCCCCCTGACATTTTCACTAGTCTGTCTATGCTCACACAGGTTGTACGTTCCCCCTGACTTTTTCACTAGACTTTCTATGCTCACAAAGGTTTTACGTTCCCCCTAACTTTTTCATTAGACTCACATAGCATCTCGTTCATCCTGACTTTTGGTTTGACTCACAGAGGTTGTATGTTCCCCCTAGCTTTTTTCAATACCTCACAAGACTAGCTAATTCTCTAAATCTCACTGGCTAGCCTCAGGGTGGCCCATATGGCCTCTCATTGGAGTATGACTATTGATGCTGCCAAATTTAACAGTCCCTCTCAGTGAGGGAGTCATTCTTAGCCACACCAAGGTTACCTCTCAGCTGCACAAACTGTCTTGAGGTCAAAGGCTTGGTTAGGATATCATCTACCTGCTCACTCGTGGATATGTACTGTAACTTACAGTTTTTCTTTGGACCAAGTCTCGGATGTAGTGGTACCTCATCTCAATATTTTTTGACCTGTCATAAAATACTAGGTTCTCTGTCAATTTTAGGCAACTTTGATTATCACAATGAACCACCGTCATCTCAAGCTTGTCACCAACCAACCTAGAAACCAATTTTTTGAGACATACTACTTCCTTGCTATCATCACTTGATGCAATGTACTCAACCTCTGATGTACTCTATGAAATGGGTCCCTGCTTCAGGCTTGACCAAGAGATCATAGTGGATCTTAAATTGAATCAGTATCTAGAAGTACAATTCTGATCCACTGGGCTTCCTGCCTAGTCAACATCTGCATACCCATGCAGAAATAAACCACCACTGGATGTATATCTCAAACCATAAGTAATGGCCCCTCTGAGATATCTCAATATGTTCTTTGCTTCCACCCAATGTCGTTGTCTCAATTCAGTCATGAATTGACTAATTACAATCACTGTATAGCATATATCTGGCCTAGTGTGGATCATCAATGATCCAATCAACTACATATACATGGTGGGATCCACCAAATCTGAGCTTGTATCAGAATCATGCAACTTCTTCAAGTTGGTAACCATCGATGTAGACATGGATTTTCAATCCATTATACTAAACCTCTTTAATACATTCACTTTGTATTTTCCTTGTGCCAGAAATATCTTGCCCTGTCTTTGCCACACTTCCAATCCTAGGAAGTAATGCATCAAGACTAAGTATTTCATCTCGAATTCTAAGGTTATCTCCCTCTTATACTAGGCTATTAGGCCTTCATCTCCTATTAGAAAGAGATCATCAACATACAGGATTAGTATAATAGGTTGGTTACCTCTTACCTTGAAGTGTAGATTTTCATCAACATCACTTTTCAAAAAGTCTAGGATTTTAAGAAAGCCATCAATCCTGTCATACAAAACTCTGGGAGCTTGTTTAAGACCATACACGGCCTTCCTTAGCTTACATACATGAGTGCCTTTGTTATGCAGTATAAACCCATATGGTTGTTCCACAAAGACCTCCTATTCAATCTTTCCATTCAAGAATGTTGTTTTTACATCCATCTAATGTAAAAAACAATAGGTATACCTGGCTACAGGAGAAAGTACGAAAGCTAAAGAAATAATATCTTGAATGGAGGTATACCTGGCTACAGGAGAAAAAGTCTCTTCGTAGTCAATTCATTCTTTCTGAGTGAAGCCTCTGGCTACAAATATTTCTTTTAACTGTCCACACTTCCATCAATTTCATGTTTGATCTTATATATTCATTTGCATGAAACCATTGATTTGTCTTTTGGCCTTGGCACAATGTCCCAAACATTGTTCTTTATAATAGACATGTATTCCTCAAGCATGGCATCCTTCCATACTTGTAATTTATTAGCTTCTTCAAATGAAGAAGGTTCGGCATCACTAATGTTGCTCATCAGTGCAACATAGCCTCCAAACCTATAAGGTCTCTTCCTTTCCCTGAAAGTTCCTTTGAGAGAAACTATCATTTTTGCTTCCGACACTATTTATTTAAGCCACCCTAGATTCCTTTTGGCTGGAAGTTCTTCAAGATATCTTTCGAACACTTTTGTGGGTTCTAGGGGCTCATTACTTGGCCCTTCATGAGGTTCCTCCTCTGATAATCTAACTCTTCATTTTCAGAAGAGGGTGAAGCTGGATGAACTACTTCTGAATCCTACTGAAGCTCTCTAGATTTCTTAAATGTAGCTTCCTCATGGAAATTCACATCTCTTCTTACCTCTATTTTCCTTTGACCTGGTACATAAATCCTGTAATCCTTAGAGTTCTCACCATACCCCCAAAAAAACCCTTTCTTTCCTAAGGGTTCCATCTTTGTCTTCTTTTCCTTCGGGACATGAATATACATAGGACATCCAAATATCCTTAAATGCCCTACTTCAGGTTTAATCCTTGAGAAGACTTCTTCAAGAGTCTTGTCCTTCAAAATAGCATGTGGACACCTATTTTGAATATACACGACAATGGAGGTAGCTTTTTCCCATAAAGAATTTGGCAGATCCTGGTCAAACATCATTTCTTTTGCTGCCTCACAAATAGTCTTGCTTTTCCTCTCAGCAACACCATTTTGATAAGGGTTATATGGAATGGTCAACTATCTCTTGATTTCTGCTGACATGCATAGATCCTCAAACTGAAGAGCTTCAAACTCTCCTCCATTTTTTGTTCTAAGGATTCTGATGTGTTTCCCTGTCTTCTTTTCAATAAAGGATTTATACTCTTTGAATTTATCAAATGTGTCACTTCTAGCTTTAAGAAAATATATCCAACATTTTCTTGAGTAATCATCAATAAAAATGACATAATAAAAAAAAACAGTGAGTGAGGAAGATGACATGGGACCACATACATCATAATGAACCAGATATAGGATGCCCTGAGCTCTGTTTTCACTACTAGGAAATGATTTCTTTAAATTTTTAACTAGCATGCATCACTTAGAAAATTCATTTTTAATAAGAGAAATAGAGGGCACACCACATACCATGTTATGTAGATCTGGAAGAGCTTTGTAATGAATATGTCCAAGTCTTTTGTCACACAATTCGTTGGAGCTAGTCGCATCATGATCCAATGAATGAATTGTCTGTCCTGACACGACGTACAATCCTCCACTGCGAGTTCCAATGGGTGTTACATGTCAAAATTACTCAACTGGATAAGTGCCACATGTTCCGCTCAATTGTCGTAAGTGTCGCATCTTCTCTACAACTTTCGCAAGTGTCGCAAGTTGGTCACAAGTGTCGCAAACGATGTTCGAGCATACTGTCATGCCAACGACACTAAGGAGACACTTAAAACATGACATGTGCTTGGTTTGGAGAAGAAGAACTGGTTAAATGGAGTCAAATAACTCTTAACACCTGAAGAGAGCCCTTAAACAAAGGTTTTGAGGGGGAGTACTCCCCTATATCATCCTTAGGAGCGCTGACACTCCCCTACAAGGCTTTAGGGAGCGTTATAACGCTCCCTACCCCCTCTGAAGGAGTGCTACTCACTTTGAAGGCACTGGTGCTCCCCTCAAGCTTCTCAAGGAGCGCTACAATGCTTTGATGCCCCTTCTAAGGGAGCGTTGCCTAATCTGAGGCAGTAGTTGGCCCGTTGAGGAGAATAAGGGGAGGATCTTTCAAGATTAGGAGGCAATTGTATTCGAATTCTTGGTTTCATCAAGAGATCCCTAATATGAGGAGGAAGTTCCCCAACTTGTTCTAAAGATAACTCAAGAGGTTAAACTCCTCTTAACCTATATAAGCAGGCTCTATGATGGTAGAAAGGGGGAAGAAATGCTAGCATGAAACCTATCATCTTAGAGGAAACACACAGTCAGCCAAAAGAGAGTGATCAGTGAAGCTACTATTATCCAAGTTGTGGATCTTTGAGGCAAGGGTTAGATGAAGAGGACTTGAGGAAGTTGTCGCATTCGCATCTACGATTGTAAGTATTGTTGTCGTTATTCTCATTAATATGATACGCTTGGCATGTTTCTTTCTAGTTTGTGTCTAATGTTACATGAACTTATCAGTAATTGATAGATCTATTTTCAAGCTAATATCAATAGAGTAGGAAGTGGTCGTATCTTGGTTGTCTGCAGAACTTAGCGAGGAGCGAAGGATTGGAGCGCAACTCGGAGCATGCAGGGACAAACATCGATAAAGAGGTACTTATGTCATCCTTCCTTCTCATGTGTTAGTTTATATAGATTTGAAATGAAGTCAGTGTCCACGTTAAGCATTTTATGTCTTAGAGTTAGGGTCAATCTCTTTGAGGCAATCTTCCTGTCCGTAGCGATATTTTCCTACAACAGAAACTAGAGACTCCACTGGGGAGATAGCCTCAAACCGAAACTTCTTGTTTCAATTTCTCCTCATTGACCTAGTTCTACCCCTTGATTGTTTAAGACCTAGTTCAATCCTCTTTTGATTGGTTTCATGAGCTGATTGGCTCCCTACCCCATCATACTCATCTTAATCATCGAAATTGAATTGTAATTTTTTTATTTTTTTGACACTTTTGGGAGTTTCCAAACCTGGTGCCCCTGTCCCTGTGCTAACAGAGTGCCAACACTCCCTAAAATCTTTTAACAGAGTGCTATAACCCTCCTTGCCTTTGGAAATAGAGCGCCAGCCCTCTTTGGTCAATAAACCCTCCAAAATTTTGTTTTCTGGGTTTTTACCTATGTGTCTCTCTTGCTGAGTAACCTTGTGAGTCAATGCTTCTTCTCTTTTAGCCTTGACATCTGTCTTTTTGAAGAACGAACATCTTACTATTTGGATTTTGTAGCCTTCTTCACTACTGTTATTGAGTTTTTTTGTTGATTGGAGTCTGAAACCCATGCATTGTCTTTTTCTCTGTTTAACTGAGTAAAAACCCTGGTGAAGGTCATCAAAGGCCTACAGATCTCCTTATCTTGATTTCAGTCAAGATCATTGTTCTTCAACTTTTTCTTTTTGGGTGTGAAGTTTGTTTTCTCTTTGATTGTTTCTTTTCTTTCACTTTTCATTTTGATTGCAACGAAAGGGTGTATTGTTTGTATGACTTTTGCTTGTGCTAGTTTGATTTTCATTCATACAAAACGATAATTATCAAGATGAGCATTGGGTTGAATTGATCATTATTCATATGCAAACAATACAAGGCATATTCATGATTGATTGTGCATGTTAGAAGGCATCTCAAAAGTTTTAGCATTGCATCAGGATTTGATTGAGAAAAAAAATTGTTTGAGGATGCTCCTTATTTGTGCTTGTTAGTGAAAAGAACTTTCTCTCTCCCTTAGATATATGTTCATTGAAAAGAAATGAATGCTTATCATATTTGATGTATTTTTGGGACTGAGTCATAATTCCATTCGTTTCACTTCCATGCACCCCTTTGCGTAAAGAACAACAGTAAAATCAACACTAATTAAAAATTATTTGGAACTTTTTCTTTGCTAGGATCCTCCACCAATAGTAGACTAGGATTAGTACTTTGGATTAGGCTATGAGCATAACTCTCCAAAGTTTCCAAAACAAACATTAGCATCCTGAGTTAGGGAGAGTAAAATCCAATTATCATATAAGTCTACCTGGGATCCCCCTCTCACACAAGGGTTACGCACGAGGTCGCATTCGGGTGATCTACGAGGACTAACCCTCTGTGGTTTAACTGATTGTGGTGGTCAGATCGTATTATGGGGATCACTTTGAGGTAAATCCACAATTACTGTGTGGAAGCCTTTTAGTTGATTTTGGGCTTGATACCCTGCCCGTACGTTCGGATCGGACTGTCGATTGGTCCCGCCCAGGGGCTGACTGCGAATTGGTAACCTTAGTGGCCATAATATTTAGGGTCTTACACAAGGTGATGGTGACGGGAAGTCTCACTATACCTGGAGTAGACATTGGTCAAAATCACTTAGGCTCCTTGGAGGGTAAATCCACAATTACTGTGTGGAAGCTTGCACCAAGGCATAAGTCCGTTAAGCAGGTCACCATTGTAATTGTTCCACCCTATCCCCTCCCCTTTTGGACTTGATCACGCGACGTTGGATTTCATCACCAACTAGTACGGTCATAAAAAGAAAGTCTTGTTTGCTTGGTTGTGATTCTTAGATTCTTTAGCGTGTGTTGTTTCTTTTCAATAGTTGGCCATAGATCTCTTCTGCCAACTCTTCTTCACCAACATCGACCCTCCACGCCGTTCGCGGATGCTACAGGGACTTCCTCCAGAAACTATGGAAGGAAACACCCCTTTACCCCCTCATTCTATAGAGGAATATCCTCAACAGAGCGAGGTTCAAAATACTACAACTTCCCAGGATGAAGTTCCCACTCCTTTGGAGAATTTTCGAATTGTTTCAGAATCTCTGGAAGCTTACCGCATTCCGGAGGGATATGAACAATAGATCCTCCACCTAAATTCCGCTGGAGAATTTGTTGTCGTCAATCCTTCTAACATTCCAGCTGGGTCTTCTCAAAACCCTTTAGCCAATGACCCTTTTTGGACTGCAGACATTGTTCGAAGTCCACCACGCTTGGTGCAAGATCTCTATGGAACAGGGGAAGGTGTCGATGCACCATTTTCCTACACCATACCTCCAAATCATTTCACCGGTACCAGCACTTTTACAGCCACACCACCCATTGGTCCGAACATACCGTCCATTGGCCCAAGGTCTACTATTCCCCTCCAGATGCCCCATTCTACAATGGTCCCACACATTCCGACTATCCCCAGCGGTAATGCGGTGGTCAATCAAGCTTTGATTGGTACACCTGTAACACCAAGACCTACACTCCCTTTTGGATTCAAGGCACTGAATGCTTCCACTACCACCACTGTCCAAACTACTACCCAAGTTATACCAGGAAGTTCCATACCTATCCAACAACCCAGAGGGACCGGTCTTGGTGGTCCTAACCCACTCGACAGCACCAGTCAGTCATTTACGTATGGTTCTCAAATATCGAGAACCCTACCTCAAGTTGGGGGGCATCCTCCCACTAGAGGACAAATTCCATTCGGGGGGAACCTCAATGTTGGGGGGAATCCTCCCACCGGAGGACAAATTCCATTCGGGGGGCACCCTCATGCTGGGGGGCAGCCTCAATCTGGATTCTACCATCAACAACATGGAAAAAATGTGTCCACTGCACCCAATCCGTGGAACATCCTTTTTCAAGGAAACCCACAGTTCTCAATAGGACAAAATTTTCAAACTCCGCAGCAACCCCCTTATGGACAAATTCCAAACCCACCCTATAACCCACAAAACCGATCCGGTTATCCTCCGCTCACACATGCTTCTCAAAACATCTCAAATCCTATGTACCTTGTTCAAAACCAACCTCGCATGAGAGGGCCCACTAGTTATAATTATTCACATAACCCAGTAATGGGACCCACTCGTGTCCCTCTGCCACACCAACATTACCTACAGGTTAACTGACAACTACCTTTTCTAGCTACCCTGGATCTTCCGGACTTGTCTTGGTTAACGAATGATCCCATTTATCCTTCTCCGGTTTGGCCAGCTATTCTAGCTAAACTTCCTTCTGACATCCCAAAATTCGACGAAAAGTCCGGAGAAGACCTGAACAACCACATGATGACTTTCCATTTGTGGTGTTCGTCCAACTCCCTCATGGATGATTCGATTCGTTTGTGTCTTTTCCAACGAACACTTACAGGTTCCGTGGCAAAATGGTATATTGAATTACCACGTGCATCTTTTCACGATTTCAAATCCCTCGCCATGTCCTTCCTCACGCACTTCCAACTACCCATCCGGTACAAGATGGGTACTGAACTATTAACCTCCCTTCGTCAGAAAACTTCTGTACATATCTCTGATCATATCCATGAATGGAGATGACGACGAAGGCTAATCAAAGCGGTCATTCCTGACCAATTGTTAATGAAACATTTCACGAAATCATTGTTACCCCAAATTGCTCGTGACGTTTCCATGGGTGGTGTAGTCACCGAGGAAGAATCCATCGCTCGAGCTCAGTACTTAGACTTAGTCTATTCACAATCTGGTACTCTATATGAGTTGATACCAAACGCCACCTATTCCACTAATGATCCATCCAAACCATCGACTGCCTTGCATGTGGATGGAGTTATTGGCTCTGTCAAAACTCAATCTACTACCCAATCTACTGGAACGACCCAACGGCCCACTTCGATGACTACTCCCAGTTCGACTGCACCCTCTTCTACCCCCCCTCAAACTCAGGTCTCTGATGTGAATGTGGTCCAATCAACCCCTTCACAACAACTTGGGGGCAAGAAGAAAGCGAGAAACAAACCAAAGAAGGACAATAACAATGAACAACCCAAGACCCAACCACAAACTCCTGTTGTCAGAAAACAACCACAACGAAAACTAAAATTCCCATGTCTCATTTGTGGTGATGATCACTACACTCGAGACTGTCCACATCATGATGAAGTGGCCAAACTTTTCAAGGGAAATTCACAACCCACTGTGCTCACTCAGCCTTTTCCGCAGCAACAATCTTTGGTTGCACAAATCCCCATGCCGGGGGGCAGTTCCAACCAACCCCATGATGAGGCCTCAACAAATGCCCAGATTTACATGTTTAACGGAGTTAATCTAACCACTCGCTCTGTGACATATGACATGCCAGTTAAACCTGACAAGCCAAAGATCGCTAACGGTTCTCTATCAGACCCATTACCATCCCCTGCCAATCCTCCGTCTGTTAGCCCTCCATCCGGGCCACTCCAGATTGAGAAACCTTCTTTTCACTCTATCCTACACCCTCCTAAGAGAACCATCTGGAAATCTTCCTTCAATCCTAATTCACGGGCTGCCCAAAATTACAACATTGTAGAAGATTTGGCCCAAGCCCCGTGTTCCATGTCCGCCTTGGAAGTTCTACAATACTGCCCCAACCAACGTAGAACGCTCTTAGCTGCCATTGGCACTTTTGATCCTCAGTCATCAAACAACCTCACGTTTAATCTGGATGATCATCAATCATGACTCTCCCACCAGGTAGTTTTCCAAATCGATGTTGTTGTTCACAATCAACAAATCCACCGGACTATCCTAGATGAGGGAGCCTCCACCTGTTTCATGTCCCTAGCCTATTGGAAAGGCTTGAAATCACCTGCCCTTAACAAGTCTGCTACCATGTTATGCACCTTCGATGGATGAGGCTTTCATCCTCATGGATTATTACAATTCTTATCCGTTCAGTTGGGTGGAAAAACTGTTACCGTTGACGTCGAGGTGGTCGATGCTCCCCTCGATTACAACCTACTACTTGGAAGAAGTTGGTTCTATGCCATGACTGTCATTGTCTCATCGGTGTTTCGATGTGTACAATTCCCCCATCAAGGCAAAATTGTTACCATCGATCATCTTGATTTCTGCACACCCGACGCTCGCATCCCTGCTACCAACAACATTCCTTTTTTGGGAGACCACCTGGTTACGTATGAAAGCGTTGGTCTTGGCTTATTGAAAGATTCTAGCCTCATGGGTACTTTCCCTACACCACTTCCACCTACTGCACATCATATTTTCGCCGTCAATATGATCTCAACTATGCCTTATCAATCCTTGGAATCATCTGACCCTTGGATTGTGCCTAGTCCTTTGGAATTCAATGTGCTCAGTGACACTATGTCACTTAGCCCAGCCGAGGCCGCATATGTAGCTATTCAATCTACCTCTCCCCCTTCGAACACTTCACATTCATTAACATTTGATGCCTTTTCAATGCCCTCATGGTTGTATTTCCTATCATCTTTTGTCGATTACATTTCCCACATTTTTCCTTTGGACGAATCTATTATGGAAATGCTTAGCATTGACGATCTTCCTTGGGATGATAACCATCATCAATCCTCTTTTCATTCGCCATTGAAAGAAATTCATGGAGACACACACTTTGTCTTCCCATTTTATGTTACCCATGCTCTGCAATCTCCTATCCTCACACAAGATACTCTCTCTTAGGGGAACATGAGTAACATCTCTACTACAATCATGATTGACATTTCAATCAAAGAAGGTGTCATGGAAAACATCAACCTTGGTGCTAATTGCACACCCAACGAAGTAGTTTCTTACACCACTTTGTTCAAGGAATTTCACGATGTCTTCGCATGGAGATATGAGAAAATTCCAGGGATCAACCCTTCAATCGTCGTACACAAAATCAAAACCTACCCTGACGCGAAACCGGTTCGACAAAAACTTCGTCCGGTTCATCCCAAGAAAATCGCAACTATAAAGGCAGAAGTTGAAAAACTTCTAAAATCTGGCTTCATCTATCCCGTCCCTTTAACCGAATGGGTCTCCAACCTTGTTCTGGTTGCTAAGAAACAAGGGACCATCCGTGTTTGCGTTGACTATCGATATCTCAACAAAACTTGTCCCAAGGACAACTAGCCTATGCCCTTCATCGACCAAATCATCGATAATTGTGCAGGGAGCGTAATCTTCTCTTTCATGGATGGCTTTTCTAGATATAACCAGATTGAAATATTACCTGCTGATCAACATAAGACAGCTTTCATCTGCCCTTGGGGTACTTTCACCTACCTAAAGCTACCTTTTGGCCTTAAAAATGCTAGTGCTACTTTCCAGTGAGCCATGTCGTACGCTTTTCATGATATCAAACATATAGCAGAACTGTATCTCGACGATTTACCCACCCATTCGCTAAATTGATCCGATCACATTGATCATTTACGAGCAATTTTTCTTCGATGTCGGTTCTACCGTATTCATATGAACCCACACAAATGAATTTTCGCTGTCGAATCCGGTCGACTCCTCAGTTTCATTGTCTCCAAAGACGGGATCAGGGTGGATCCCTTAAAGATCAAGGCCATCTTAGCCTTACCTCCACCTACCAATTTAACCCAACTCCAGATTTTGCAAGGCAAAGCAAACTTTCTTCGTTGTTTCATCTGCAACTATGCCGAGATCACTAAAGGATTTATGCGGTTACTACAAAAGAACGTCCCTTTCATCTGGGATGACAACGCTCAATGGTCATTTGACACTCTCAAGCACGCTTTGACCCATGCACCTTTGTTACATCCCCCTAAATATACAAAAGATTATATCCTTTACTTGGTCTCTTCTACTTCCACCATTACGATGGTGTTAGTTCAAGAAGACCCCAATGACGAAGAACATGTGATTTATTATCTGAGCAAGAGTTTAGCTGGACCCGAACTCAGATATTCACATATTGAGAAACTGGCTTTGGAAGTCATCATCACTGTCCAAAGGTTCCGCCACTACATCTTATTATGCACCACCATGGTAATCGCAGACTCCAACCCAATGTATCACACCTTGACACGTCAAGTACTTGGGGGAAAATATTCAAAATGGATCATTATTCTTCAAGAATTTGATATTGAGTTTACGAAGGCTAAAGCCAAAAAATCCCTGGTGTTTGTCGAGCTCATCTGTGCTCTCCCTCGTGCCGATGAAAACATTGAACCTAGAGATTCTCTCCCCGATGAATCTATATTCCTCATCAGCACCTCTGATCCTTGGTATGGATACATTCTCCTCTACCTTCAAACGCAAGGTTTTCAGTCCAACATCTCTCATGAAGAGCGTCGACACATTTGTCACCACTCTCACCATTATATCATTCTCAGTGAAACTTTGTATCACCGTGGTATTGATACCATCCTTCAGCGATGTCTGATTCATGAGGAAGCTGAACACGTTTTGAATGATTTTTACCTTGGCGCCTATGGCGGTCACCTTTCTGGGATGGCCACAGCCCAAAAAATCCTACGTGTCGGCTACTTTTGGCCCTCGATTTTCAAAGATTGGATCGAGGTCATCAAAAACTGTCCACCCTACCAAATATTTAACAAGAAGGCACGTACCCACCCTACGGCACTGCACCCTATTATAGCCATCAGCCCCTTTGCCAAATGGGGCATCGATTTCATGCAGTGTAAGCCTACCTCAGTTGGGGGGCACAGTTAGATCATCGTCGCGGTTGACTACTTCACCAAATGGGCTGAGGCTATGCCTACCTTCCTGTATGATGACCATACTGTAGCTCTATTCCTCTTTAACCACATCATAACTTGTTTTGGTGTACCACGTGCCATTTTCACTGACCATGGTGCACACTTCAAAAACCAAATGATGAGAGAGTTACATGTCAAATTGGGTTTTTTCCATGAAAACTCATCCCCTTACTACCCTCAAGTGAACGGACAAGTTGAGGATATCAACAAAGTCCTAAAAACCATGATCCAACACATGGTAGGGGAAAACAAAACATCATGGCATTTACAACTGTTCTCTGCTCTCTGGGCCTATCGCACCTCTGTGAAAAATTCAACTAGATTTACTCCTTTCTAGTTGGTCTATGGCATTGAAGCTATCCTACCAATTGAGTGTGAGATTCCATCACTCAAACTAAAAGTAGAAATCCTGCCCCATACCTCTGCTGAAGAAGAACGATTCTTGTATCTATCCAAACTGGACGAAACCCATCGCGATGTTGCTCTTGCCAATGAGGCACATCAGAAATGAATTAAGAGTCAATATGACAAATCTGTCCACCCGAGGACTTTCACAGAAGGAGACTTAGTCCTCGTTTACGACCAAGCTCACGATAAATTGGGGACATGAAAGTTATAACCTATGTGGCACAGTCCTTACATCGTGAAGCGTGTTCTACACAGAGGGGCCTACGAATTAGTTGATCATGATGGAATTTCCCTGGGAGAGCCCTAAAACAGGCTTTTCCTTAAGAAGTACTATGCCTAGATCACCTAGCATTTGTACTTTGTACATTATTGTATTTTAGTTTGGTGTTTCTATTTTTTTCGTGTGCTCAAGTATTTACCGTTGCCACTCATGACTGTGCCTGTGTTTTCATGAGTAGATGATGTCTTCCTTTCCTATATTTTTTGGGTTCGTGGATGGCGCTAGCCGACATACCTAGAACATTGCTTCAACAGGTTGGGTTATTTACCAATTTGATGAGGTAGTGAGTTCAGGAGGCATCTGCTTAGGACTGACAACCAACAATATGGCAGAATATCACATTGTCATTGGACTGTTGACCCAAGCCTCCTCCCTAGGTATCTCTCGTATCATTATTTACTTAGACTCCCAACTTGTGGTTTACCAACTCAACCATATCTACGCTATCCGTAGTCCTATCCTGCTACATCTACACTTACAAGTTTGTCGTCTTGAACAAATGTTCGATTGCATTGAATACAGACACATTCCAAGAGAACTTAATAGTGTTTCGAATTCATTAGCTAATTATATCATGGATCGGTATCTTGCCCACATATAATATTTAAGGAAAGAAAAATTGTACATTACATGTAAATTAAAACACATCACAGACATCATCATGTACAAATCATTGGCATCATAAAAACTCGAAACTGTATATATATATATATATATGGCGTGACTGAAATGTTTGTATTACATCAAAAAGTATGTAGAAGAGCAAAATATTGGGTCTTTCCACCCATACAACGTCGCCTGACAAGGCATACAAAAATATGATCACCGGAGAGACTCTAATCTCCCTGCACTACATTGTGGTGTGAGTAACACACCACTGTGTGCACTAGGTGCCTCAATAGAGAATTGATATTCTCAAGTACTCCTACAGTGTGCCTCTGCAGATGTAAAGGAACTTCCCCCCTCCGCAGAGGAGGGATGCCCATCGTAAGGCCTTGGAGGTTTCTCTCAACCTCCCGGAGACCCATCACTGGTACTGCCGGATCTGCTGCAACCGGGACACCCCCTTGATGTCCTGGTACCAGTGTATCAGCCGGACGCAATGTTTCCTTGTCTGCATGTTGGAAACAATACATCTGTTAAAAATCTTCTACATACCCAAAAAAAATATATACATCAAAAACTTAAAAAACAAAAACTAGAAAAGGTATGGCTCAGTGTCTTACCTGACTCATCCTAGTCTTCCCCTGTGGGAAAAATCAAGTCCATGCTCCCGCGGAAATCTACCTCAGCATAAGGGAAATCCTCTATCCAGGGCTATTGTCGTCTCAACCAGGCAAAGAAATTGCCAGTGAAATGGAACTCTGACTCTGATACTAGCCTTGGAGACAGACTAGTCCACCTCTTCATCCTAGGTTCATCCACTGGTTGCACCGCCAGCACTATTTGAGGCTACATCTGGGGGATGCACTCTAGAAAAAATGAGGCCAAAAATGAGCCGTAACCAAACTGCTTCTATCCAGTCCTACATCATGAGATCTGTTCCTTCACTTTTCAAAGGAACGATGAACTCTAGTTGAACAATGTTGGATCCAAACACTGAACACCATAAACCACCTGCAATCTTGATGCCAGATGAGTGCTAGTGCTTCCTTTCACACTCATGATAGCAAATAGTATAGACCAGAGGGGAAAATCTAGAATATCCTTGATAGGGATTCTACCCCCTACCAGCCTTGCTCCTGGGATGCAGTGGCATGCCAGATACACGTCCACTTGTTCAAGTAGTGTCCTTTGTCTGGAGAAAAATATAAGGACCCCTCTTTTCAAGAGGCTGATCAAAAAGTACATGTCTTCTAACTCAATGGTTAAAAGTTGTGTGTCGATTCAGAATCCTTGTTCTGCAACATCCCAGAGGCCAATCATATGCTCGAGCAATAAAATCTCTCTCTTCATTTTTTGCAACTTGAAGAATTTGAGCAAACCACAAGCTCATAAGGTGGCTCGTGTATGAGGAATCCGCAAGGCAGCTAAGTCATCCATCTCATGTTCCCTCTCTTTCCACTCAATCATGGTCGCTGAAGTTATCTACAAAACAAAAAAATCAAGAAATTCGTTATTTCCACATTTTGGCAATTTCGACAATTTTCAAAAGCAATTTAAAACATGAAATAAGATGCCCACATCATTTAAAAGTAACCACAGACTCTTTATAACCACCACGCCCTCTCTTAAGCATTTAACATTCATCAAACAATGATAAAAACGTTTAAAAAGATCAAAACAATTTTATGGCTGCGTGGGCATGCGTGGGGGTTTTCCTATGGATTCTTTGCTAAAAAATGACCCATCTAATTGACTTATAGGGCATTGGCATCTTAACCATCCTTTCCTAGAATGTTTTTGCAAAACAAATCCCGTTTTTCATTGATTTTCAAAGAGGCTGATTTGGTTCTAATTGGGGCAGCTTAGGGCTTCTTGTTTTAAAATAAATAATGCTATGAAAATGAATACCAAACCATGCAATTGAAAGAGAAAGAGATGGAAACCTACCTAGTCTGAACGACGAGCGAAATGGTCAACCGTAGCTCTGGCAGTGAACAAAACAAGATCCACTTCAAACTGAGAATCTCCACTACTCCAAAATCCTTGCAAAATGATATTTCAATCAATTTTTGTTTATAAATTTTCATTTTTCATAAGGTATATTCATTTTTTGGGTTTCTCGAATGATATAATGGCTTTACTAAACCTTGGTTTGTAGTTTTGGCATCACAGGTTTCCTGGCAGTCCTGATGGATTATCTACCTTGTCACATTTATGAGCATAGCCTTAGTTCGTTCTCGAGATCGACAATATGAGAACGTAACCGGGTAAACATTTATCTCTTTTTTGGACCCATACAGATACAAACACACGAAAAAGGAACCCCCCTGGAGTCTACTTTAAACCCTTTTCAGACTCTCTAAATATGAAAAGAATGTCGAGTGACCTTGCTTCCTTTCACACTCGTTAAAAGGTCATAAAGGGTGTCTTTCAAGCAATATTTTAACCCTTTTTCATTCTCGTTAGAATACTGTACGAAAAAGGAACTGAGAGAGTTCTCTTTTAAGTGTTTTTCCAAACTCTATAATCCTAAAAAACCTTTGAGTTTTCTGTCTTTGGACTCGTTAAAGCACACATCGACAGACCCATATGGGAATGAACCCTTACTTCTTCCAGTTCGTTAAAAAAGGGAAGAGGAACTTACCAAAGGTGAGTTATATCGAGCATGTGTTATTCTCCTCGAGCTCATTAAATCAAAAAGAGGTAATCATCTATCTGGATGGGGGAAAAATTGAAAGGAGCAAGCCAAGAAGTCTCTTGAGAACATCATCCAACACTTCTTAGAGTCGCCCTTGAACACGACACTTTTTCATTTGCATACATCATAATCCGTTGAACCTCTACACTTAGCCAATCCTTTTAGTTCCTTTCATTCATTTGGGTCACCCAACGCAAGTCACAGTACCCACTGCATAGTTTTTGTCCATGTCACGTTTCGTTGTCGTGCCTCAGTGTTCAAGGGAAGTATCTGCCTCGAGAGTCAGCCATCCCAAATATCTTGCCTCAAAACCTGTGTTAGTCCATGTCCATTTGATCCACCAATTATATCTCCATGTCTATTTCGTGTTGTTGATGGGGGATACATCAAGGCCCTCCCTCGACGAGTCTATTCCTGTCGACTTCAACACATTATCCAGGAATCAGACTTAGAAACTAGTTAGTACTTTGGGACCTGCATGCCTCAATGGCAGGCCTCCTCACATTCAACAGTGGGTTTACATCATTGACCCTTGATCGAATGATTCCATGGATTTTCAACCTCATATCATTTATTCGCATTCGCTGGAATGTACTAGGGTACCTTGGGAATCATTGGCATTAATGGTGATCTCCCTCGCACTTGTTAACGGTTCACACCATTGACTGGTAATCAAGTGGTTTCTTCCATGTTCGACGTCAGGACATCTATTCGCATGGTCAGATTCGTACCATATTAGGATTGGTAAGAAGACCCTGGGTTGAGCAATCACTTTCATATATGCTTTCCCCAGGCTGCGAAGGAGTTTCTATTAGACAAAGAATACATACACCGTTACATAGATCCACTTTGTATTGGTCGTGGCTATGTCTTGTCATCTCATAGATCCACTATGTATTCTTCATGGCTACGATCAGTCCGAGTCATCATCATATAGATCCACATTGTATCTTCGGTGGCTATACCTTTTTATCAATACAATTATGGATCCGCAGGGTATTTTATGGCGGCCATACCTTGCAAAGTCTTGATCACCCAAGCATAGGTATGCTTGCCTTGGGTTTTGAAATATGTCATGATATTTGTTGGATGTTTGTGTGTAGCTTCCGTCAGGTTCTCTGAGTCTATACCCTTGTCTGAATGTCTACAAAGTATTTCAGTTATCAGTTCGCATCTTCTAACTTCATACTTTGGGGGGCAATCTGTTACATGTCAAAATTACTCAACTGGATAAGTGTCGCATGTTCCTCTCAATTGTCATAAGTGTCACATCTTCCCTACAACTTTCGCAAGTGTCACAAGTTGGTCACAAGTGACGCAAATGATGTTCGAGCATACTTCCATGCTGACGACACTAAGGAGACACTTAAAACATCACATGTGCTTGGTTTGGAGAAGAAGAACTGGTTAACTAGAGTCAAAGAACTCTTAACACCTGAAGAGATCCCTGAAACAAAGGTTTTGAGGGGGAGCGCTCCCCTATATCATCCTTAGTAGCATTGGCGCTCCCCTACAAGGCTTCAGGGAGAGTTATAATGCTCCCTTCCCCCTCTAAAGGAGCGCTACTCACTTTGAAGGCACTGGTGCTTCCCTCAAGCTTCTCAGGGAACACTACAGTGCTTTGATGCCCCTTCTAAGGGAGCGCTGCCTAATATGAGGCAGTAGTTGGCCCATTGAGGAGAATAAGGGGAGGATCTTTCAATATTAGGAGGCAGTTGTATTCGAATTCTTGGTTTCATCAAGAGATCCCTGATCTGAGGAGGAAGTTCCCCAACTTGTTCTAAAGATAACTCAAGAGGTTAAGCTCCTCTTAACCTATATAAGTAGGCTCTATGATGGTGGAAAGGGGGAAGAACTGCTAGCATAAAACCTATCATCTTAGAGGAAACACACAGTCATCCAAAAGAGAGTGATCAGTGAAGCTGTTGTTATCCAAGTTGTGGATCTTTCAGGCAAGGGTTAGATGAGGAGGACTTGACGAAGCTATTGCATTCGCATATATGATTGTAAGTATTGTTGTCGTTATTCTCATTAATATGACACGCTTGGCCTGTTTCTTTCTAGTTTTTGTCTAATGTTACATGAACTTATCATTAATTTATAGATCTATTTTCAATATAATATCAATAGAGTAGGAAGTGTTCGTATCTTGGTTGTCTGCAGAACTCAGCAAGGAGTGAAGGATTGGAGCACAACTCGGAGCGTGCAGGGACAAACGTCGATAAAGAGGTACTTCTGTCATCCTTCCTTCTCATGTGTTAGTTTATATAGATTTTAAAGGAATTCAGTGTCCACATTAAGCATTTTATGTCTTAGAGTTAGGGTCAAGCTCTTTGAGGCAATCTGCCTGTCCGCAGGGAGATTTTCCTACAAAAATGGGTTCTATTGTACTTAAGTGGCTACCTTTAGCCCATAATAGTGCCTTCCTATCCTTGAAGATCACCCAATATCCCTTTTCCTCAATGGTTACAACTTATAGTAGATTATTCTTGAGCCCTGGAACATATAATACTTCATCAACATGAAGTCTAGCCCTAGATTCCAATCTGAAGGAGATAGAGCCTACTCCCTCTATCTTGTAACATTTTTCATCCCCAAGCTCGACCTCCTCTACAAAATATTTTGTCTCAAAATCTGAGAGGGTCTCCTTGTACCCTTTCATGTGCTTTGATGCACCACTTTCTACTAACCAATTTTTCGGCCCCGTGAAAATTGAACTAGATAAGGCAGAAACTAGGTAATATTCTTTTCTATTTTTTTTCTCATTACAAGGACTTTTCTGATTTATTTTTGATTCATCATCCTCAACAGTTGAGGCATGATGTTTCCCTTTCCTACTATATTTCTTTCTAAACCAACAATATTTAGAAAAATGACCGAACTTATTACAACTAAATCATTTAATCTTAGATTTATCAATATTCTTGCCTTTGAATGTACCTTTGGTGTTTGGCTTCCTCAGAGAGCCTTTCTGGAAAGTGACTTTCTTCTTTCCCTTGAATCTTGATGCTAAAGTTGAGTTCTCTTCTTTTGTTGGCTTGCTCCTGGTAGCTAGGCAACTCTCCTCCTAAAGGCAATCATGCCATAACCTCTCAAACGTGGACTGAATCTCTCTCCCACTTACACTGGATAAGAAGTTTTTGCATGAAGAAGGAAGACCATAAAAAATGGCCTACACTAAATCATGATCATCCACTGTCACCCCTCTGACCAAAATTTGATCTCAGATCTGAGCTATCCTGGAATAGAAATATGCCACTGATTCACCTTTCTCCATCTTCAAATACGTAAGATTTTAATTAAGTGTCCTCTTCTAACTTGGAGCTTGTTTCTCATATAGATTCACCAAGGTATCTATACAGTCCTTGGTAGTCATCAACGAAGTCATTGCAGGCATTATACTATCTTTGACTGAGTCAAAGATGATTCACTTAGCCTTTTCTTGACTCTTCCTAAAGGTCATTCTTCCTACATTATTCACTGGTTCCTCCACCACTATGGTCACATACTGCTCAAGATCATGCTCTTGTAAGAAATTTGTTATACAAAGCTTCCACACATTAAACTTGGTATCTCCTTCGAGCCTATCTTCAGACCTGACTGAAATGAAGGATGCCATGGTCCTGGCACTGGAGACTTAATGAAGCTTCCTTAGATTTGTTTGTACCTGCTGCTGCACTTCAACACGTTTAACAGACCCTAATTTAGGATACCATGTTAAATTATGAGCTTGATTTCTTATGTGGATTAATTCTTTTATTTTCTTCAATACTTTGATTTCATATTAATACACTTCAACAATTCCAAATCATAATCGAATAGCAATAATTATGTAGATAAGTAAACATTCATATCAACAACACATATACCCTGGGGAAACCCTGTATATGGATAAAAACCCTAGCAAACAATATTCCTTTATTGCATTAATAATGTAAGATCTCTTACAAATATCTACCATGAATTTTCTGCTCTCAAAGAGCTTGCCAAGATGACTCTGACCTTACAAAGACTTACAAGACCTTGCTTAAATACACCTCTGATATGATGCCTCTTTATCAATGATATGATCCTCTATTATTTCACCCTCAACCTGCATATGAAAATTGCGTTGAAGAGAGGGTTTGACCTCTTCTTTTATAGGTTGATGAGGGGAAGAGGGGAAGCTCGAAATAGTAATCTGATTCCATGCATTAAACATAACTCAGCTTCATACTTTATGTTCGCGTTCGAATCGTCACCGGGTGAGAAAAAATAGGAACGTTGGCATGCCCTGTTGGGCTTGGCAAGGCAGAACAGGATGCTGTGGACAGAATGGGTTAACAAAAACAGAAACAAACTATAATCTAACTACGAACTAAAAGAAAATAACATTACAAAAATAGACAAGGAACATTAAACAACAGACACATGTGTCGTCCAAGGTTTCAGACAGGTGCTTTATTGAAACCAGAGCGCATGCAGAAGAGAGGGACCGGTGTTCCTTCTCGCTCCAGTGGAAGGCTCTTCGGGGCCCTCAACACGAAGCTTTCCTTACAACTGAATAAAACTGAACTGAGTGGTGAAAGAACTCTGGGTTACACTGTTGATGAATTGTTTGTCAAAGGCTGAGCTCTGAATCATCTGCACAGCGTAACAATGCTTTGAATTCCCTGTTGAAACAATGAGTCCTCACAGCCATTTATAGAATTTTTCCAGGCGGTCACGTAACCAGCTTCCGGTGTGAACACGAACCTATTTAGGGTTCACTTAGGTCATTAATTCGCCGAATTTGCAGAGCCGACCCTGATCTGAGGGTCAAATCACTTTGGGGGCCGGTCCATAGGCGGTCGAGAGGCCGACCTAGGAAATTAATGTGCCGTATTAGCAGATGCGTGGCTTTTTGTGTGGACAGTCGCGCGTCAGGCGCGCATGCGCGCATAACACGTTTTTGTCCCGCGCATGTGCGCGCGCATCAATCTGATGTAAAGCGCCCTTCAATTTTTGGTTACTTTGTATAATTTTTTCCCTTATTGAGTGCTGTGAAATTAATTCAGTGCCATGAGTGACTTCATTGCTGTTTTATTGATGTTGAGTTCTTGTCGCCATGTGTAGATGAAATTTCAGTGATAACAGATGCCCCCTGATGGATGAGGTTAGGAGAAAACGTATAGCCGAAATCCATCAATGTTTCTTCTACTGTGTGGTTGTAAAGGAAAGCAAGAGTGGGACCCTTCAGAGCGATCCATTGGAAAGAAAAGGAACCAGTATCTCGATCTTCTGAGAGATGTGCGGAGAACAAAATATACAATTGTGTACAAACGAGGCGGGCATGCCCCATGCTCATGTGATGTAACTCTGAAAAAAGATGACAGAAATGTTGGTGTAGACAACTGCAGCGCCCTCAGGGGCGGTAATGAGAAAGGCAGAAGACAATTCTGCAAAGGAACATACTCTGAATAATAGGCAATGATCGTTGTCATAAGCAGCAGTAATGATGTGGGCATTGATGGCCCTACCACGTTCAGAGGTCTTCGGCAAAGGACAAAAATGACTGCAACAGTCACAAAGTAAGACCCGCCATAACATGAGAAAGTGTTGGCGTCGAATGTTATGGGGGCCAATGACGGCAGAGAGCAATGGTGTTTCCCCCTGTGCCGTCCGAGATTCTCATTGAAAAAAGGAGAATGAGAATCAAGATACTGTCGCCCTTTTGGAAAAGTGTGTTGATGTCGACAAAAGGGGGACGCGACTCCCAGAAGTGGAAAGCTGCTTCGTGGAGTATACTGAAGTGAAGAGGTGGCAGAGGTACATGGACGAAGTCAAGAAGTGGGATGACTCAAGACTTCCCTTGGCTGGAGGATGTATGAGGAAAACAGTGGCCGCAACCGTGTAACAAGGTCGAGTGTCAGGGGGATGACAGGACTGGTGCTGAGTTGTGCCAGAGGTGGGACAAGTTGAACAAATTCAGAGGGTAGAGGTAACTGACCTGTGGGGTACTCTGAAGATATGGACAATGTCGGCAAGGGTAAATGATAAATAATGCTCCAACCAAGGGTGGCATGGGTTGCGTGTGGCCAAAAGAGAGCAGGTCACCAACGGCGACGACAAAGAATGTAATGACTGGAAATAGAGGTGTTTGTTCAATAAATAATAAATAATAAATAATTTTGGGTAGAAATGTACAAATACAGAAATGGGTGCCCCAATGTGAAATGCATGCCCCAAGGAGGGCAGAATTGTCATGGGAGACTGATGAAGGGTGGGGGCCCCATTGGCGAGTTTCCGTATGAGGTAGGTGAAATGAAGATAGGTTCGCAGATGGGCAAACTGATGGTGGATGAAATGGTGGGTTCATGATCCTGCGGAGGTGCAGGTAAAAAAGAACATAACCATAAAGCGATGATTTGGGAGTCCATATGGGAAGCTAGCAAAATGAGGAGAAGAAGTATGTGGTTAATTCGCAACATGATGTAAGACTACCGGGACTCCCATCCCTAAAGGGTAATGAAGAACAACATGAGTGTCAAAAGTGCAAAAAGGTGTTATGAATGGGACAACTCATGTGGGTGAGACTGCTACCGGGTTGCAGTACCGCAGATGAAAATGGAGGTTTCGGTACTGCAGAGCCAGGAATGAGGATCCTAAAGGCTAATATCAGAGGGTGTGACTGGAAATGTAAGTGCAATTCAGTGGGGTAGACTACATGCCAGTGCTGAATATATACCTGAAGGGATGATGTCGATGACCGATGAACAAGTACCTGCACACATAACAACCAAATACCCAAAGTGAACAATATCTGAAGAGTATCAAAGGTGTGAGCTTGTATTTGACAAATGTGACAATGCGTGTGCGTACCTGGCCATGATGTGGAAAAAAGGTGCCCCGGGGGCTCCGGGTAAAAAGTGGCCCAGAGATAGCCATGATGTAGGCGGCGGGATGCTGATCCCGTGGCTGAAGATGGTTCGAAGAATGGACGCCGTGGGCTCCCGGAATGGTGAGTGGAAGTTTGGCAAAAGGGCTATATATAGCTGTAGGGCCCACATTGCCACCTCATTTGTACCTACTGCTACAGTGAGTTCCAGAGCTGATCCAGAGGAGATTGAGTGATTCTGAGAGTACCAGGAATCCGTTTCCTGGCGTGCGAGATTCAGGTTAGTGGTCTGAACATCCTGCATAGCTATAGGTTTCAAATTTTTGGGCAGGGTAGGTACAGGGGACCGTACGAGAGTTTTAGGATGATTTTGATAGGGTGTGGACCCCAATGCGCGGGCGACTCAGTGGAAGGCGTGCATGAGTGCGCGCCTGTACACTGAACAAGCGCGCTTGAGGGCGCGCCTGTGGGGTAGACAGGCGCGCATGAGTGCGCGCCTGTAGGTTGAACAGGTGCGCTCTAGAGCGCGCCTGTGGGTATGACAGGCACGCTCGAGTGCGCGCCTGTAAAGTGAACAGGCGCACATGTGTGTGCGCCTGTATGGTGAATAGGCGCGCATGTGTGCGCGCCTGTGGGGGTAAAAACCGCGCCTTGGAGGAAAGGTTTCAAGGGAAAAAATTAGCTTATTTTGATGGCTGGAATGATCGCTTAAGCTAATATAGGACTTTGGTTTGTGTGCAGGTGGTGATCAGTGAGCATGGATGTGCGATGGCATGAGCGGGACTGGGAGCCGCTGCTGGAGGAGGTGGCTGAGGCGAGGCCGGCAGTGCGGGCATCTTTTGCAGCCAGTGGGTTGCTAAAGTTTTTTGAGTTCCCTCTGATACGGGCCCAGGAGTATTTGCTCCAGTTTCTGATTGAGATGTGGAGCCTTGAGCAGCACTGCTTCCTTGTGCGAGGAGAGTAGGTTGCCTTCACTGTGGTGGAGGACATCTACTTTTTGACTGGGCTCCCCTTTCACGGAACACCGTTACCGGCAGTTCCTGTACTACCGAGGGACACTGATCAGGCGGAGGTCGTCGAGCGATATTGCTCAGGTGAGCACTATATGACTAGGTCATCAGTGCGTATCCATGTGATAGATGTTTTGTTGCATCGTTGTGTAGCAGTGATGATAGTGCGGGTGTACGGGACCCGAGCGCCCCACCGGATTAGTGGTTGCGAGCTGATACTGATGGAGAGGGTGGTGGTGGGCTGTGAGAATTTCTCCTGGGGTCTGATGCTACACGCGCAGATGATTGCGCAGCTGGACCGTTGTCGGTCTACAGGCAGGGGGGAGTTTGCTTTTGGCTCCATCCTGGTGGCCTTTTTCTTGGAGAGGGTGCCGACGTTGCGGCCGAGGGTGGTGCTGGAGGTACCAGGGGTACAAGACCCACGCTTGAGGTAGTGGTCCGAGATTTTGGTTCGCCACGGCGGTGGCGAAGGGGGGCATTACTTTACGGAGGAGGTGGCACAGATATGGCGGCAGACACCGCAGTTTATACTCTAGTTCCCTTATGCGGGGGTGGACTTTCGGGGGGACCCGGATATGATACTGCCTCCTGGGGAGGTTTTTGACCACAGAGGTATGTTGTGTATTTTTTTTATTTATGTTTGTGATTTTGATATACCAGCTCATATGTTTGATGTATACACACTGATACCATCTGTTGTTTGTTTGTTTGGTGCATGTGCAGATGTGGCACCTCGCGGGCGGGAGGTGGGGGTGTTCAGAGCGCCCGCAGAGCGAGAGCAGGAGAGACCACCGCATGCAGGGAGGCGGCCGATGGATGAGGCTGTCGAGGGACCCACAGGGCCCGAGAGACCAGCGCAGAGGTGCCGCTTTGATGACCTTGGTGCGGGGCCATCTCATGCTCCTCCGGCGGCAGCCAGAGATGATGATGATCTAGTCCGTCGGTTTGAGACGGTTTTGTGAGACGTGCCTGAGGGCATGTGGATCCGTATCCAGGACGAGGAGTTCCTGGAGCAGTGCGTCAGGTTACCGCCACCATGGCGGTCGATCATGTGGCGGGCAGCTGTGCTCACTGCGATGACGAGTGGACGCCTGCCACCTGGGCAGGGTGGTCCTGCGGATGTTCCACCACCACCGCCTGGGGCAGGTGGGGGTGGGCCACCACTGCCTCTTGAGGGAGGGGCAGCTGGGGGTGCCCTAGAGGCCCCCTGATTGTATGGGGCACTTTTGTATCTTTTTGATAGGCTGGTGAGCTGATTTTTGTACTGTTTATGTGGTACGGGCTGAAGGGCCCATATTTTTTGTATGTAAACATTCGGATGGCCGGAGAGGCCAATATATATATATGAGTATACATATTTTTTGGATCCAAAATGTGTTGTACATGTGTTTTTGTTTTGATGATGATGATGTCTATGTTTCCTATATGTTGTGACAGAATGTATGAGATGCTTATGTCTGTGTATTTTGATGTGATATATGCCAATCTAGCACCATGTTAGCTATTTCATCTATTGTTTGATTCAATTCTCTTGGAATATGTGTAAATGTATTGGAATCAAAATGTCGAGATAACAGTCTAACCTACAGGTATTTGCGAAAAAGGCACGGATCGTGTACACGGTAAACATTGTTGAGCTGGAGAACGACTAATTGTGATTCGAGGAAAATGCTAAGGTGATGAATATGATGATGTTGGGCATCGGTCAGGAGGCCAATGACAACCGTGTATTCGGCTTGGTTATTGGTTGCTGGTCCTAAACAAATGCCGCTTGAATGTATCATTTCATGTGAAGGGCTATAGAGAGCCCAAGTAGCCGAAGCGAGATTTTGTGTCCAACGGCTGGCGCCGTCGGCGTAACCAATGTGGTAAGCTGGTGGAGGAGTCATCTATCAATAGCACAGAGGATAGTTTAGACGAGAGGGTAGGGGAAAAAGATTAAAAACACTAAACAAGAAAAAAGTAACCTAAAGTATCCTGACTACTTCTAAGCATAAAATTTCTTGAGGTATAACCTATTGACGGGTTCTTTGAGTGTGAGGCCTTCGAGGGAGGCCAGGATGTATGCACCTTTGGTGAGGCAATGTTGGATGATGTAAGGGCCATGCCAAAGTGATTCGAATTTTCTGTGGCCAAAGGTATCATGAGCGATATCGTAGGCGAGGACAAGGTCGCCTTTGCGAAATGAGCGAAGGTTGACATGGCGGTCAAAGGTAACTTTGGATCATTTTTTAGTTGCCTCATTGTTCTGTAATGAGGATCGACGATCTTCATCCAGAGACTCCAAGTTCAGTAAGCACTGCTCTATTGGAGCAGTGTCAGGTAAAATCTCGATTGCGGTGCGAAGGGTGGAGATTTCACACTCGATGGGAAGAGTTGCCTCGATCCCATGGACTGAATGAAATGGCATGAATCCTATGGTGGTATTCACTACCGTGCGATAAACCCATAGTGCGGAGAATAACATCTAATGCCAATTGGTTTTATGTTTATTAACCGTGCGTTGCAACATGGTCTTGAGGACTTTGTTCACTGCCTCGGCCTGTCCGTTTGACTGAGGATAGTATGGTGAGGAAAACTCGTGGGAGAAGCCTAACTGAGATGAGAGTTCGACGAAGATCTCATTCTCAAAATGTTTCCCATGATTGGAAACTAGTTGGAGTGGTACTCCGAACTGGGATATGACGTGGTTAAAGAAAAAACGCGCTGCAGTGTCAGCGGTGTTGTTGAAGGTGGGCATAGCTTCATCCCATTTGGTGAAGTAATCGACAACCACAACAATGTATTTGTGACCATTGCTAGAGGGGGGATTACAAGTCATAAAGTCAATGCCCCATTTACAAAAGGGGCCTACAGTGATGACCGGGTGGAGAAGAGCGGGGGGAGCACGGGCTTTGTTGGCATAGAGATGACATTGCTCACATCATTTCACGGCATGAATGCAATCGTGGAACAAGGTAGGCCAAAAGTAACCGGCCCGGATAATCTTCTGAGCCATGGATATACCCGAAAGATGGCCCCCGCATGCGCCACTGTGGCAGTCGTTTAAGACTCTGTTGGCCTCGTCAATAGTCAGGCAGCGACGCAGAACGGTGTCGACACCCCGCTGGTATAGGATGTCTCCGATGAGGAGATAGCGGGGGGCCTGATGGCGAATACGCCGACGATCATATCATGATAGGTGAGTTCCAAAATTTTGAGTTCGGAGGTAGACGAGAAGGTCGCCATACCAAGGATCATCAGAGGCGATGTAAAAGAGATGTTCGTCAGGAAAGTCAGTATTGACGGGGGTACTGGGTGTGTCAGAGGGGAGAGCCGTGACAAGTTCTGCGAGAACAAGGGCCTTCTTACTCTTTGGTGTTGAGAAATCGAGGTCGTACTCCTGAAGGATAACGATCCATCGAGCGAATTTTCCATTAACTTGGCGATGACTGAGAAAATACTGCATAGGGTTGGAATCTGCGACGACCTTGGTGGTGCGAAGCAGGATATAATGGCACAGTTTCTGGACCGTGAGGACAAATGCTAGAGAAAGTTTCTCTTCATGTTTGTACTTCAGGGGTGGTCTTGAGAGGTTCTTACTGACGTAATAGATTACGTGTTCATGATTGTCATCTCCGAGCTGGACAAGGACACCGGCTACTGATACAGCTGATGCTGATACGTAGAGGATGTAGTCGCGACTGTAATCTAGTGCACTAATCAAAGGTGCGTTGGAAAGTGTTGTTTTAAGATCGTCAAACGATTGTTGGGCATAGTCGTCCCACTGAAAAGGGATGTCGTGACGTAGTAAGCGAAGGAAACCATGTGCACGTATAGCGTAATCAAGAACAAAGCGTCTGAGGAAGTTGGCTTTGCCTTGTAGACTCTGAAGTTGTTGTATACTCCGAGGAGGTGGAATCTCGGTGATGGCTTTGACTTTGATGGGGTCCACGGTGATACCACTTTGTGAAACGATAAAACCAAGGAGGTGCCCTGCAGTGACATGGAACACACACTTGAGGGGATTCAAGTGGATGTTGTATCGGCGGCATCGTTGAAAGATGATTCGTAAATCATCAAGATGTTGGGTGCGTTTCTTGGATCGAGCTGTGAGATCGTCCAAGTAGGCGAGAATGATGGCAGCCAGATCGTGAAATATGTATGTCATCGCCCGCTGGAAAGTTGTGCCGGCATTCTTTAAGCCAAAAGGCATGACACGATATGCGAAAGTACCCCACGGGGTAATGAATGTAGTTTTATACTGATCGGCTGGGTGGATCTGAATTTTGTTATAGCCAGAGAATCCGTCCATGAAGGAGAGAGCCTCGTGGCCGGCACAGTTGTCGATAACCTGATCGATAAAGGGTGTTGGAAAGTTGTCTTTGGGACATGCATTATTAAGATCGCGAAAGTCTGTGCAGACGCGGATAGTGCCCTGTTTCTTGTCGAAGGGTACAGGATTGGAAACCCATGAGGTGTAAGCGATGGGGTAAATGAACCCGACTGTACATAATTTGTCAATTTTGGCTTTGATAGCCGCGGCCTTGGATGGGTGTAGTGGTCGTTGTTTCTAGTGAACGGGTGTGATGTCTAGCCAGGTGTCGATGCGGTGTTCGACAATAGATGGATCGAGGCCAGGCATCTCTATGTATGACCAAGTGAAGATATCCCTTTATTCTTGGAAGAGGGCTTTGTATGCGGTAATTTCCTGAGGAGTGCAAGAAGCTCCGATGATGATTTCTTCGACAACACCACTTTTTATGGAAATGTCGATTTTGATGGTGCGAGAAATGTTGGCCATATTACCTTCTTCAAACGCATCAGGGGCGGGGATGGGATTCTTGAACCAATCAATAGTCCCGGGTGGGATAAAATCTTTGGTTTTGACCGCGTACACTGGGTTTTGATTAGGAGGCATGAGGGCTTCCTGTGGGAGGAAGAGTGCACGATGATGTAGTGTGTCCCAAGGAAAGTATGGGCTATGTAGTTCTTCCAGTATTTCCTCGTCGTTGTGGAAACGACGGAAATATAAGGGGTCGTGATGAGTGATCTCAGTGCTAGTATGATTGCCCCCTGCTAGAGTAGCAAGGGGAGGTGTATAAGCAGAATGTGAGGGTTCACTCGACATAAGCCATATGTTGAAGTACTGAGGGGTACCCGTAGTGGTTGGGTGAAGGGTCTCTGTATGAACAAGAGAGTTGGGAGGATTGCGGGGTAACTCCTCAGAGACGTCATTTAGGAACCATGGAGGCGTTGGGAGTGCTTCAGGCTCTAGAGAAATGACACGACGATCTTCGGGTGGTGAAGTAATGTTGATTATTGGCTCGGTGGGTTGGTGTCACCGGGCCACTTGACATTGCCTGTAGGCAAGGATCATAGGACATTGGTATGTAAAATGGGCTAGTGAATCGCAGAGAGAGCAAGGGCATCTCATACGTTCATTAACTGAAGTAGTGACATAACGAATGTCAGTGATGTTTGAAGAG
>ML783263.1:54322-67769 GCA_009831015.1 Picea engelmannii | reverse complement strand
GGTCACCCTCTCCATCTATTCGATTTAAGTTGTAATCGATCAACAACTCTTCACCTGGAACTATTGTTTTTGTTGCACATACAAATATACGATTTCCTTCGCATGCCTCAAATATGCAATTCAGTTTCTTAGTTGTTGCCACTGGTCGTGTACTATTTATAAAGACTGCAATGTTTCCAGTAGCTTTTGGCCTTCCATCAATATACATAGTTTCCCCTTTATTTTGATTGTTATCTAGTAGTTGTATATAATTTGCGGCAACTCCGTATCTTCGCATACTTTACGTATATCGGACCAACATCAACCAGTGATTGTATTTGTATAATGGTCCGACATACTCCATAAATTCAGTTACAATGCCATAGCCGACCTTTATGCCATCCATGGAAAATAACCCCAATCCATGTAGGGACGAAGGAGCAATGCCATACATCCTCACACCGATGAAAAAATCTATGTCCAGTTCAGGTAGCTCCTTAGGTGCCCATCATTGCACTAGATGTTTATACCTCAAGGGCAACTGAATGTCACCTATGCTCTCATCATCATAATTACATGACCCTTTGTTGGCAATAAAAAGTTGCATGCGGGTACAAAATTGTTTCCTTACATTTTCCAACCTAGTTGATCTAGAACCGGTAGATCTAGTACAACACGTCTCACTTTCAACCTCTCTTACTATATCTTGATCATCACTCAAGGAAGATAGATCGGACAGATACCTATTTGGTGGTACCTACACTCGTTAAAACAAGAAGATAAGTTATCATGCCAATATACATTTTTGGTACCAACACAGTTGCATATAGTTGAATTTAGTTGCATAAAGTTGAAATTGCCACACCTATCCATCATATAGTTGCATAAAGTTGAAATTGTCACACCTAGTTGCATATAGTTGCAATATAGTTGCATAAGTTGCAATATAGTTGCATATAGTCGCATAAGTTGCAATAAAGTTTCGTAAAGTTGCATAAGTTGCAATATAGTCCATGTATGGAACTTAGTTCTTGTCCATGGTCAGGGAAAGAACATAAGGTTTTTATGTCCTATTTAAATCTTCTTAGGTGCATATAGTTGCATATAGTTGCATAAGTTGCAATATAGTACCAACATAGTTGAAATATAGTTGCATTTAGTTGCATAAAGTTGAAATTTCCACACCTATCCATCATATAGTTGCATATAGTTGCATAAGTTGCATTGTTGCATAAGTTGCGTAAAGTTGCATAAAGTTGCATAAAGTTGCATAAGTTCTATAAAGTTGTTGAAGTTGCATAAGTTGCATGTTGCATAGTTGCATATAGTTGCATACAAAATTGTTGCAATATAGTTTCATAAGTTGCATATAGTTGCATATAGTTTCATAAGTTGCATATAGTTGCGTAAAGTTGCATAAAGTTGCGTAAAGTTGCATAAGTTCCATAAAGTTGTTGAAGTTGCATAAGTTGCATGTTGCATAGTTGCATACAAAATTGTTGCAATATAGTTGCATAAGTTGCAATATAGTTGCATAAGTTGCAATATAGTTGCATTTGACCACTAACCAATATTTGAGAATATAGTTGCAATATAGTTGCATAAGTTGCAATATAATTGTATTTGGAACCATTGGTATCTTTTCATAATAAGAATAGGTCTCAAGGTGTGTACCATGACTAGAGAGGGAAAAAAGGGCCTTAGGTCCTATCCGTCATATAGTTTCATATAGTTGCAAGGCAACATAGGTCTTGTTGCATATAGTTGCATATAGTTGCATAAGTTGCATTGTTTCATAAGTTGTGTAAAGATGCATAAAGTTGCATAAAGTTGCGTAAAGTTGCATAATTTCCATAAAGTTGTTGAAGTTGCATAAGTTGCATGTTACATAATTGCATAGTTGCATATAGTTAAATGCACCCTTAGTTGCATATAGTTAGTTGCATGTAGTTAGTTGCATAGTTGCATATAGTTAAATGCACCCTTAGTTGCATATAGTTAGTTGCATGTTGCATAGTTGCATATAGTTGCATAGTTGTCATTCATAAGTTGCATGTTGCATAGTTGCATAGTTGTGTATAGTTGCATACATTTAGTTGCATATAGTTAGATGCATTTGGAACCATTGGTATGTTTTCATAATAAGAATAGGTCTCAAGGTGTGTACCATGACTAGAGAGGAAAAAAAGGGCCTTAGGTCCTATCCGTCATATAGTTGCATATAGTTGCAAGGCAACATAGGTCTTGTTGCATATAGTTGCAAGGCAACATAGGTCTTGTTGCATATAGTTGCATGTAGGTCTTGTTGCATATAGTTGCATATAGTTGCATAAGTTGCATTGTTGCATAAGTTGCGTAAAGTTGCATAAAGTTGCATTAGTTGCATTGTTGCATAAGTTGCAATATAGTCCATGTATGGAACTTAGGTCTTTTCCATGGTCAGGGAAAGAACATAAGGTTTTTAGGTCCTATTTAAATCTTTTTAGGTGCATATAGTTCCATATAGTTGCATAAGTTGCAATATAGTTGCATAAGTTGCATATATTTGCATAAGTTGCAATATAGTACCAACATAGTTGCATATAGTTGCAGGAAGTTTCATAAGTTGTGTAAAGTTGCATAAAGTTGCGTAAAGTTGCATAAGTTCCATAAAGTTGTTGAAGTTGCATAAGTTGCATGTTGCATAGTTGCATATAGTTGCATACAAAATTGTTGCAATATAGTTGTGATGTAGGAGCATTTCCAACATATCAAGCGAACCAATGCGGAAGTGGAAGACAACTGGACAAGCCAACACCAAATTTTGAAACACTTTGGAATTGATACACCAAATCTTAAATGAGTCATTTATGATGGAGCACCTTTGTATATTGTAAATGGAACTTGAGAGGATAGCTCTCGTCCTTTAGTAGATAGACGACATTTAATATAGTTAATGCAGGTAGATAGGATTTTTAATTCTAGACTAGACAGTTTAGGAGCTGGAGGGAAAACGGATATAGACACCCTCATTGTGCATTGTAACATTATTCAGAATTCAGAAATAGCATAGAGAAGCAGAGAGTTGTGTGAAGAACATCCATGTAAAGACATTTGAACTAATAGAAAGCTTTGATTCAAATTGATGGTTTGTGTGGTTCTCTGTGTATTGAGGTTGTATTCATGAATGTTTGCTTCATGTTGTACATTTTCTCTTATATGCTGTGTATATGATTTCATGGTTGGATTGAAGTCTGAGATGGAGATGGAATGAGTTTCAATTGTTTCTCTATTTGAGCCAGAGATTCCTGCAAGGAGTGCAGTCGAATTGTCTACAAGGAGTGCGTTGACAGAGGGTTCAAATAGAGATCATTTTTGTCTCATTCGTCCCAAGGTGCAGTTAGGCACGGGAGCTGTGCAAGGAGTGTGCAGGCTAGATAAAAGACTCAAGTTTGGGAACCTGAGTGAAGTTCTGAAGGACTACAGTTGTAGGTGTGCGTAGAGTCAAATACTTCAACACTTAGCATGATTGAAGGTTTTCCGCAAGGAGTGCAAGCAAGGCATTTCCTTTTGGGAACTTGAAGAAGTGGGAAAATCTCAGGAAGGATAGGCCTTGAAATTCGTTGAAGGAAAGTGTAGGGAAGCTAAGACTTGAAGGTTAGCAGAAGCGTCACAGGTTTGCATGCAAGAGAGGGAAACAAGTTCCACAGAAGGAACCCAGTCATTTCTCAGAATCATTGAAGGAGGAGTAGACGGTCAAAATTTTCCAAGGAGGTTTCGTGACAACCCGTGAGATTTCAGATCTCACAAAGGTGTAGGGAATATATCACTAGTATTTTCGTGAAGTGTAGAGCTCAGGAGGGGCAGCTCCATTGATCTGAGTCACCAAGACCATCAGATCTACATGTAGGATCATGTATCGGGGTTTCATAGGTTGAAGCCCGTAATTTTAGCAATAGAAAAGCGTGAAGTCGCAAAGAGCGATATCCCGACGATCCCAGAACCATCCATTATTTAGGGATGCGTGTCAGAAGATCCAAAGAATTCAGGGTTCGGAGTATCGGGAGTTTCGAGGAAAGAGTATTCTTGCAGCTTGAAATCGCGACCAGCGATATCCCAACAGTGACGTAACAAGTGTGGGACCACAGGAGTGAGTGGAGGACATGTGGCATAAGTCATCGAGGTTTCGCAAGGAGAAGCGTTGGGACATTGGCATTAGGATTCGCGACCCCGCGAAGTCCAAAATCTCGATAGAAGTGACGAGGAGTGGAAAATTCAACTCGCATGTGTACATCAGAGTTTTGGTGTATCGAGCATCGGGAGTCGGTGAGACTAGTTGCTTGGTATCGCGAGTTGCAAAATCATGACAAGGAAAGTTTTGACAGGAAAAGAGTCAGCATTGACTAGCCATTGGGTCTCGGGGATTCGAGAGTGTAGCGCTCGACCATTAGACTTGCGAAGTTGCGATTTCTGATTCCCCGACAAATAAGAAAGGGGGGGATCGTGCGAAGAGATCTATGGGTGTAGATTTCCCGAAAAGGGAATAGAAGATCTATTCAAGAGTTCTTCAGGCCAAGGAGAAGAAGATCCTGTGAGTGCGCGTGGACCTTCCGACCCGCGGGTGGTGAAGGGGCTGTGTGGCCGTTAAGTGGTACTAGAGCACAGAGAGATTCTTTTCTTTCTGTAGTAGAGGAGAAGGAAATTCACCATGCCTCCAAGGAGAGAAAGACAGTCACCTGATCCAAAGGATAGAGAGGTGCAGAGAAGAAGAGGCAGGCAAGTAACAAATCCAAAAATGGAGAGACAGATGCTTGATATCTGAGCAAGACTTGAAGACATGGAGACAACACAGAGACACAGAGTAGGTGCTGGGGATCTTAGTGATTCTGATAGTGAAATTGAGGCTAAACGAGAGGAGGAAGTTGTAGCCGAAGATGCATCAAACGAGAATTTGATCAGAGCTATTGCTAGAATGAGCGCAAAAGCAAAGATGGACATTCCAGTTGATGAGGGAAACTTGGATGTAGAGGAGCTACTAGATTGGATTAGAGCTTTGGATACTTACTTCGACTATGAAGATGTCGAAGAGGACAAGAAGGTCAAGCATGTTGTCACGCGGTTGAAGGGACATGCAACATTGTAGCGGGATGAGATACAAGTTGATAGATGTTGCAAGGGAAAGCAGAAGATCAAGAGCTGGGACAGGATGATCGTGAAGATGAAAGCGAAATTCATCTCGAGATATTATCAAATTACTTTTTTCAGGAGGATGCAGAACCTGAGACAGAAGCTGATGACAGTGAAAGAATACACTGAGGAGTTCTATCGACTGAACATTAAAGCAGGTCATTGGGAGAGCGATGATGAGAAGGTTTCCAGGTATATGAATGGCCTGAGATATGATATCCAAGACGAGATGAGCATGGTAACCATTCGAACTGTGGAGTATGCTTATCAGAGGGTTGTGAAAGATAAGGAGAAGCTGAGCCGTAAGTAAGGTCAGAGGGGCTGAGACAGAAGTCAGCCTAGAAGCAAAGAAGTTGCCCAGGAGAAATACCAGAATCCCAAGGAGGAATGGAAGAAACCTCAGGGTAAAGTTGAGAGAGGTGGGACCTCACAGTGAGGGCCATACGTTGAACAGAGAGGGTAGCATAATGAGAAGAGGGGAGATTATGCTGACAATAACACTTTTCCTCGTACCAGAGGTAGAGGAAGAGGAAGAGGTGGAGTAATCACATGCTTCACATGTGGAAATAATGGGCACAAGTCTTACGAGTGTCCAGAGAAAAATAAGGAAATCGGAGAATCTCATATCACTGAAGCACAGAGGCGGGATGTTGAGGCTGAAGACGCAAAAGGTGGAAGATTGCTTATGATGCTAAAAGTCCTTTTGACAGCTGAGAAGGAGGTGGAAAGTTCAGTCCAAAGGACCAGACTCTTTAGGATTGCTTGCAAGACCAAGGACAGGGTATACAAGGTCATCGTAGATAGTGGTAGCACGAATAATCTCATGTTTATAGAGATGGTAGAGAAGTTGGAGTTGGATATGACTGATCATCCAAGCCCATACAGAGTTTCGTGGCTACAGAAAGGACACCAGGTAACTGTTACTAAACAATGCTTGGTTGAATTCAAGGTAGGAGGATATAATGATAAGATCTTATGTGATGTCATTCCTATGGATGTATGTCATCTATTGCTGGGTAGACCATGGCAATATGATAGAAATGTGATTCATGATGGGAGAATGAACACATATACCCTGGAGAAGAATGGGAGAAGCCATATGTTGCTTCCAATAAAGGATAAGGAGGTGAAGCCAAAAGTAAGCAACACAGTACTTCTCATGAGTGGGAAGGAGCTTCTTACGGAGGTGAAGAAGAAAGAAGATCCACAATTCTTTGTGGTCAGGAAACCGAGGATTGTTCTGACTAGCACAAGAGTGGATGATCTACCTGAAGAGATTCAGGAACTACTGGAAGAATTCGTTGACATTGTGGTAGATGAATTACCTCGTTCGTTGCCACTGATGAGGAGAGTGAGTCATCATATAGACCTCATATCGGGAGCTAGTTTTTCGAATAAAGCCACGTACAAATTGACGCCGCAAGAGAATGAGGAGGTCAAAAATCAAGTTCAGGATTTGTTGGACAAAGGATTGGTAAGGGAAATCTTTAGTCTATGTGCCATTCCAATGGTACTCAGTCTAAAAAAGGATGGAGGTTGGAGAATGTGTATTGATTCGAGGGAAATCAATAAGATAACCATAAGGTACAAGTTCCCATTTCCGAGAATGGATGATTTGATGGATTGCCTGAGTGGGGCAAAGTATTTTTCAAAGATTGATTTGAAAAGCGGATATCACCAAATTCGCATGAGGGAAGGTGATGAGGGAAGGTGATGAATGGAAAACAACGTTCAAGACAAATGAAGGTTTGTATGAATGGCTTGTTATGTCGTTTGGTTTAACAAACGCGTCGAGTACCTTTATGAGGCTTATGAACAAAGTTCTGAGGGAGTTCATCAGGAAGTTCATGATTGTGTATTTGGATGACATAATGATTTATAGTAAATCAGTGGCAGAACACTTGAAGCATTTGGCTACAGTGATGCAGAAGCTACAATAGGAGAAGTTGTTGATTAACATAAAGAAGTCCTCATTCATGAAGACAAAACTCATTTACTTGGGATTTTTATTTCGGCGAATGAGTTGAGGATGGATCCGGATAAGGTGGAGGTAATCAAGAATTGTCCATCACCGAAGAATATCTTTGAGGTGAGAAGCTTTCACGGTTTGGATAGTTTCTACCAGAAATTCATCAGGAAGTTCAGTGGAATCAGCGTAGTGATGATGGATACAGTGAAGAAAAGACATAAATATTTTCACTGGATGACTGAGGCTGAAAAGAGCTTCAATCTGTTGAAGTGGAAGGTCACGGAACAACCAGTTTTGGTGTTGCCGGATTTCCTGAAGACATTTCAGGTGAAATGTGATGCAAGTGGATTTGCTATAAGGGCGGTATTGAGCCATGAAGACAGACCGATTGCATATTTCAACGAGAAGCTCGATGAGGCGAAACTGAAATACTCCACGTATGATAAGGAATTCTACGCTATCATATAGGCACTAAAAAAGTGGAGGCATTACTTGATCCCAAAAGAATTTGTTTTGTATAGTGATAATCATGCATTATAGTTTGTGACTCGATGGGATAAGTTGAATTAGAAACATGCCAAATGGGTAGAGTATATGCAGAATTTCACATTTTTGATTAAGCATATTTCAGGTACTACTAACAAAGTGGTTGATGCTTTGAGCAGGAAGTGTTTGTTGTTGCAGGAATTTCGAGTCAAAACATTGGGTTTTGAAAATCTCAGGGACATGTACACAACATATGCAGATTTTATAGAAGTGTATGAAACAACTGAGAATCCAGTTCTCAGAGACAGAAGCCCTTGTATAGACTACATGATCCAGGAGGGATTGTTGTTTAGAGGCAATCAACTATGCATTCTGAAATGCTCCATGAGGGAGAACTTGTTAAAGGATAAGCACAGTGGTGGATTAGCAGGGCACTTTGGCCATGACAAGACATTTGCAAAGCTGAGCGAGTCATACTTTTATCCAGGAATGTGATCAGATGTCAAAAGATTCATTGACAGGTGCAAAGTTTGCCAGCATTCGAAGGGAAGGAAGCAGGATGCAGGTTTTTATCAACCATTGTCCATACCAGAAAGGTCGTGGGAAGAGATAAGCATGGATTTCGTATTGGGATTGCCAAGGACACAAAGAGGTGTTGATTCAATATTTTTGGTAGTGGATAGGTTTTCTAAAATGGCATGTTTCATTCCATGCCAAAAGACCAGTGATGCAACTCACATCGCAAATCTATTTTACAAAGAGGTCGTTCGACTTCATGGATTGCCGAAAAGCATAGTTTTGGACAGAGACACAAAATTCATAGGGAATTTTTGGAGGACCTTGTGGAAGAAGATGGGGACTAACTTGATGTTTTGTTCATCTTATCATCCTCAGATGGATGGACAGATGGAAGTGGTCAACAGAAGTCTGTGAGACTTACTGAGGAGCTTGGTGACAGAGCACCATAGCCCGTGGGATAATATATTTCCACAGGTAGAGTTTGCATATAATGACTCACTGAACAGGAGCACCGATAGAAGTCCATTTCATATTGTGTATGGGACACAGCCGAGAGGAGTTTCTGAATTAAGGGATTTGGAACAGACTGCTACTAGCAGCGCTAGTGCAGAAGAATTCTCTGAGGCGATGAAAGAACTTCACAGCAGGGTGAAGGAGCGACTGCTGGAATCAAGACAGGAGTACAAGCACAGAGTAGATTAGCATCAGAGACAACTTCAGTTTGAAGTTGGTGATCTAGTTCTGGAACATTTAAGGAAAGAGAGGTTCCCGAGAGGAACATACAATAATTTAAAGATGAAGAAAATTGGACCATGTAAGGCCTTGAGAAAATTCGGGGAAAATGCTTATGAGATCGAGTTACTAGATGATATAGGAATATCTCCGATATTCAATATCGCAGATTTATACCCATATAGGGCTAGAGAAGCAAAGACTGGAATAGAGAAGTCAGTGATCCAGTGGATGAAACAGATGCCAGTTGCAGAGAAGCCGTAGATGGAATGCATACTGGACAAGAGAGTGGGTAAGAAGACCAGGAGGAAAGAATACTATGAGTATCTGGTCAAGTGGAAGAATCATCCAGTGGAAGATGCCAACTGGGAGAATGAAGCGGAAATACAAAAGCATGGACAGACCATGCAGGAGCTCATGAACAGGAGCCCATGATAATTTTTCAAGCAAGGGAGTATGATGCAGGAGCATCGCCAACACATCAAGCGAGCCAGCGTGGAAGCGGAAGACAGCTGGACAAGCCAACACCAAATTTTGAAACACTTTGGAATTGATACACAAAATCTTAAATGAGTCATTTATGATGGAGCACCTTTGTATATTGTAAATGGACCTTGAGCGGATAGCTCTCGTCCTTTTGTAGATAGACAACATTTAATATAGTTAATGCAGGTAGATAGGATTTTTAATTCTAGACTAGACAGTTTAGGAGCTGGAGGGAAAACGGATATAGACACCCTCATTGTGCATTGTAACATTATTCAGAATTCAAGAAGAGCATAGAGAAGCAGAGAGTTGTGTGAAGAACATCCATGTAAAGACATTTGAACTAATAGAAAGCTTTGATTCAAATTCATGGTTTGTGTGGTTCTCTATGTATTGAGGTTGTATTCATGAATGTTTGCTTCCTGTTATACATTTGTTCCTATATGCTGTGTATATGATTTCATGGTTGGATTGAAGTCTGAGAGGGATATGGAATGAGTTTCAATTGTTTCTCTATTTGAGCCAGAGATTCCTGCAAGGAGTGCAGTCAAATTGTCCGCAAGCAGTGCGTTGACAGAGGGTTCAGATAGAGATAATTTTTGTCTCATTCGTCCCAAGGTGCAGTTAGGCATGGGAGCTGTGCAAGGAGTGTGCAGGCTAGATAAAAGACTCAGGTTTGCAAACATGAGTGAAGTTCTGAAGGACTACTGCTACAGGCATGTGCAAATTCAAATACTTCAACACTTAGTGTGATTGAAGTTTTGCCACAAGGAGTGCGAGCAAGGCATTTCCTTTTGGGAACTTGAAGAAGTGGGAAAATCTCAGGAAGGATAGGCCTTCAAATTCATTGAAGGAAAGTGTAGGGAAGATGAGACTTGAAGGTTAGCAGAAGCATCGTAGGTTTGCATGCAAGAGAGGGAAACAAGTTCCACAGAAGGAACCCAGTCATTTCGCAGAATCATTGAAGGAGGAGCAGACGGTTGAAATTTTCCAAGGAGGTTTCGCGACAACCCGTGAGACGTCAGATATCACAGAGGTGCAGGGAATATATCACTGGTATTTCCATGAAGTGTATATCTCAGGAGGGGCAGAGCCATCGATACGAGTCACCAGGATCGTCAGATCTACACGTAGGATCGTGTATCGGGATTTCGTAGGTTGAAGCCCGTAATTTTGGCAACAGAAAACCACGAATTCACGAAGCGTGATATCCTGACGAGCCCAGAACCATCCATTGTTTAGGGATGCATGTCAGAAGATCCAAAGAATTCGAGGTTCAGAGTATCGGGAGTTTCGAGGACAGTGTATTCTTGCAGCTTGAAATCGTGACCAACGATATCCCGACGGTGACATAACCAGTGTGGGACCGCAGGACTAAGTGGAGGACAGGTGGCATAAGTCATCGGGGTTTTGCAAGGAGAAGCACCAGGACATTGGCATCAGGATTTGCGACCCCGTGAAGTCCGAAATCTCGATAGAATTGACGGGGAGTGGAAAATTCAACTTGCACGTGTACGTCGGAGTTTCGACGTATCGGGCATCGGGAGTCGGTGAGACTAGTTGCTTGGTATCGTGAGTTACGAAATCGTGACAAGGAAAGTTTTGACAGGAAAAGAGTCAGCGTTAACTGGCCATTGGGTCTCGGGGATTCGAGCGTGCAACGCTCGACCATTAGACTCGCGAAGTTGTGAATTTCGATTCCCCGACAAATAAGAAAGGGGGGGATCGCATGAAGAGATCTGTGGGCGTAGATTTCCCGACAGGGGAATAGAAGAGCTATTCAAGAGTTCTTCGGGCCGAGGAGAAGAAGATCCTGTGAGTGCGTGTGGACCTTCCGACCTGCGGGTGGTGAAGGGGATGCGTGGCCGTCAAGTTGTATAAGATGCAATATAGTTGCATATAGTTGCATAAGTTGCAATATAGTTGTATTTGACCACTAACCAATATTTGAGAATATAGTTGCAATATAGTTGCATTTGGAACCATTGGTATGTTTTCATAATAAGAATAGGTCTCAAGGTGTGTACCATGACTAGAGAGGAAGAAAAGGGCCTTAGGTCCTATCCATCATATAATTGCATATAGTTGCAAGGCATCATAGGTCTTGTTGCATATAGTTGCATATAGGTCTTGTTGCATATAGTTGCATATAGTTTCATAAGTTGCGTAAAGTTGCATAAAGTTGGGTAAAGTTGCATAATTTCCATAAAGTTGTTGAAGTTGCATAAGTTGCATGTTTCATAGTTGCATATAGTTAAATGCACCCTTAGTTTCATATAGTTAATTGCATGTTGCATAGTTTCATAGTTGCATATAGTTGCATAGTTGTTATTCATAAGTTTCATGTTGCATAGTTGCATAGTTGCGTATAGTTGCATACATTTAGTTGTATATAGTTAGTTTCATTTGGAACCATTGGTATGTTTTCATAATAAGAATAGGTCTCGAGGTGTGTACCATGACTAGAGAGGAAAAAAAGGTCCTTAGATCCTATCCGTTATATAGTTTCATATAGTTTCAAGGTAGCATAGGTCTTGTTGCATATAGTTGCATATAGGTCTTGTTGCATATAGTTACATATAGTTGCATAAGTTGCATAATTTCCATAAAGTTGTTGAAGTTGCATAAGTTGCATGTTGCACAGTTGCATAGTTGCATATAGTTAAATGCACCCTTAGTTGCATATAGTTAGTTCCATGTAGTTAGTTGCATATAGTTAGTTGCATAGTTGCATAGTTGACCTTGAATCTTTAGACAACCATTACTATAGCTAGAAGATCAAGATACCTGGATCTAGTAAAAGATATTATGCATATGAACAACCCTAACTCATCTAAGGTAACTCTCCTTGAACAACTAGAGAATAACTTTGGGCCAATGAACAATCTCCTCCACCATTAGAAATTGAGAAACCCTCAATGTCTCTTGTTCCAATGATTGGGCTGGGTAGTCTTCATACCTTCAAGTTTTATGCTTCCCATCAACATCCTAGGCCATACACATTTAATATGAAGTTTKAGCGCACAAGCCTATGGAAMTTATAATGGAAGACAATACCCTAAATGATGAYTKTAATGYCATACACATTGGAGTGGAYGCTTCTTTTGGGTATTCRATGAMTTTTTTTCTTGGGGCCCTATCCAACTAACTATTGAKAGAKATTYMTCTCMTTTCDCCATATTGGCCATGAATAAWHTATTAAGGCCTACCACCTAATGTATCCAAACTATTGACCCCAAACACATGGACAAACTTTTGAAGAAGAGTTGCTTTATCTTCATGGCTCACTTGTATTGTATGGAGCTATTGAGATCGAAGTTTTATTAATCCAAGGGGGAACCAAAGATCATGCATCCAATACTGAATTATGTAGGGGGGTAGGGGGGAAAACAATAAGGTTGTCTCTCGGCTCCAAAAAGTGATACATAAAAGTCCATATTGGGGACTAACCCACCTTGTAGGTCGACCCAAGTAACCTGAATATATTGTATGATGATGTCCCCTTTGATGATCCTATTCAACTCCTACCTATTCAATGGGAGTCCATGTTCGACAACACAGGTATTCCAACAGAGGACAAACACCTTCAGTAACCACTCACATAACTAGATCAAAGATCAACACACCAATGTTTTCACGTGGTAAAACCCCTACGGGGAAACATCCACGGCCCCAGCCAACACGGCCACTTGGCGCATTTTATTAATGCAAAGAAAAACATTATAGAGAGATTTTACAAGAGATTCTCTCACAATCAATCATCGACAAATGACCCTCCATGCTCTTTAAATAGAGATCATGGACCAATCGGGTGTTAAGCCATTGATCAATGGCCGTTAAGATCGAGGAGAGTATGAACCGTCAGATCACTCTATGTCGGGAACATATCGTGACCATCGGATTGCCTAACTACAAATGCATACTAATGCATATTAAAGAAACACACTTTTACCTAACGACATATTATACAAAGTAGATCTTAACTAACTCCTAAGTGTCTAAATATCCTAACATCCCCCCTTAAGAACAACTTGGGATAGGATTGAAGGATTTACAATAATGACACAATAGGAGAAGGAAGGAGGCATTAGAGCCTATCCCCCCTTAATG
>ML783262.1:887154-898867 GCA_009831015.1 Picea engelmannii | reverse complement strand
TGGGTGTATGTAACAACCCTAAGTAATTAATCAATTGTCATGATTTAAATAATTGTTTAATGTATATTAGTTTAATTAATTAATTAATTGTCCTGGTTAAATATTTGTTGAATGTTTATTGGTTTAATTAATTAATTAATTAAACTTCATGATTTAATATTTGTTTAATAAAATCCAGCTTAATAAATTATTAATTATTATTTTGTATCGAAAGATCAACTCATTAATGAAAAGGGGATAAGGTGGTTGACACCTAATTAAGGGAGGGTAGTTGAGAATTAAATGAAGGAAGAAGGTGGTGAATGATGGGAGGGGAGGATAAGGCAAAGGGGGGGACATTATTTTGGGGGGATTGTATTACGGGCTCTGTTGGAGGGGAGGATCGAGGTTGTGTGGTTTGTGGAGGAGCTTGTTGTGGTTTTGTTGAGGAGCTTGTTGGAGGTCTGTCACAGGGGGCACCGGGGTTGCTGGGGATTTTGGGCTCGGAGGGCCAGGAAACCGCAAGGGTTCCTGAAGCTAGGGTGTCGGAGAGGCTCTATTCCTAGCTGGCTGGGAGGAAAAGATTTAGTTTTCAGGCAGTTTCAAGCAGTTTGCAACAATAGGAAAGAAGGGACAAACTTATTCTTCAAGAGGTATTTCTCTGGTACTAATTTTGTTCAGAATGAAAGTTATGATATGGATTTATGTACAGAAAATGTGTAATATGTTGTGTAATCTGTTATGTGACTATTTTGGACTGTATAAAATGAGAATTTAATATTTAGCTGGTTAATTTGCTAGAACTTCAACATAAATTAGTTAGATTTGTTGTAATGCAAACAGAAATATAAATTTGATGTCATGTTCAAGAAAGGAAACGTAATTTAGATTATAAACTTACCATTTAACTTTGAAGCCTTAGTAAAGGGTTTTACATAGAAAACCATCTTTCCATATTCCCATGCTTTGCATCTCCATATGAACCTATGGTACATGCATTATCATGTATTGCAAATGGATTTCACACCTAGAATCCACATCTGATATGCATAATTATCATTTGTAATTCTTTCTCCAAACAAGAATTTCATTAGGGTTTTCCACGTTGCTTATTGAACCCAATATCTAATCCAACAACTTCTTAAAGAAACCAAATGTATAATGAAGAATTGTATATGTCCTTATTTATTCTCTATGTAGACATATCTATCACTTTTTCTATTTCAATTGTAACCATAACATCTAAAAACATGCATACAACAACATTTGTTCGCTAAAACCGCAATATACCATTCTCATAACATACGCACAATTTTGCCCCTTTAAGGTCACCAAAATTATTCTTGTTTACTTCATGTGAATCATGTTTCTCATGTCACAATTATGGGTGATTAAATGGAATCCTTTTTCCAATACCTTTCCAATGACTTCTTTCTTTCTCAATTATGAGTTTTGAGCAGAAAGTTATAGTCATTTGATTATTACCCAAAAACTCCTTCATCCAGGTGCAATTTTTAACTATGTTTATGCATCCTTGCACCTACTCCTTTGGAAATTTTACAGGAGCTCAACTGGGTTCCTTCATGAACATATTATAGACATCATGGCCAATTATCATCCTCATCTAATATCCAAGATGCTAGATACATCCTATCGAATTTTTGGGCCAATTAATATTTTTGGCCCTGAATGTTACATGTACCTTCTATGCCCTCCTATACATTTTTATGTGTCCAAATTTATATTTTGACTCCATGGTTGTCTTTAATGGTTCAATATATTTTTGTATACTACTCTTTTGCCTCAATATGATTCTGGAGCGGGGAGTTATGGCCCTTGGAAGTTAAGTGAGTCTCCAAATTTACCTTGTACTATTTGGCATGTAACTTCATCATACTAGCTCCATTTAATGAATGGTTTACACTATTAGAAATCTATCTCTAAGCTCTTTAATTTTAGATATAGAGACAAAGTGTACCTTGATACACATTGTTATTATGGTTTTCGAGTAGATGAAAACATTGTTTAGGCCTCCAAAAATGGCCTGGAGCTTGAACACTTGGAAAAATACTCATTTTCTGGCAATTTTTAATATTAAATTCAAAATGTGGTTATTTTGTATTGACTAGAACACTAGCATGGCACCCGAGTCCACCTGTCAGATTGAGGTGGTTCCATTTCAACTCCCTGGCCACCCAATTCTGCCCTATTGGCCTCCACCTTCTTCTTCTTTCACCTTATCTCTTCCCCTTTATTGACACGCACATTGTATATTTTGGGACCGGTAGGTCCTTGGCTTCCATGTGGCACCTTTTTATTAGGTCACAGTAATGGGTGGGCCCCATCCCACACTCATTTAACTCGGTGCACGAAGTTTCATGTAGCATTAATTTAACAGTGGAGGTCTGGGAGGTGTCGGCAGTGATCGATAGCCCACGTCGCATCACGTCCTCCCTGCCCCACCGAACATAAACACAAAGGGGAGGGGACATGAAACTTAAACATGGTTACATTTTTTGCATCAGGACATTATGGACCCCCCGCCTAGGGTTAGTCTAACTCCACAGGACACCCCCCCACACACAATAAGGTTTTGCGGGTCCAGTTCATGGTTCCGCCAAGCGGGTAGACTCTACCACTCTAGATCCACGTCGACCACCACCACTATCATTTATACCACCCTTTACCTACCACCATGGTAGTACATTCCAACTGAAACATGGCTTCCATGTCACGTTGACATCAACATATGGAAAATTTTCCAATTTTTCCCATTTTTTCCTAATTTTCCAAATTGCCCAAAAATTCCTAATTCGTAATCATGTTTACTGTCGCCATTGAAGATATACAACCAATATTATCGCAGCCAATTTTTTCCCTATGAGTTCCAATCCAAATTCTGCATCTACCATTTTTCCCTGTACGCAGTTGAACGACATTCTTAGAACGGATTTAATTCAAATTCGTCTATAAATTGAGAAATTTATTTAACCAATTTTCACCCAGTCTTTCATGGATTTACTGTAAATTCAAATTCAACCAATTACAGGTCTAAATTTTCTTAGAAAGGGATTATAAATTGGGAATATATAATCCTTGGACCAAATTTCTCAAATTCCCCTTGAACTTAACAACATAAATTGGGACTTTTTTCGAATTTCACCCAGTTGCTTCCAATTTCTCAATGGATGCACTATAAACTCAAAATTTGGCCATATAAAGACCCGAATTTGTTCATTTTGCAATTAAAATTTGGATATTTCCAATCCTTGGCTAACTCCCCTCAAATTTCTCATGAAATTTCTCCAATTTCACTATAGTAATTTCAGCAAACAAGTTTATGTAAATCCTAAAGAGCAACAACTTTATGTAAAGCCTTCCAAGTGTTCCTTGGGGTTCAAGAAGTGGAATATTTGGGTCATATTATATATCATGGAGGTGTAAAAGTGGACCCTAACAAAATTAAATCTATGAGAGAATGGTCAATTCCAAAAACTATGAATAAACTTAGAGGATTATTAAGGTTGACAAGCTATTATCATAAGTTTATCAAGAATTATGGCCAGATAACAGCACCTCTAATAGAATTATTGTATATGTCAAATGTGATATTCATGTGGAAACAAAACCAGTACTTCATGATCAAGTATGGGAAGTCATACATCATCAATGCACGCAAAGGTAAATTGAATATATGATTATTAAGTGTTAACCAAACCAAAAAGTTGATTACCTCCAGTAAGAAATATGTGTTTCTTTTCTCAAGGCGGAATCAGCCAGGTGATGAATCGGTAAGGGTAAAGGAATCCTTGGAGGGATGTACTAAGGATCAAAAACAATAGTTGGAGGATTTTTTATAGGCATATAGAGGAGTCTTCGAGGATCCTAAAGGGCTACCACCTAAGAGGGAAGTGTAGCATGAGATACAGTTGTTTCCTAACTCCCCATTACGAAATATTTGTCTCTAAAAATAGTCCATTCTGGAAGCAAATGAAGTGAATAAACAGTTGTAGAAGCTACTGGAGTAGGGATTAATTCGACCAAAAACCTAACCTTGTGGGTCGCATATTATCATAGTAGCCAAGAAGGATGGGACTTGGAAGATGTGTATCGACTACAAATATTTCAACAACAATACACTCAAGAATCAGTACCCTCTACCCAGGATCAATGATTTCTTAGACCAGCTGTAGTAACTCAAGTACTTCACCGAGATGGATCTAAAATTGGGATACCACTAGGTATGCATCAAATAAGAAGACACCTAGAATATCTCATTCAATACAAGGAAAGGTTTGTATGAATGGTTGGTCATGTCATTTGGTTTATGTAATGCACCAGCTACATTCATGAGACTAATGAATGATGTATTGCACCCATATTTAGATTTATTTTTTATAGTTTATTTGGATGATATATTGGTTTATCTCTCTACCTGGGAGGAGCACATCTCACATCTCATGAAGGTGTTAGAGAGTCTAAAAATGCACCAATTGTTTTCTAACCTCAAGAAATGTGAGTTTTCTCAGTAGTCATTGGTGTATTTTGGGTATGTGATCAGTGGAGGAGAGCTCAATATAGATCCTGCAAAAATGGAGGCCATCATAAAATGGCCAATTCCTACTAATGTCACTGAAGTTAGGAGCTTTGTTGGGGCAGCACAGTATTTACATAATTTCATAGCATCTTGTTGTGGCCACAACAACCCACTTTTATTTTATTTTTATAAGAAAAAGGAAAGGGGTGCCCTACCAAAATTTGAGCTCTAATTCCTAATCCACTACTACTATAAGCCAACTAAATATCCTTGATATACCTTAAAGGGGTTAGGGATTCAGATATTTGTTGATGATTTATATTTGAGGATGTTTTTCACGATTAATCTTGTGCTTTGAGTTGTTCTTCATTATACCTTTGATTTATGATGTTTTTTATACTTGTGTGATGAGATTGATAAGTTGTCTTTTGAACCTTTTGCATTAATTGATTTTAATGGATTTAAAGGTGTTTGTTGATCCTATATGATTGCAAGGTTTAATGCTTTGTTTTATGACTTGAAGAGAAATTGCTTTTAAGGATCTGGTGTTTCCTCATGTGTTGGCTTGTACTATCATCCCACTACAGCATTGAGAAGTGAATAGTTGGCTTGAATGAAAAGCATATTTTTACTTTGCATATTGTACATGTTTTCATCATATTCATACTTCAAGATCTCATATGTTAATCAAATTCCTCAATTTAAAATACATAACTAGAATCATGGGATATTTAATTTTTTCCAAGAGTTTGAGATGTTGTTTTCGATTAGATGCAAGAAATCAAAACATTTCTACAGATCTTTCATGACATTTGTTTACAACGGTAGATTTTTCATAAGAGGATAGGATCATAGATGATTTCTATTAAGAAATTCCTTCTTTTCATTTTTTGAACAAGCCCGTCTCTTTTTCATATATTTGTTAGTAAAATGTCAAGGGGAAAGAATGTAGATTTTATAACCTATTAGCAAGTGTCTTATTCCTTGTATAGCAAAGTCAATTATTCATGTGGTTGTAGTGATAGGGTTGTAGAGTCATTTCCTATGCAAGATACTTATGATGTTGCAAGTTCTCAAGAGAATCATGCCTAAATAGAAGACAAATATTGTGCATAGTCAAGGAAGAATGATCATATGCATGTTGTCATAGAGGACAGGAAACTGCAGAGCAAAGCCTCCAAGTGTTTGAAAGAGTTGGAATCCCCAAATGTTTCTATATCCACAACAACCTTTGAATCCTTATATGTTGAGCATGTCTTAAACCTCAAATTTTTATAAATTGGAAACCCAAAACTTTTACCCATCCAGATCCTGCTTTAACTTTGTCTCTCAAATCATCCAAATCTCAGATTTCTAGGTGTGGAGCATTCATCAAGATTTATTGGGGATTTATCATCAGACTTTCCAAATTAGGACTTTATCATGGGTTATATATTGCATATTTTATTCCAGGAATTACTTTGGGGAATTAATTTTACATCGAGAATTTACCATCAAAATTCCACTATTTGGAAATTACTTTTACCTCAAGGATTGACTTTACCTACCATGCATTTTTCCCAAAATCCAAATTTGTATTATCCTTATTGTTTTGCTATTTGAGATTATATTTTTTTATTTTATTTTTCGTAACTTTATACCCCTCCTAACTCCACATACAAATAACATGGGGAGGAAAAACATTATAAATCACTTGGAATCACTTCCCACAATGCATGTGGGATAAATCTCCATGCTTATAAGATCAACAGTCAAGATTAACCTTGAGATGAGATCGACGGTTGTTGAGCGCTAACTTTAGAGGGCCTTATATCGAGTTTTAGAAGGCCAAATTGGGCGTGAGATGGCTTGTTGGAAATATGGAGGAGTGAAGAAGATGTTGCTAGAATTATTTTTTCCATATTGATAGAAGAAATGACCAAAAATTTGAGAAAATAGGAGGCATGAATTTTCTTGGATATTGACTGTGAATTATTCCACAGCTCATAACTCGGGTTTCTAAAGGCCAAATCAGTAAAATAAGAGCTCGTTGGAAAGCTTGGGAATTAAGGAATAATATGAAATAGTTTATATTTCCTAATTGACATCAACAAATTTTCATATTTAATTAATACAATTGTCAATATCTCATATTCTAATCAAATATAAATGGATTTATATGTTTTCATTATTGTCTCTTTGACGGGAATGCATGGGGAGGCGAAATGCTCCAATGAAGACACAGAAGCCCAAAAAATTAAGAGTCTAAGAAGAGGAAATGATGTAACTACACTAGAGAAGAGGAAGTGAGGAGTCCATAAGAGGAACAGTCCCAGTGGAAATGATTGAAAGATGTTATAAATGCATTTTTTCCCTAGTCAGTAGAGGGGGTTGGATATCCCAGAATTGGATCTTGTATAAATATTTATCGGGGGGATGGATTGGAATGATATCGGCTTGTACTTGTATCTCAATCATATGAATTATTTATGTGAATTAATAAATTGGCAAGTTGATTCATGGTATGTTCATTCGATAGTGCATTGTTGTTTGGTTGTTTTCTATAGATGTTCGCAATTTGTCACTATTGTCAATTATCTCTATAGGAAATAATTGTGAATAGATTATGAGATCAATTATAGGGACATATTCATTTTCATCTATATGTGTATGGGTATGCTATTATATTTTCTTATTGAGAAATATGAACTATTTATGTTTCCATGAGTAAAATTGTATGCATGCAATTTAGTTTTTGTTACTATCGTGATAGGATTGCATTTGTGTATTAGAATGGGACTACATTTAGGATTTATTCAAATTTAAATGAACAAGTCTCTCTTCAAAGAGAAATCCATGGAAATTGCCCACAAACCAATGGAAATTGCCATACCAAATGAGAGTAGGTCTGATTGGGACCTACCATCGAGTAATTCTCCCTCATGTTAGCATTGGGCATTTTTTTCATGTCAACACATCATTTTCAGTGGTAGCTACGCCACTCCATGCCATAACAATGAGTGGTAAGATTTTTTAGTGGGGAAAGAATCAATATAAATATTTCGATGAGATAAAACGAAATATCATTCAAGCACTCATTCTTTCATTGTCTAACTTGCAGAATCCCTTCGAAGTGGAGACAAATGCAAGTGGGTATGTTATGGGAGGATTTTTTATGCAAGGAAATAAGTCAATATGTTATCATTATTATATGTTTCATGGGGGGTTTTTGAAATACACTACATATGATAAGGACATCTATGCCCTGTTTAAAACTATTAATAATTGGAAGCAATATCTGATGGGAAAGGAAACCATTACATTCACTAATCACCAGACACTATAGTATTTGTAGGCCCAAATTAAGCTACAACAAACTAGACATTACAAGTGGATGGGAGTTTTGCAACAATTTCATCTGGTCATCAAGTGTAATAAACAAAGAAATAATAATTTTACAAACATCCTTTCAAGGCCATCCACGTCCAAGAGTACAGCTTTGGGAACTCTTATGCACATGGATCCTTTTGTACATGATGAGAAAATGAGAACTTTAAAGAGATGTTGCAGCAACTACAAGGCCAAATTCATTAGAAGAAGATGAAAGTAAGGCATAATATCATTTCCATAATGGGTTTCTCTACAAGGTAGACAAGCTCTATGTTCCTAAAGGTGAAATATTGAAATTTATTAGAGAGGCTCACATCTCCAAGGCTGCAGAACATTTTGGTGTTGAGAATATGGTTTCTAACTTACAAAGATATGTGTATTTGCCCAAAATGAAAGAATATGTAGCTTGGTATATGAGAGGATGCATGATTTGTTGTAACAACAAACCTAGTAATAGGAAATAAGTTGGTCTATGCAATCCTTTACATGTACCCACTCAACCCTGGGAACAAATTTCCATGGATTTTGTGGGTGGTTTTCCAACAACCAGGAAGGAATATGACTATTTGTTTGTGGTAATTGATAGGTTCAGAAATATGTGCATTCTTATGCCTTGTAAAAAGTCCATCAAACGACTAGAAGCATCAAACATGTTACTTGAACAAGTCTAGGTGCACTTTGGGATACCAAGGAGCATCATCTCATATAGGGATACCATATTTCTCAATGTATTTTGGACTACACTTTGGGATAATATGGACACAAATTAGAAGAGATATACACCATTCCATCCACGGATAGATGGGTAGAAAGAAGTATTCAACATGATGTTGATACATCTTTTGAGGGGTTACAATTAGAAGCATCCAAATGCCTAGGATTAGAATTAGATCTACATTCAACGCTATTATAATAGAGAAGTCCAAACTTCTACAAGTAAGTCCCCTTTTGAAACTTGCTTTGGATATTTTCCACCTTCACCCTTGGATGTTTTTTATATATAGCAAAGAGGAGTGAGGAAAGGAATCATAGGAGAATCATTTAATGCAGATAATTTTTTTGAGGAGATTAGGAAGATCCATTTGTAGGTACATGAGACGTTGCATAAGTCATAGAAAAGGTACAAGGAATGATATGATCATCATAGAAAAAAATCATTCAAAGTAGGAGACAAAGTTTGATTATAGTTGAACAAGGAAATACTAAGGGGCCTTGGTAAGAATATCAAGGCTCTATTGTATGTCCCTTAAGAGGTATTCAATAAGGTGGGAGATAACTCCTATAGACTCAGTCTACCCCCATACATGTGCATTTACTCAATAGTGAATGTGGAAAATTTAAAACTCTATGAACCTTCCATGTTTCATCGGGAGGAGGAGAAAGTCCTACCTACCATAGAGGACTTATCACCAGATGCTCAGGAAGATTTTGAAAAGAACATTTTTTTGCAAAGGAATTCCATAACTACAACATAGGGGCAGCATGACCTTTGGCACAATGGGTTGAAAGGACAACTTCCAAGAAAAGAAAAATGGAACTCCATGGATAAGGTAAAGGAAAAATTTCCTTGCCTCATTTAGTAAAGATTTTTGGGACCAAAAGAATCCATAAATGGGGAGTAATGATCCAAATTGGATCATCATATAATTTGTCATCTATCCTGGTACTTTTGGGGTGGAAAAATAGGATGAATTGGCTTGCAGAGCCCGATTTGAAAAATTGTTGGCAAATTCAGTGAACAGACAACGAATGCTTGTCATTGATGGCAACAGTGAAGATGACAGGCAAACAGAAGACAAGTTCAGAGAGGTGAATGATCGAAAGCAGTGAATGATCGAACGTAGCGAGAGCCGTTAGATTTGGTGAAGGGTCGCCGACAGCCGTCAGATCTGCAGAAACTGCGGGGGAGATAAGCCATCGGGAAATTGGAGTTTCATGAGTCTCGTGAACAATTACAACAGAAACCCCGAAATCGTAATAAAAGAAATCCCAACTGAACCTGAACCGTCAGATCAACATGTGATCTAGACCGTCGATCCAACTCATGACAGCAGACCACGTCAGCTAGGGACACATGGCATAACCAGGTAATGACAGGTGTCAGGCAGATTCAACACTTCAGGCACATGTAAGTCACAAATCAGAGTGACACGTGGCAGTATTTAACACGTGTCAAACCACGTGTGATGTCAGCAGAGCATCGGGGATCGGGACTTTGAAATGACAAAGTCACTTGACATCAGGAATGCTGATTTCGCGATATGTGATATCGCGATGTAATCTGAGCCGTCAGATTAAGGTTAAATCTGAACCGTTGATTCCAGTCAATGGAGAGGCGTCGGGGATCGGGACTTTGAAATGACAAAGTCACTTGACATCAGCAATGTCGATTTCGCGGTGAGCGATTTCGAGATTTAATCGCAGTCGCTGAATAAAGATCGCATCTGGACCGTTGATTCAATTCTGTATCAGAGTTTCACGGATCACGAATTCATGAAGCAAAGAACTCATTGCATCAAGATTGTCGATTTCGCGATATGCGAAATCACGAAATGATCTGAGTCGTAGGATCAAGTGTTGATCAGGACCGTTGATCACAACCCGTATCGGAGTTTCGGGGATCACGAATTCATGAGGCAAAGAACACAATGCAACGAGAATCCCGATTTCGTGATATGCGAAATCGCGAGTGAATCTGGACCGTCAGATCTAGAAATGATCAAGATCGTTGTTCACAGCCCGTATCGGAGTATCGGGGATCGGTACTTTGTAATTCCAAAATCTCTTGACATCAAGAACTCCAAAATCGCGATATGTGATTTCGCGATATAATCGCAGCTGTTAAAGTTAGAAGTGATCTGGACCGTTAATTCTAGTCACTGTCGGAGTATCGGGGATCGGGACTTTGAAATGCCAAAATCTCTTGAGATCAAGAACTCCAAAATCGCGGTATGCAATTTCGCAATTTAATCATAGCCGTTGGACAAGAAGTGATCTGGACCGTTGATTTAACTTCTTATCGGAGTTTCGGGGATCGGGATTTGTCAGTAACAAAAACTCTGATTGCCAAGAGTGCCGAAATCACGATGTGGGAAATCTCGATTGGATCTGAACCATTGGATCAAGTATTGATCGGAGGGTTACTGTTCTCTCTCACAGTTAAATACTGAATTTGGATTCTGTTATCAAAACCGCCTCATGATGATGAATCGGTTAGCGTTTCAGTTGCCAGGACAGGTGTTATTGTTTCGGCTGAGGGAAGGCGAAGTGGAACCATCGGGGAGGTATGCATAAAAGAAGATGAGACAGATTGTGGAAGGTTGGTTGTTCTAAAGTGAAAATGAATAAATAGTAAGGAAAGGAAAAGGAGCAGTGGAATAGTAGGAAATTGAGCAAATGTGTAGAGGAAGCTGAAACGCAGAGAAGAAGCAGAGCAGAATGAAAATCAGAACAGAAGCAGAGCAGAATGACAGACATAGTAGAACCAGAGAAGAATGACAGAAAAAGTAGATGCAGAGCAGACCTGCTAAACAAATAGAAGAAGAAAAGAAGTGTAGAATAGTTTGTTGAAGATCAGATACAGAGAAAAGATTGGTAAGAATTGATTTATCTGTGTAGTTGTCTGTGTATTCATTATTTGCTATTCTAGGGAGGTTGGGAGGTGCTTGAGAGGACTGTTGTCCTTAGATGTTCAAGTGGGAGCTTGAACACAGGAAGTTGTAGCTTCCATCTGGTTGCAGCCAGAGAAACTAGGGTGGCAGGGTGGTGCTAGGGAGAACAAGTGTTCTCTGTTATACAGGTTGGAGCCTGTGTAACTGGAAGTTGGTG
>ML783262.1:855068-878041 GCA_009831015.1 Picea engelmannii | reverse complement strand
AAAAAAATTTCTATAAGGTCCAAACTTTATCTATAATTGAGGGTTGAGGAAGTCAAAACCCTAACCCTAAACAACTATCAGACTTTTTTAAATATAGGGATGTTGGGAGGAGAAGGGGTACCATTCATGAGCATGATATTTGTTCCATAGTTGAGTAGATAATATAGGATTTTTATTTTTATAGAATTAAAGAGGAAGACAAGATTATATATCATCCATGCATTCCATAGTATCAAAGGAAACTACACAGTGAGTGCCTCTTTCTTTGTATTTGCATTTCCATCATTGAAGAAAAGAGAGTAGAGCATAGGCCTCACCTTCTAGATAGTTTTTCTTCCGTATTGAGTTTCCCAGTATATATCTTGTGTCCATTTGTGTGTGGATGGCATGTTATGTTTCTACTTTCTTTCATTTTTTTTATTTTAGTTATTTCATGAATTCAAGAAAAGCTAGTAATTAATTAATCTGGGATCTAAGGAAAATTAGTTTGCATAGTTTAAAATTTCATAAAATTATAAGATATTTTCTGATGAAATATTCCAGTGGAATATCCATGGAAATTTACACATCATATTGGTATCAAAGAAGTTTTCTTTGGGGTATTTGTGGAAATTTGTAGATCTAAGAATTGGCTTAAGAATAAAGTTGTAGAACCCTAGCCACGGTGGAAGAGTTTATTCACAACAACCCTTGAGATATAGAAAAAGAGATATTTGCAAGGATGGAAGAGAAAGTCATTTTTATCTCTCACAATATGACCGCCCTTTTCGTGGCTCTGGGAAAAAATCTCATACCATTCAGGGAAGTTGGAGGCCCTAACTCAAAGATCAGATCAAAAGGAAAATGGGAGATAATGAAGACCCAAAAAAGGAGTCCAGGAAAGAGCCTGAGAAAGAGCATCCAAGTTCTAGTTCCATTAACCCTTCATAGCATTTATTTAGAATGGAAGCAAAAGTGGATATCAAGCCATACCAAGGTGATTTCGATGCAGTAAATGTGAATAATTGGTTGCAACAGTTATAGGTATATTTCAGTTTCCACCATATAGAGGAAGAGTGGAAGATTTTGTTTGCTAGACTAAAATTAAATGGCTATGCATTGTCCTGGTGGGAAAGTCACATGAAAACACATAGGCTAGAGCGTGATCATCTAGTAAGTAAGTCGGAGGATTTCAAAACCCTCGTTAAGTCATATTTTTACCCTATTGAGTATGTAAAGGACCAATGGATATGTTGGAATTACTTTAAGCAAAGATAGGGGCAGAGTGTGCAGGAGTACACCACTGAATTCAAGAAGATGGCTATCATGCTAGGTATATCTCCCGAGAACCCATATGTACTACTTAAGTATTTGGGGGGTATATATAGTCATTTGTGAAAGAAAGTGATGCTCTTAAATCCTAGGATATTTGATGAGGTTGTGAGCATAGTATCTGATAAATATAGGCCACAATAAAGGACATCTAATTGGTTCCAAATAGAAAGAGCACCAAGACACTTCCAAAGAGGGGACGAAGAAGTGGAAAGGGAAAGACAAGAAGATGATAGCCACTGCACATCAATGTAGGGATCCAATTAACCATTATAACCATTGTGATATCGATGGTCTCACTCAAGAAATGTGTTGGAAACTACATCCATAAATGAATCCTAAGAACCATAAGAAGGATTCCAAGAAGAATAACTGTCTAGCCATGGATTCAAGAAATTAGGTAGAGAGAAACTCAAACGTGGATGAGAAGATTACATGCACTTAACTGTACAAAGAGGTGAATATGATTAACCTTCATCGCAAGGAAGAGGAGATTACAACACTCTTCCCTATCAATATTGAGGTTAAGAATACCAAAGTAGACACTCTATTTGATTCCAATTCACAGGCTAATATTGTAGCATTTTCTCTAGTCAACAAGCTTGGGTTGTAGGTTCATGATCATCTAAGCACATACCCATTGGGGTGGGTGAACAAGGATGTAGAATCAAGGTCACGATACAGTGTAAGATCAAATTTTTTGTAAGTGCATATTTTATTGATGAAGTGGAGTTAGATGTAGTACCCATTGATGTTTGTGGTGTAGTGACTGGAAGCTCCTACATGTATATGAGGGATATGATATTCACGTGGAGAGAAAACCAATACTACTTGATCAAGGATGGGAATTCCTACACCATCAATGCACACAAAAGTAAATCAAAGATATAACTAGTAAGTGCTAACCAAGAAAAAAATTTGATTAGTTCCAGAAAGAAATATGTGTTTCTTCTCTTAAGGTATAATCAATCGGGTGATGAATCAGTAAGGATAAAGTCATCCTTGGAGGGATGCACTAAGGAGAAAGAATAGAAGTTGGAGGATTTTCTATAGGAACACAGAGGATAATTCCAGGAGCCTAAATTTCTACCACCTAAGAGGAAGTGGATCAAGAGATACAGTTGTTTCCTGACTCCCCATTACCAAATATTGGGTTATACAGATAGTTTATTCTTGAAGCAGATGAAGTGAAGAAATAATAGCAGTAGCTGGAGGAGAAAGCAGTAATTTGACCAAGTACCTCACCTTGTGGGTCACCTATTATCATAGTACCCAAGAAGGATGGAACTCGACACATGTGTATAGACTACAGAGCTTTGAAAAAGATTACACTCAAGAATCGATACAACAAACCAGACATTACAAGTGGATGGGGTATTTTCAAAAATTTCATTTGGTCATCAAGAATAAGAAGGGAAGCACTAATAAGTTGGAAAACATAATTTCAAGGCCACACACATCCAATATTATAGCTTTGGGAACTCTTATGCACATGGATCATTTTACCCATGATGCATACTAGGAGGCTTGCGCAAAAGATGAGGATTTTAAAGAGGTGTTCTAGAATATACAGGGCCAAATTCATGTATAATAAGGTGAGGATAAGGTTGACTATAATCTCCATAATGGGTTTCTCTACAATATAGTTCAAAATATTTGTGTTCCTAAAGGTGAAATATTTTATCTTATCAGAGAGGATCACACCTCCAACGTTGCAAGAAATTTTAGTGTTGGGAAGATGGTTGCTAACATACAAAGATGTGTGTATTGGCCCATAATGCAAGAATATGTAGCCCAGTATATTACAGGATGTTTTATTTGTTGTACCATCAAGCCTAGTAATAGGAAGCAAGGTCTATACCATCCCTTACCTATTCCCACTCAAACTTGGGAAAGCATTTCCATATATTTTGTGGGTGATTTTCCAACATCCAAGAAGGGACATGAGTATCTATTTGTGGTAGTTGATAGGTTAAAAAATATGTGAATTCTTATGCCTTGTAAAAATACCATCAAAGGACAAGAAGAAGCAAACAAGTTATTTCAACAGGTTTGGGTACACTTTGGGATACCAAGGAGCATCATCTCAGATAGGGATACCATATTTATGAGTTCCTTTTGGCATACACTTTGTGAGAAGATGGACACAAAGTTGAAGAGATATATAGCATTACATCCATAGACAGATGCGAAGATATAAGTAGTCAACAAGACGTTGGTACATATTTTAAGGGGTTACAATCAAAAGCATCCAAAGACCTGGGATGAAAATATAATCTACATGTAACACTCTTATAAAAGAGCAATCTTTACTTCTACAAGTAAGTCCCCTTTTGAAACATGATTTGGATATTTTCCACCTTTAGAATTGGATGTTGTTTATGGACATCAAGGAGGAGTGAGGGAAGACATCCCAAGAGAAGCATTGAAAGTGAATAATTTTGTTGAAAATATTAGGCAAATCCATTTTCAGGTATAGCAGATGTTGAAGAAGTCACAGGAAAGGTACAAGGCACGAAATGATTAGCATAGAATAGAAAAATCATTCAAAGTGGGATATAAAGTTTGGCTACAGCTAAAAAAGGAAATACTACAGGGTCTTGGTAAGAATATCAGGGCTCTGTGGTATGGCCCTTTTCAAGTATTTTAGAATGTGGAAGATAACACCTACAAATGCATTCAACCCCCATACATGTGCATTTACTCAATCATGAATGTGGAGAATTTGAAACTTTATGAGACTTCCATGTTGGATCAAGAGGAAGAGAAGATCCTACCTACCATAGAGGGATTATCATTAGATTCTTGGACAGAGTTGGCAGAGGATAAAGTTTTGAAGAGGAAGAAAGGAAATACAAGAAAAGAAAAATGGTACTCATGGAAGAAGGTACAGGAAAAATTTCCTCACCTCATTGAGTAAATATTTTTGGGACCAAAAGCCTCCCTAAATGGAGAGGTATGATCTAGATTGGATCATCATATAATTTTCCATCTATATTAGTAATTTCTTGGTGGAAAAAATTGGAGGAATAAGCTTGCAGGGCCATTTTAGTGGCAAGTCCCAGTTTGGAAAATTGGGGTCTAGAACCTTTCAGATCCACTTTGAGGAATTAAATGGAATTTTTGGGGTTATAGTCTTTATACCTTTTGTGCACACCCTATACTTTTATCTACACACTAAGACCTTTCTAGCAGTGCAAAAATCACATCAATTGGAGCTCATATGTGAAAGGTATGCCTCCCCCAAGTTGACATACCGTGTTGACCACCATGGTATGAGTCGATGCCACGTTAGCCCCCATTACTCACACATATGTGGATAGATACATGTGTACTTTCAAGAATATTCTATAAGTTCTAAACCTTATCAATAATTGAGTTTTGAGGAAGTCAAAACCCTAACCCTAGATGAATGTCAACCTATGTTAAATATTGGGCTTCCAGGAGGAGAAGGGGTTCCATTCTTGAGCATGGTATTTGTTCCATAGTTGAGTAGAGCATATAGGATTGGTATTTTGAAATAATAATGAAGGAGGAAAAGATTTTATAGAAACAATACATGCCACGGTGTCAAAGGAAACTCCACAATGGGTGCCTCTTTCTTTGTATTTGCATTTCCAACACTAAAGAAAAGAGAGAAAAGTATGGGCCTCACCTTCTTGTTGGGTTTTCTCCCGTATTGGGTTTCCTGGGATATATCTTGTGTTCATTTTTGTGAGGATGGTGTTTTCTTTTTCTCCTTTATTTTATTTTCATATTTCAGTTATTTCATAAATTTAAGCAAAGATAGTAATTAATTAATCTAGTATCTAAAAAAAATTAGATTGCATGGTCCAATATTTCAGAATATTAAGATATGTTGTGATGAATTGTTCCAATGGAATATCCATGGAATTTTACAAATCGTATTGGTATCAGAGAAATTTTATTTTTGGTATTTGTGGAAATTTTTCGATCTAGGAATTAGATTAAGAAGGAAGTCGTATAACCCTAGCCATGGAATATGAGTTTGTTCACAACAACCCTCGAGATCCAGCAAAAGAGACATTTTTTAGGTTGGATGAGAAATTCATTGATATCTAATGCAATATGACTCTCTTCATGGTGTCTCTATAAACAATCTCAAACCATTTGGGGAGGTTGGAGGCTCTAACTCAGATATCAGATCAGATGGGAAACTATGAGATAATGAAGACCTGAAAAAGGATTCGAGGAAAGATCCCAAGAAAGAGAAGCCAAGTTCCACTGTGATTCTTTTTCATAGTCTTTATTTAAAATGGAATTGAAATTGGATATCAAGCAATACCAAGGTGAGATCGATGTAGTAAATTTGAATCACTGGTTGCAACAATTGGAGTTCTATTTCAGTGTCCACCATATAGAAGAAGAGAAGAATTGTTTTTTTGCTAGACTGAAATTAGAGGGCCATGCATTAACCTCATGGGAAAGTCACGCGAAAATACTTAGGATGGAGGGAAATCCACCAATAAATAAGTGGGAGAATTTCAAAACCCTCATTAATTCATATTTCTACCTTATTAGGTATGTAGAGGACCATTCAATCCATTGGCATTACTTCAGGAAATGTTAGGGGCAGAGTGTGAAAGAGTACACCATGGAATTCATGAAGATGGATGTCATGCTAAGTATCTATCCCAAGAGCCCATATGTAATCCTCAAGTACTTGGGGGCTATAAATAGTCATTTGTGAAATCAAGTGATGCTCTTCAAGCCTAGGACAATTGATGGGGACTATGTGCAAACAAAATATCTATAAAATACAAGCCACAAGAAAGGATAACCAAGTGGTTCCAAACAAAAAGAGCACCAAGATGCTTCCAAGGAGGGGAAGAAGAAATGGAAGGGGAAAGACAAGAATATGATAGTTGCTACACATCATTGAAATTATCCAAGTAACCATTGTAATATCAATGGTCACAATGAATAAAAGTGTTGGAAACAACATCCAGAGCTAAACCCTGAGCATCATACAAAGGATGTCAAGAATAATAACCTTCTAGCCATGGATTCAAGAAATTAGGTAGAGAGGAACTTAGGTGTGGATGTGCATATTGCCTACACTTGAGTGCAGAAAGAGGTGAATATGAGTATCCTTCATCACAAGGAAGAGAAGGAAATGACAAACTCTTCCATATCAAGATACAAGTCAAGAATACCAATGTAGATGCTCTATTCGATTCCATTTCATGGTTCAATCTCATAGAAGTTTATCTAGTCAGTAATCTTGGGTTGGATGTTCATGAACATCCAATCCCATAACCATTTGGGTGGGTGAACAATCATGCATAAATCAAGGTCACAAAATAGTGTAAGATCAAATTCGTTGTAAGTGCATATTTCATTAATGAAGTGGAGTTAGATGTAATACTCATTGACATGTGTGGTGTAGTGTTTGGAATCTCTTACATGTATATGAGGTATGTGATATTCATGCAGAGAGAAAATGGATACCACCTGATCAAGGATGGAAATTCCTACATCAACAACGCTCACAAAAGGTGAATCAAATATCTCACTAGTTAGTTCCAACCAAGCCAAAAAGTTGATTAGTTTATGTAAGAAATTTTTGTTTCTTTTCATAAGGGGTAATCATTTAGGTGACGAATCAATAAGGGTAAAGGAATCTTTGGATGGATGTACTAAGGATAAAAAAAAACAGTTGGAGGAGTTTCTACACACATACAGAGGATGGTTCCCAGAGACTAAAGGGATTCCACCTAAGAGGGAAGTGGATCACAAGATACAGTTATTTCCTGACTCCCCAATACCGAATATTGGGCTATACAGACAGTATGTTATGGAAGTAGATGAAGTGAAAAAACAGTTGTAGCAGCTACTAGAGTAGGGAGTAATTCAACCATGAACCTAACCTTATGGTCCACCTATTATAATAGCACCCAAGAAGGATGGGACTTGGCAGATGTGCATCGACTATAGAGAATTGAACAAGATTACACTCAAGAACCAATACCCTCTACCTAGGATCGATGATTTGTTAGACCAGTTGCATCATGCCAAGTACTTCACCAAGTTGGATCTCAAATTGGGATACCACCAGGTCCGTGTCAAAAAATAAGACACTTGGAAGACCCCCTTTAAGACAAGTGTTATCACTGAAATTTCGTCTGCAAATGGTTACAGGAATCCATCAGTTTCAAACAGTTATGAGTTCACCCATGGACCAAAATTACCAAAAAATCATTTCCAAAAGGTCCAAAACTATACAACCAGTGATAAAATTAAGGTGCATTATGACTACACAGGGCGCGCGTGCACATGCGCCATCCAGAAATGCAAGAAAAACGCACATGCGCACGATGCACGACTGTGGTCACTAAAAGCCGTGCACACCTGAGAACGATGAATTTATGAGAATGGTCAGCCTCCCACCCACTTCTGGTTCAGCTTCCAAGTTGATTTGACATCCAAATCTCGATTGGATCCAGCTGGGTGGCTGGTCAAAGACCTAAAAATGCCCTAAACAACCCCTTTTCACACTAAAAGTTGGTTGCACAATACCTCAAAGTGGTGCTATAAAACAAGGCCATGGGTGCACTACATTTTCAAGGAATTCATTTGCAAGGTTATGCTACTGCTATTCTCTTAGAGAATCCTCTTTTCTCATCAAGAGTATACTAGCATCATTACATTGGGCAATCCATCTCACCTCTTGAGTGGATTAGCTTGGGATTCTTTCACCATTTCTTTCAAAGTTGTAAGAAGAGCTTAGTTGTGGGGGTCCAAGAGCCCTCCCTTGGAGGAAGAAGGGACCCAAAGTCCTCTTTGTTCTTGGTGTTTTCTTTCACTAATATAATCCTTGCCATTGGTGACATGAGTCTTATTGGTTTTTTGTTCTTATGTACTTATGCTCAATAGTTTAGTTGTTCTTTTATTTCTTAGTTTAATTCTTAGTTTGTTCTTTTAGGTTTCTTTTTCTAACACTTTCCTTTATCGTTGTCTTGCTTAGCTAACCCAACTAAGCTTGTAAGCACCTCTGTTTTGCTCATTTAGGTGAAAAAAGAGGCGTAGCAGATTGGCAACTCCACTGGGGAAAGGTATCAATTTCCTACCCCATTTTGGTTTTTCTAGCTCTTCTTTTGGTTTATTTAACCTGCAAGTACCTTAATCGGCCCAAGCCGACCTGAAAAACATCCAATTCAAAGCTGAATTGAGAGAATTCCATCCGAAATTTTCTTCACGACCGTGTGTCAGTTGTGCGCGGGTTTATTGGCCCACAGTCGTGCATCGTGCATACATGCGCCAAAATTATTGTGTTGTTTTGCGCACCTGCGCCCAAAAATTTGTTTCAATTTGCGCATAGGTGCTCAGTTCGCCTCTATCTACTCTGAGACCCGTGCACCTGTGCAGAAAAATACACACTGTAAGCTTGTTTGTGATTTGGGGGAAGGCCCCTAGCCTTCTTAAAAATGATTTCATGCATGTTGTAATCTGCACCACACTTAATTCCCTCTCCATATAAAGGGATTAGTCAAAACACATAGGCACTTAGGGGGTTTAAAATCATTATTTCCTCTTTTTCTTTCATTTTTCCACATGCATGGCTTGCTTTGACTAAAAGGATAAGTTGGAATCATTTGTAATAACATAAAACTTACATTGGGACCAGAAGTTGGATAACAATCGTTTAGTATGCTCTTCTCTCACGCTTCAAAGAGACCTTGAGAATCAGAAAGAGGTTGTAGGACAATTTCATCTCCTTTAAAAAGATTAAAACCTTTAGGAGAAGACAACAGCCCCCTCGGGACTCCTCTTAGTTTATTTTTCAAACACATCTCAAGATTGTAACGGGCCCATACATGCCCACATGCTACAAAGATAGGATAGTGTTGGAATTTACTTTCTTAAATTAAATCACTAGGGAAGTTTAAAGGTTTTTTAATGGGCCCATACATTCCCACATTATCACAATCTATGATATTTTTAAATGTTTCTTAGATTAAATCACAATAATGAGTTAAAGGAATAGTAAAGGACCCACATGTCCACATGCTAGATTCCTAGGGACTTTTGAATTACGCAAGGTTATACCAAAGGCATTTAGTTAATTAGGTAATCAACACTTGTAAGGACCAAGCGAAGTCCACATGTAGCAAGGTGACACCTAATTCATTAAAACATTGGCACACTTTCACTCATTCACACACAAAAGTCACTTATCACTGACATAGTTTTCATCTCGAAACATGGAGGTCAAAGTAAGTTTCCTCCAAAGTGATTCTGAAACACCTCGCCCTTTTCTTGACGAAACTATCCACTCCCATTTAATTTCAATGAGATTGGCTCACACTCCCAATCTCTCAAACAAAACACATCTAAATTTTTTCTAAAAACTCACTAAGTTTTCCTCCACAGGAGGTGCCAAAATAAATTTTTTAGTCTAGGTAGGATTTCAGGGATAGGCATCCAAATAAATCCCCATTATCTGGTTCTCACATTGCCAAAACAATAGAAGTTGTCAAATAGGGAACTGTAAATCCTCTAAGTCAAGTGTTCCTAACACCATTAGGCAAGGAGATACCCATGAAGGGTTGAAGGTCGAGGTCTGGTTGTTCTGTGCGTCCCCCCTTGGGGCACCCACCTCTTGAATGGGATCCAGCTCGTGACCCATTTCTTAGGCCAAAAATCTAAATGTCGCACTTTGACCGAGGTACCTAGTGACCAAATTTTAGGACATCTACTCAGGTGGAAATTGTGGGCTGCAATTGCACCTTGATCGGATTTTGTGTGGCTATTGGGAAATATCGCCAACTCTTTCAGGATATGCCCCCTTTAACCCTCATTATAACTGATTACTTCATCCTTCACCAGTTTCTCTTCTGGTGACTTCAGACCCCACTATTGAGTACTATTGGAAGGTCCAGTGATATTTGAGAGGAAGGACGTTACATCTTTTAGGACACAAGCATTTGTTTTCTTTGATCCCCCACGTGGACAAAACCCACTTATCCACATATATGCTTCTTTTTCAAAATACTTTATGTATGATGCACTTTTGATTACATTTTATTTAGATATATATCATGTAAAGTTCAAAAATTGTAGCAAATTCTCTAGTTTATTTATTACTCTCACCATAATTCGCACACATCCACTCAGTTAGTCAGACATCATAGGGGACCCACAGAACCTCCATCGTTCAATATGCTTGCTAAACCTCCCTCCTATTTTAGGGGGAGTTACTAGTCTTGCCAACTCATCGGCCCTTAGGATCAGCTTTTCTTAGTTCCACCTTACTTGGGTCCACTTCCCAAGGTCCACCATCCACTCGCTCTCCTTTACATGGAAGCAGGGGGGCAACTTCCTCTCAAGGGGGAAGCACCAACCCACCTAGCCCCCCTCAAGGGTCAGGTTCATAGAACACTCACACCATGGTTGGAACTAATCCTCTGCCACCACTCCAGATGCCATATTTGGCCTCTCTTAACATACCAGATCTAAGAAAACTCACAAATGATCCTATATTACATGACCCCACATGGCTTGCAATGCCGACCAAACTACCTTCAGACATCCCCAAGTTTGAAGGAAAGGCAGGGGATGACCCTGCCAACCATGTCATAACTTTCCACCTATGGTGCTCTTCCAACAGCATTATGGATGATTCCATCCGACTACGATTATTTCAACTCACTCTCACTGGCCCATCAACCAAATGGTATGTAGACGAAAAATCAGGGTCCCATGCAACTTTCGAGTCCTTGGCCAAAACATTTTTGACCTTCTTCCAATTACCAATCCACCATGACAATGGTCTTGAACTACTCTCTAATTTTAAACAAACCTCAGCCACACATATCGATGATCACATTCACGAGTGGCGTCGATGACGTAGTTTGTGCAAAGACGAAACCACCAAACAACAATGTCTTAAATGGTTTCTCAGATTACTTGTCTCTCTCCTCGGTAAAGATGTAGATTCCACCTTCCCTCAATCAAAAGAAGAAGCCATTAGTAAGGCTCAACAATACGACCTCATATATTCACAATCAAGGTAATTGTACACAGTACTTCCTGGTCTCCCAAAACCCGTGCCATTTGGCCAAGACAAACCCGGGATGTCTCACTCAACAGACGGATTGATTGGTAATACCACGCACCACAGTCCACAACCCCAGCAACCACCAATGTATGGCACACCTCAATATCTGTCGACATATGGGGGAACCACTTATTACCCTCCACCCCCTTATCAACAACCATACCCTGTTTCTCTTCCTCCACCCATCAATGGGCCACCGTTGGCACCCATAATACACCCACCTATCCAAACAAGTTATGGTACTCCCTCTACCTCGTCTTATACTCTAAGTACTAGAGAAAGCACCATGCCTTCCTATATACCTTACGGATCATTACCCCCACAGAATCCATACTTTCCATTCCTTGGTCCTCCACAACCCATGGCTCCCCCACACCCTCACGCTGGGGTGAATTTTGTTCAACCCTCTCCCCTTCAGCAATATCAAAATTTTGAACAGCTGAATATGGAAAATCTGACCCATCAGTCGAATAATGCCAAAAAGAAAGAAAAAAATAGGAACAATAGCAACCCAGGTTAAGGCGGGAATCACCCTCAACAGAACCAACCTACTGGGGGCAACCAAAATCAAGGGAATCGGAACCCCCAGGGGGGAAATAACAATATGCGTCAAGGGAAAAATAACAATAATATTAGAACCACCTTCCCTTGTGCCCTTTGCGGTGAGTTCAGTCATTATACTCATCATTTCCCCCAAATCATTGATTTTAAATGGATGAAAGACTCAGGAAGTGTACCACATCCTCCAGCACCGCCTGCCCCTCAGCAGGCCCCACAACAATACATGCAACAACCACCCCCAGCCATGCTGCAAAACCCCATTCCACACTAGGGTGTGATGAACACCCAACAAGATATACATCCTACCCCACCACAGTTGGGACAATATCTCAACCCAAACAATCCCGCAGATCGCACTATCCTCCTCACTAGTGAGGAAGAAGTCCTTCTACAGATAGTCATCAATACCGTGCACCCGTTGAGTCTCCTCCCATTCCCCCAGAAACAATTCCAGCACAAACAGGACCCCCGTTTGTGATTTCTCGCCCTAACGCAAAAACACCTCTTCGCATCCCTCGCATCCCATTGCACAGGAATGTCCACAACCCAAAGGCTAGGGAGACTCATAATTATAGCTTGGTCGATGACTTAGCACAATCTCTGGCTGCCATGTCAGTCTTAGAAGTCCTTCAAACTTATCCCACTCAGCAGAAATCATTACTTTGCGCCTTGGGGGCAGTCGACCCCACGGATACTCAACTCATCGCATTTGATCTTGACAACGGAGAATCTCGCCTCCCCGCTCTATTCGCTTTTCAAATCCCAGTGAAAATTTGAAACATTACAGTTCATCGGTGCATCATCGATGAAGGCACATCCACATGCATCATGTCCAAATCTGTATGGTAGAAAATTGGTTTCCCCGAACTCATACCATCTGCCATTACCTTAAGAGCTTATGACGGACGACCATCTTCTCCTGAAGGGCTCTTTCAAAATGTCCCTATAGAACTTGGGGGCAAGACCATTCTCATCAACATTGAAGTTATTAATGCCCCACTTGATTATAATATCTTGTTCGGTCATAGCTACATGTACACTATGAAGGTAGTTGCCTCTTTCGTGTTTCAAACATTCTCCCTCTCATCCACACTAATCATGAAGCATACCCACTCATAGAAATGGGTCCCAGAATTTTCAAAGACCCATCATTGTTAGGAACTTACCATGGTGCACCATCGCTCCTTCATCCTTCCAATCAGGTATGTGTCGTATCATCCAAAGGAACTAACATGGAGGATACCCTTCCTCCTAGGGAGACTTCTATCATATCTGACGTCCCACTAGTCGCAGAGCTCCTCCCTCACGAGCCTCCTACGAACTCATCGACTCCACCAGTTCACGATTTCACCTCTCCCCAAGGCCATATCCCAGTTTGGGAGATAGTTCCCCAAGCCATCACTCAAATCCCCTTCTTCTACCCTCCACCAGGCATACAAGCTTTCCAAGTAGCCGCAACTCTTACCCTCCCTAATGTGGTATTGGAAATTCTAGTTTGGTATTTACATCCACCACAGATGGTTCCTCAACCATCCCTTCCCCCCCAAACAAAAGGAATCCCGATGACAATTCCCATACTCACTCCCACCATACCCTCTACACCCCCACTCACTAACCTCCCTGCCACAGTTGGGGGCAGGAGAAAGAAGAAGGAGCCCACAGCTCCACTCCCCCCATGCATCCAACCTCCTTACGTGCTATGTGAGAAATATGGACACCCAACCAACAAATGCCCATCTCTACCCGAGTTACGCAACCTAATTCAACTCAATAAAACACCATCACTGCTCTTCACTGTAGCAAGTACTGTTGTTATCTCCCCTAACTCAAGTAGCAAAGGTTTGGGAACCAAATTCACTTGTGACATATGTTCTGAATATGGCCTTTATACACACCATTTCCCAGCACTACCTCAATTCTGGCAGACATTAGTCGCGGTACGCCAAAGCTCCCAACACGAACCCAATCCAGCTACATCATCCCTACCAAACATCACTGACATCCATTATGTCACAACTTCAGTCAATGAACGTATGAGATGCCCTTGCTCTCTATGTGAATCCTTAGATCATTTTACATACCAATGTCCTATGATCATTGAATACAGGCAACGCCAATTGACCCTGATTCAAACCCCTGCACCCCCTATAGAATTGAGGATTAACCTTACATCATCACTAGAGATTCTTCATATAATTTCTCCTAAACCAGAGGCACTCCCTATTCCTCCGTGGTTCTTGGATGACTTATCTGAGGATTTACCTCCAAATCCCCCCAATTCTCCCATTCATTTCCCTATGGAAATTTTACATCCAACTACCACTGGTACTCCTCAGTACCTCGATATTTGGTTTATGTCGAGCGAACCATCGCAATATCATTGTGTCATTCCCCTTGCTTCTTCATCCCCAAAGGACAACCACACGGTGACAGTCATCGATATTACTCTTTATGATCCCTTGTATTCCCGCCAATTCCACTGTGATGAGGACATACTCAAAGAATTAAACACCCCCGACTACCCATGGGATGTGCTACACCACAGAGCACTCTTCTTTCCACAGGAATCCTTCATGCCTCCTAACCAACAACCCATATACGTAGTCAAAACCAAGGATTTTATCCCATCATGGTATATCGACTGGTTCAACAACCCCATCCCTGCCCTTGATTCTTTTGAAGAAGGCAACATGGCCAACATTTCTCTGACCATCAAAATCAATATTTCCATCAAAAATGGAGTCGTTGAGGAAATCACCATTGGCGCCGCATGCACTCCTCAATAAATCACCGCCTATAAAGCCCTCTTCCAAGAATATCGGGATATTTTCGCCTAGTCATACACAGAAATGTCTGGCCTTGATACCTCTATTGTCGAACATCGCATAGACACATGGCCTGATATCACACCGATTCGTCAAAAACAATGACCGCTACACCCTTCCAAAGTAGCAGCCATCAAAGCCGAGATTGAAAAATTACGTGCGGTTGGGTTCATCTACCCCATCACCTATACCTCATGGGTTTCCAACCCTGTACCCATTAACAAAAAATAAGGCACTATCCATGTATGCACGGACTTTCACGATCTCAATCACGCCTGTCCCAAAGACAACTTTCCAACGCCTTTCATCGATCAAATTATTGATGACTGCGCAGTCCACGAGGCTCTATCCTTCATGGACAGTTTCTCTAGCTATAACCAAATCCAAATCCACCCAATCGATCAGTACAAAACCGCATTCACCACCCCTTGGGGTACTTTTGCATATCGTGTCATGCCTTTTGGCCTAAAGAATGCTGGCGCAACTTTCCAATGGGCTATGACATACATTTTTCATGATCTAGCTCATATCATCCTTGCATACTTTGACGACCTCACAGTGCAATCCAAGAAACGCACCCAACATCTTGATGATTTACGGATCATCTTCCAATAGTGTCGTTAGTACAACATCCGCTTGAACCCCCTCAAGTGCGTGTTCTACGTCACTGTCGGGCGCCTCCTCGAATTCATCATTTCCCAAATCGGTATTACCGTGGACCCCCTCAAAGTCTAGGCCATCACAGAAATTCCACCCCCCCAGAATTTACACCAACTCCAGAGCCTACAAGGAAAAGATAACTTTTTATAGCGATTTGTCCCAGACTATGCCACTCGAGCACACAGTTTCCTTCACTTTATACCACGAAATCCCATTCCACTGGGATGAACATGCCCAAAAAGCATTCGATGACCTTAAAATGGCACTCTCCAATGCCCCTTTAATTAGGTCACTCGACTATAATCACGACTATATCCTCTACATCTCAACATCAGTTGTCTCAGTAGCAGGATTTCTCGTTCAAATCGACGATGACGATCGTGAGCATGTCATTTACTACATTATTAAAAACCTCTCAGGGCCACCCCCGAAGTATAATCACGAAGAGAAACTAGCCCTTGCAGTCGTCCTCGCAGTCCATAGCAGATTCCAACCCCATGCAATACTTGCTCAGTCGTCAACAAATTAATGGCAAATTTGCCCGATAGATTGTTATCCTCCAGGAGTACGATCTCGAATTTTCAACACCCAAGAGAAAGAAATCTCTCATCCTCGCCAAACTTGTCACAGCTTTCCCTTCCAATACTATTAGTGCCCCCATCAATACCGACTTTCCCGATGAACATCTCTTTTATATCACTTCGGATGATCCTTGGTACGGTGACCTCCTCGTCTACCTCTGAACCCAAAATTTCGGTAACCACCTCTCACAAGATGATCATCATCGTATTTTCCACCAGGCCCCCCACTATCTCCTCATCAGAGATATCTTATATCGGCGAGGGTTCGACATCATACTCCGTCGATGCTTGACCATTGACGAGGTTGATAGAGTCTTGAATGACTGTCATAGCGGTGCATGCGGGGGTCATCTCTCGGGGATGTCCACTGCTCAAAAAATCATCCGAGTAGGTTATTTTTGGCCTACATTGTTTCAAGATTGCATTCATGCCGTGAAGCGATGCGATAAATGGCAGCTTTATGCCAACAAAGCACGAGCACCACCTGCTCTTCTCCACCCAGTCATTACTGCAGGCCCTTTTTGTAAATGGGGCATCGACTTCATGACTTGTAATCCCCCATCCAGCAATGGACACAAATACATCGTTGTCACAATTGATTACTTCACAAAATGGGCTGAAGCCATGCCTACCTTCAACAACACCGCTGACACTGCAATGTACTTTTTCTTTAATCACGTCATATCCCGCTTTGGAGTACCACTCCAACTAGTCTCTGATCACGGGAAACATTTCGAGAATGAGATTTTCGTCGAACTCTGATCATGGTTAGGATTCTCCCATGATTTTGCCTCACCATATTACCCTTAATCCAACGGATAGGTCGAAGCAGTTAACAAGGTCCTCAAAACCATGTTACAACGCACGGTTAACAAACATAAGACCAATTGGCATCATATGTTATTTTCCGCACTATGGGATTACCGTACAGCCATGAAAACGGCCACTAGTTTCACACCATTTCATCTAGTTCATGGGGTCAAGGCCACTCTTCCTATCGAGTGTGAAATTCCCACCTTACGCACCATAATTGAGCTATTACCGGACACTGCTCCAACGGAGTAGCGCTTGCTAAACTTAGAGTCCCTAGATGAAGATCGTCGATCTTCATTACAAAATAATGAGGCAGCCAAAAAACGGTCAAAGGCCACCTTTTATCGCCATGTCAACCTTCGCTCATTTCATGAAGGCGAGCTCGTCCTTGCTTACAATATCACTCACGATACCTCCGGTCATGGAAAATTCGAGTCACTATGGCATGGCCCCTATATTATCCAACATTGCCTCACCAAAGGCACATACATCCTAGATTCCCCTGAAGTCCTCTCTCTCAAAGAACCCGTCAACGGGATATACTTAAAGAAATTTTACGCCTAAGTGTAGCCATTCTACATTAGGTTATCTCTTTTTATAGTGTTTTTAATCTTTTTTCCCTACCTCACGTCTAAACTATCATTTGTGTTAATGACATATGCTTCCTCCATCAACCTACCACATCGGTTACGCCGACGGTGCCAGCCGTTGGACACAAAATCTTACTTCGGCAGCTTGGGCCCTCTATACCCCCTCACATGAACTGCTCCACTCTAGCGGCATATGTTTGGGTTCAGCAACCAACAACCAAGTCAAGTACACTGTCGTCATTGGCCTCCTCATCGATGCCAACCATCATCATATTCGCCACCTTAGCATCTTACTTGACTCCCAACTAGTCATCCTCCAGCTCAACAATGTGTACCGTGTCCACGATCCTTGCCTCTTTCGCAAATACCTGCAATTTAGACTTTTATCTCGACATTTTGATTTCATTACATTTACACATATTCCAAGACAATTGAATCAAATTACAGATAACCTAGCTAACATTATACTCGATTGGCATATATCACATCAAGATATCTCTACACACACATAAACCAATATATATATAAATCGGTCAACAGTGCCATCAAAATGTTTACATACACATAAAATACATCATATACAAAATCCGCAGGCTAGTGAAGCACCTCGGTACAAAACTAGTATCACTACACCAAAATGGGCTCACCAACCTATATACAATATACAAAAATACACAGAGAGACACTCAAGGTGCCTCTAGAGCACCACCTCCTGCCCCTCCCTCAGGTGGCGGTGCCCTACCCACTATCAGTCCCTCCGGACCTGGAGGTAACCACCCGGTCATCACAGCACCTGCTACTGCTACTCGCCGAACAACGGACCGCCACATCAACGGCACTCCCACACACTGCTCTAGGACACCCTCATCCTGGATGCACGACCACATGCCCTCAGGCACTCCCTGTAGCACTACTTCCAAGCAGTGGCGAATATCCTCAAAATATCCCTCGGCTTTTGTTAGAGGAGCATACAATGGCCCGGCACTAGGGTCATCAAAATGGCGTCTCCTAGCCGCTCTCTCATCATCGGCTAGTTTCGCCTCAACGTCCTTGCACCAATGTCTCTCTCCTTCCCACGGCTCTCCCCGCAGTGGTCTCACCGACTCTTGATGAGCCGGCGCTCTCATCAACTCAACCTCACGCCCGCGAGGTCCCACATTTGCACATACAAACAAACAAAATATAGCATCAGCATCCATCTATACATAATACATGGTCATACTATCTCAAATATCAACATATCAAACAAATCACAAACATATCTCGTTGGTCAAATGCCTCTCCCGGAGGTAACACCATATCCGGATCACCCCGAAAGTCAACCCCACAGTATGGATACTGCAGTATGATCTGCGGCATCTGCCACCACACCTGTGCAACCTCAGCCGTGAAAATATGGCCACCCTCACCACCACCATGGCGAATCAAAATCGTCGACCATTGCCTCAGTTGCAGCTCTCGCGCACCACGTGCGCCCAATAAAACTCTAGGGTGTAACATCGGCACCCTCTCCAAAAACCAAGCCACCAAGATGGACCCAAAGGAAAAGTCCCCTAAGTCCGTAGTCCAAAACCTGTCAAGCTACCCTACCATCTTGGCATGCAGCATCAAACCCCGGGAAAAATGCTCTTTGGCCAGTGCCCTCCCCATAATCCTCAGCTGACCACCACTGATCCGTTGAGTCGCGAGGGACCCATATACCCTCACAATCATCGCTGCCACACAACGATGAACTAAAGCATCCATAGCCCTGATACTCACTACGGAGCCTGACATGAAGTTCTCCCTTGAACAATGCCTCCGACCCAAGGTAGCTAACTGCACGTCCCCAGGTAACACAGGCTCCATTGGTAGGGGCATTCCTCGAAAAGGGAGCCTAGTTAGAAAGTACACATCCTCCACCGTAGTGAAGGCTAGTTTCTCTCCCCGCACCATAAAACAATGCAGATCTAGACTCCACATCCAGATCAAAAACTGAAGAAGATACTCCTAAGCCCGTATCAAAGGGCACTCGAAGAACTTTAGTATCCCACAGGCTGCCAAAGTGGTACGAACCATCGACTCCTCAATAGTCACAGCCTCCCTTAGTTTTGACCAGTCCCGCTCTCGCCAGTGGACCGGCATCATCCCAATGATCACCGACAACCACATAATACAGTACTAGATCAGCCATCTCGAACATAAAACACATGAAAATCTCCAAAAATATGAGTTTTTGCACCCATCAGCCTTGCCTCCAAGGCACAGTTGTTTACCCTTTAGGCGTGCACACATGTGCACTTGTTCACACCCACATGCGTGCCTGTTCACCCCATAGGCACGCACACATGCGCGTTTGTTCATCGCACAGGTGCACACGCATGTGCGTCTGTCCACCATACAGCGGCACCTTCATGCGCCCCTGTCACATACACAGGAACACATCACAGCGCGCCTGTCCGCTATACAGCTGCGCACCCATGTGTGATTGTTTAGCTAACAGGTGCGCATTCAATGCGTGCCTTTTTCCCCCTTAGGGCACACCCGTGCGTAGATTATCAGAGAACAGGTGTGCACACATGCGCACATATTTCTGGATTGGCCACACACTGGGGGGCCCACACCCACAAAACCCTTGTACGGCCCTCTCTACAGGCCCTACCCACAAATAAGAAACCTAATTCTATGCAGGACGATAATACCACTATCCTGAAGCTCACTGGTCCTAAATCAGCTGCCTCATTCTCCTAGAATCTCCAAATCTCCTCTAAATATCTCTTGTCCAATCACTCTAATAGCAAGTACAAATGAGGTGGTAATGTGGGCCCTACAGCTATATATAGGCCTTTTCGCCCAACTTCCAAACACCATTCCAGGAGCTCCGGGTGTCTGTTTTTCGATCCATCTTCAACCACAGAATCAGCATTCCATCATCTACATCAAGACAGTCCCTGAGCCATTTTTTATCTTTATCCCCCGGGGCACCATTTTTTCATACCCTGTCCAGGTACGCATGCTCATGTTCAAAATTATCAAATAAATGCTTGTATGTTCGATTCTCTTCAGATATTGTTCACGTCGGGTATTTGGTTTTCATGTGTGCAGGTACTTGGTCATCATACATTAGTGCAACCCCTTCAGGTATATAATCAAAACTGGCATGTAATCATTCCCTCTGAATCTCAATTGCATCTCCAGTCACACCCTCTGAAATTTTCCTTTAGGATCCCCATATCTGGCTCTGCAGTACCGCCACCTCCATTGCATTTTGGGTACTGTCACCCGGTAGCACTCTCCCCCACATGAGTTGTCCCATTCATAGTACCCATTGGCACTTTGACACTCATGCCATTTTTTCAAACCCTTTAGGGATGGGAGTCTCGATAGTCTTACACCATGTCGTGAATCATCCACATACTCATTCTCCTCATTTTTCTAGCTTTCCCCATGGACTCCCATGGTTATCTCTTCAAGGCTCTCTCTTGACTGTACCTCTGCAGTATCATTAACCCTCCATTTCATCCACAATCAGTTTGCCCATCCACAAATTTCCCTCCATTTCATCTACCTCACACAGAAACTCACCCATGGGGCCCCCAACCTCCGCCAGTTCTCCAAGCAAAATGTGCCCTAACCGGCCCAACCATATTACATTGGGGCACCCGTTTCTATATTTGTACAATCATCCCAAATTATTCTTTATAAATTGTAAAAAGTCTGTGTTTCCATCATTTACATATCTTTTTGTCGTCACCTTTGGCAACCTTCTTCCCTTTTTGGCAAACGCAACCCATATCGCCCTTGGTTGGGGCACTCCTTATCATCTACCCCTGTTGACATCGTCCATATACTCTGAGTATCCCACAGGCCACTTACCTCTGCTCTCTGAGTTTGTTCACCTTGTCCCACCTCTCGCACAACTTATCCCACGTCTTGTTGTCCCCCTAACACTCGACCTAGTTGAACAGTTGCAGCCACTTATACTTCACATATACCCCCAACCAAGGGTAGTCTTGAGTCTTCCTACATCTTGATTTCATCCATGTACCTCCTCAGTTCCTAACCTCACCTAGTAGATTTCATGAAGCCCTTTGCTTCTTGGAGTCGCGTCCCCCTTTTGTCAACATCAGCATAGTTTCCAGAAGGGCGACAGTATCTTGACTCTCATTACCTTTCCAATGAGAGGTCTCGGACGACACAGGGAGAACCACAATTTCTCCCTATTGTTGTTGACCCCCACAACATTCAACATCAACACTTTCTCATGTTATGGTGGGTCTTACTTTACGACTATTGTAGTTATTTCTTATATATTTTCCGAAGACCTCTGAAATGGCTTGGCTATCAATGCCTATAGAATTTGTGATACTCCTTATAGGTGTCATCGCCTACTATTTAGAGTATGTTCCTCCTCAGAATGGTCCTCTACCTTTATCACAACTGCCCCCGAGGGCGCTGCAGTTGTCTACAACAACACACAATTTCATTTACTATGCAACACCCTTCCTTTTTGAGTTACATGGCACGAGCATGGGGCATGCCCACCTCATTTGTACACAGTTTATTTTTACACACCTTATGGAAGGTTGGGTCCTACAGGTTCCCTTCTCCCTCCAACGGGTCACTCTTGATACTCTCACTATCACTCTCTCTTACAATGGCACTCTCAATAGAAGAAACATTGATGAATTTTGGCTATACATATGCTCCTAACCTCATCCATCAAGGGGCATCTGTTATCACTGAAATTTCATCCACAAATGGTTACAGGAATCCAGCAGCTTCAAACAGTTATGATTTCACCCATGGACCAAAATTACCAAAAAATCATTTCCAAAAGGTCCAAAACTATACAATCAGTGATAAAGTTAAGGTGTGTTATGACTACACAAGGCGCCCGTGCACATGCGCCATCCAGAAATGAAAGAAAAGTGCACATGTGCACGATGCAAGATTTTGGTCACTAAAAGTCGCACACAGCTGAGAACGATGCATTTATGAGATTGGTCAGCCTCCCACCCACTTCTGGTTCAGCTTCCAAGTTGATTTGACATCCAAATCTCGGCTGGATCCGACTAGGTGTCTGGTCAAAGACCTAAAAATGCCCTAAACAGTTCCTTTTCACACTAAACGTTGGTTACACAATACCTCAAAGTGGTGCTATAAAACAAGGCCATGGGTGCACTACATTTTCAAGGAATTCATTTGCAAGGTTATGCTGCTGCTATTCTTTTGGAGAATCCTCTTTTCTCATCAAGAGTATACTAGCATCATTACATTGGGCAATCCATCTCACCTCTTGAGTGGATTAGCTTGGGATTCTTTCACCATTTCTTTCAAAGTTGTAAGAAGAGCTTAGTTGTGGGGGTCCAAGAGCCCTCCCTGGGAGGAAGAAGGGACCCAAAGTCCTCTTTGTTCTTGGTGTTTTATTTCACTAATATAATCCTTTCCATTGGTGACATGAGTCTTATTGGTTTTTTGTTCTTATGTCCTTATGCTCAATAGTTTAGTTGTTCTTTTATTTCTTAGTTTAATTCTTAGTTTGTTCTTTTATGTTTCTTTTTCTAACCCT
>ML783262.1:766711-787286 GCA_009831015.1 Picea engelmannii | reverse complement strand
CGACTATTATTATCCCTTAATAATAGTTGGACAATAAATATTAATCTATTCTCAATGAGCACTTGGAAATAGTTAACTGAAGTGGCAAATCAGTTAGCTATAGGAAATTCGAGTTCAAAGGTTGGTTGGTGGGACATGCAAGTTGAATTAGTTGTAACTGAGTGATTCGAAGTTGTAACAAAGTTGGAGGTGTAGTTATGTGAGTTGTAAAGTAGTTTAACTCAGTTAAGTGAGTTAAGCTCAGTTGTACTAGTTGTAACTGAACTTACACTAGTGAGAGATAAGTGAATTAATTATCAATTAATTCACAATTATTGATCTCACATGCAACTAAAGATTTACCAATGTTAACTACATGCATGTCAGATCCAGTGGAGACCCAGTTGATATAACAGGTGAAAGGGATAGGTTGACTATCAGTTTTGACTTTAGTGGGTGCACTCATGCAACCACACACACATTGGATGTGCCCATGAGGAATGCGCGGCCTAGGCAAGAGGGATTCATTCATTGCAGGGATTTCCATTAGCAGGGATTGCACAGAGGAGGGAGGTTGTCTGGAGGCAGTAAATTGGCACATGAACTTGCCAATTTTTGTATGACAGTGTGAGACGATTGTATATTGTACTGAGAGCTCTTGGATTAGAGTTTTGTATGAGATTTTTTCATGATCCATGATATAAACATAATATATGATAGTGGGGTTTTTAGCTTTTTGCTTTCCTGGTAAAAACATATATGTTATGTGTGATTGATATTTCTTCTTAATATTGCAATTGGCAATTGTGTTTTAAATTCTGCAAAAATTTTAGTAGAAGCGATTATGTATTTAACAGTGGCATATAATTGTTAGATCAGGAGAATACAGGCAATACATAATTTGTATTGAAATTTCTACACTACATTCTCCTTTGGATGAAAATAATCTCTTAGGCAAGGATTGGAGCTAGGGCCTATCGGGCCTGGTGTTAAAAAAATGGAGTGTTTATTTTTCCCCTTAAAGGAGCCTTTTTCTATTGAAGACTATTTTACATGGCCTTCCTTTAGTATTCTAGCAGGAAGAATTCATTTCTATGATTGAGGACAAAATTGGTCATTTTGTGGGCTTAGAGCCGAGTTGGGAATCTAATCCAAAAAAAAGATGGGCTTGGATTCATGTATAATTGGATTTAAGAGATGGTATTTTGGAAGATATCAATTTGGTATTAGGAGATAGAACGTGGACTCAAAAAATCAATTATTGGAAGCTACTTTTCATATTTTATTCCTGTCATGAGGTGGGTCACACGTAGATGGCATGTGATGAAATATCTCCTCTTAGACCTCAGCCAAAAGAAGTGTGGGTGAAAAAATAAAAGATTCCAAATCTAAAGTCTTCCCAAGAGGATTTTAAGGATACTCTTCAGAACGTCTACGATTTGGAAGGAAATCAAGTTTCCTGACCTTTGGAAGACTCCCCAAAGAGGGACATATAGTCTCCCTCCCGAGTGGTTGCATCAGTGGTTCCCTCTGGTAAGACTTTCTCTCTACCTTCATCTTCCTTTTTGAATTCTACGCATAGGTTGGAAGAAAATTCTAAGATTTTGGCTTCTCCTTCAAAGTATAAAAAAGTTGTGGATGTTATCTCCCCTAGTGATCCTCCTTCTTCCTTGGTATCTACTCTTGTCCTCAATCCATATTATCCCTTTCCCCCTCCTAAGTATCCATCTTCCCACTTTTCATAGGATCATTTATCCCTCCCCTCTAGTGAGATAGCAAAAAAGTCGAAAGACTCGATGTCATCCGATAAGAATCCTATCTGTCAGAACAAACAGCCCATTCTCGGTCCTTCATATGGCAGATTGGGATATGATTTATGGTATAAGTCCAAGATAAAGGAGGATTCATTATCATTGGGAGTCCTAGTAATGGAATCATACCCTTCTCCTCATCTAGGGAGAAAATCCCATTTATCAAAACCACAACAATCGTGTTAAGTTCCTAAATAGATCTAGAGATAAATCTCAAAATAAACCCACAATATCAACAAGAATAAGCCAAACCATTCACCGAAACACTGAACACAAGAAATAGAGAAACCCTTGATGTAGGGTAAAACCATATATTAATCCTTAAGGAAGGATAACACTCCTCAATAAATACTTTATACATTCACAATATTCTTCACTATGCTTCAATACGTTGCTTATACTTTTTTATATAACACTTTTTATCTCCTAGGAACATTCTAGAAATCCTTCTGACATTTATAATATCTAACTACCATAGTGGGCATTATTTAATATAGTGGACCTAGTACACCTTACATTTAATGACTTCCACTAATAATGCATAACCACATTCCCATTATGTACCTCCCTAGGTACCCCATATTACCCCCTAGGTATACTACTTTCCATCCCCCTTCACATGTTTCGTACTCTAAACAAGAGAATAAACCATACAATATGACCATCTAATAAATGTAGACAACTAGTACCAAGTACAACCATCCATCCATCCTAATGGAAGATGAACATGATGTCCAATTGTTGCCTTGCCACCCTGATCTTGCTATGCATCATGTCGATGTTTCCATGGGATTAGTTTTCTAGCATGATGTCTTCCTATAATGTTGGTAGGCCTTCATGCACCTCCGGATTGGTTTCATTTTTGGTGCCATGTTGGTGCATAATTGTGTTGATTCTCATGCCCTTGCCTTGATGATTATTGTTTCTCTATATGGTGTGGATGATGATATACAACAACTGCACGAATATGTTCTTTTTTCGTCAAATCTGCAACACATTGTTCCTTTAATTCAATTACCTCTTTAGCTTATTTATTGTGTCCTTATTGTGGCTTTTATTCATCTCCTTCTACATACTTTGCCTCTTATTCAACTTCAGACTCAGTGATAACTTCTTTGTTTTCCCCCATAGGCCTTTCTTTCTTACTAAGAGACACATCCTGCAATGTAATTTTCTTTTTCGTGTACCGAATCTTTAGAAACTTATTTTTCACATTAATATTAATTGTACCAACTGAGTCCATCCAAGGATATCCCTAAACTATATCCATGTTATCCATATATATAGTATGAAATCAGAATGCAACACATATGTATCCATAGTGAGCTTCAAATCTTTAAAAAATTGAATGTTTTCACCTTCAACCTGTGTCCTTTGAACATTTTTTGCAGGAACTTGCAATCTATTAACCAATTGAACATTGATAAAATTATGCATGCAATTAGGGTTAATAGAAACAATGATATTTTCTTTCTAAATACATCCTAGAACCTGTAATATAGAGTTTCCACATGAAAATAAACTTGTGGTGATTTCTTTATCCTTACTCTTAGATTGATACCACTTGTCTAAAAACAATTTTTCAAATGCTACATCAAAAAGCGTCATTACCTTGGTAGAGCCCAATGATCGTCACCATATCTCGGCATAATCCATTAAGCTAGTGGATAGCCTTATTCTCCAAGTTATTGGATTCTCTGATTTTACAAATTTTATGAATTCTTCAATACTAATACCAATCATCTTTTCCAGTGGAGTACATATTTCTTGGAAGGAATGTTCAACAGAAAACCATGGTTTAAAAATAACTTATTGTGCAAATCGTGTGGTTTTTTTCCGGAAAAGCCCTGAAAATTTGTCGAATTTAAAATGCTCATAACTTTACTTTCCGGAAACTTTTCAGTCGATTTTGTTTTTGAAATTGGACATTTTTCCAAGAGGAATTCAAATATCCTATTTGTTTTTACAAATTAGACTCAGAAAGTTTCATATCTGAACCTGAAGTGCTCCACCCCCTTTTTTCCCTTAAAACAATTCTGCAAAAAGATCCAAAAATGTATTCCCTTCTTTGGTCAAGGAAAGGGCTTTGATACCAAATATTAAGTTCCTGGATATATCTAGAGATAAATCTCAAAATAAACCCACAATATCAACAAGAATAATCCAAACCACTCACCAAAATATTGAACACAAGAATGTAGACAAAACACTTGAGGTAGGGTAACACCATATATTAATCGTTATGGAATTATATAACTCCTTAAGAAATCATTTCTTGTACAATAACAATATTCTTCACTATACTTCAATACATTGCTTACAATTCTTTATATAGCACTAGCTATCTCCTAGGAATCTTCTAGAAAGTATTTTGACATTTATTATATCTAACTACCATAGTGGGCATTATTTAATATAGTGGACCTAGTCCACCTTACATTGAATGATCTCCACTAATAATACATAACCATATTCACATTGGGAACCTCCCTAGTTACCCCCTATTACCCCCCTAGGTATACTACAAAAAGGCAGTGCTTGATATCAGAAGAGGCAAACAAACAACCATTTAGAGGGTCATTAAAGCATGGAAATCCCTATCCAGAGTTTCTCCATGATTTTCCTCTCTTTCAATGTGAGAGGGATAGGGGGCACCCCTAAAATATTGACCTCAAGAGGCTCATAGGAGTCCACAATCCGAGGATAATCCTAATTCAAGATATGGTTGCAGGTTTTAAAGCTCGAGCGACTTTCAAACCTTGGTTGAAAGGTTGATCATTTATCACTTTGGATGCAGAAGGTTTATCCAGTGGCATACTTACTGCTTGGTGCCATGATTATCAATCTCTCTCATCATCAACTCTAAGCTCAACAATGTCAATGGAATTGATTGTTAAAGAATTTGGCAGTCATATTAAAGTCATTAATTTATACAACCCATATGCAGACAAAAGACCATTATGGGATATGATGGTAGGCTCTAGATTTTTTGGCAATGCTCCTATCCTCGTAGGAGGATATTTGAAGCTCACCTTTCGATCAAGGAGGTGTGGGGGTCAAACCCTAGGCAAGATCCACTAAAAGGTTTATTTTCCCACATTTTTGAAGTACAAAGCTTATCTATGTTGAACCGGTCAAGTTGGTTCCAACCTGAGAGAATCAAAGAAGGAATGATGAATTTATTTCAAAGAGGTTGTATCGCTTTATTATATCATATTCTCTAATTGGTGGTACCTTTCTTATCAAGTCATGGGTAGACACAGGTGGGATTTTTTATCACTTTCCCATTTTATTCAAAATGGAAATTGAAGATAGGAAGCCAATGGATCCTCTAAAGTTTAATCATGTTTGGCTACTAGAACAATATTTCAAGAAGATGATAGAGGAGTATTGGGTTCCTCTAAGTCAGTATCAGTTGGTGTCCTTCATGCAGCAGTTTGCAAACAACATTTCCAGGGTAAAGGATAAAATCAAGAATTGGTATTCCTCTTTCAAGAAAATTTCTCAAGCCCTTTTAATTGAAACATAATCCAAAATTAAAAGTATTTACAAAGTGAATCCATCTGGTGGATTCTCTAATGAGGACCTGGCCTCCCTAAGATTGTTGGAATCGATACATCATGATCTTCTTGAAAAAGAGGAAATTTCACAGAGACTCAAGAGTCGGTCCATCTGGATTCAATAAGGTGATAGAAATACGAATTTTTTTCATTAATATGAAAACTATCATAAAAATATCAACACTATATGGGAAATTAAATCCCCTAATGGTCATACGGTTAGAACTTTTAAGGATAAGGCAGATGTAGGGGTACGTCGGTTTTGTTTTCAGGGAACCTCCTAGTTTCCCCATTCAATAGATATTACAAGTAATTACTTTGATCCCTAGATCTGTCACAGATGAAATGAATGATTCTTTGGAAGCAGAAGTCTCGAAAGAGGAATTATTATTTTATTTTATTTTTAAACCGAAACTGGGATATTTTGTATATTAAAGAAAAATTAAGTTGCATTGAAGCTAACGGCGGAGTACAATCTTCAGGTTCATTTGTTTTCTAGCTATACATTGGTAAGAACAAATCAAAATTTTCAGGTTGAATTTTATGAACCAAACCCTAGAATTCCCTAGACTTAAACTTACTACTCCATGATTGCAAGAGTAAATTGTTACCATTTTTTACATAAGACATTGCAAAAGAAAAACATAATTAAGTGTTGCATAGAACTCACCCCTCTCTATATACGAGGTCATCCAAGGTTCGCAGAGTACCCCTTGAGACTCCTAATCATGTTTCTTTCTCTCTATGTTTTCTATTTGATTTCCTTCTTCTTGTTAAAGGGGGAGAAGGACATGGATTCTTCTTTAATATTTATGTGAAGGAGGGAGATTTAGAGGAATCTTCTCCCTCCCTTTCTTCACCGATCTCCTTCCCCTGAAGGGAGGGAGAACTAGATCCTTCCCAAGTGTAGTTGTGCAATCCCTGAGTGGGTCTCATTTCCTTTGGCTGATTTTTTTGTTTTCTTTTATTCTTTTGTTGGTGGATCATATTTTCTCTCTAGGTTGTTCTTCGGGAATCCTCCCCAACTAAGCCCTCTTTTTCTTCATCTTGAGTTTCCAAAGCTTCAAATCTGTTTTTGGATGAATTAGATGGGAGATACTAAATCCTATGGTCAAGCTGAGTCCCCTTGGGCTGTTGTTTCTTATGCTTTCTTGAAACTTGTTTGAACCCTTACTCAGCATTATTCTACAATGGTTGATTTTCTTGGGATTTAGGGAAGCTTTTGGAAACATTCCCATATTCATGGAAAATGTTACACTTTAAAGGTACTTGATCATAATCAAGGGCCTGGAGATGACTCAAACCCTCCGAGTTGAGATAAATCACCTATGGCAATCCCTTTTCAAAATCCATGTCCACACATATTCTGGCGCAAGTGAAAATATTTCCCTTAGGCTCATAATGAGTTATATAACAACCCTGTTTATTTCCAATGTCTTTGAAACTGAGTTCACCCTAGAAAATAAGGAGGCGTGGAAGTATAATCCATACCATTAGACGAAATTTCAACTCAAAAGTGTCCTAAGGAAAAATTAATAAATTGATCAAATAATTCCATGTAGACAATTTTTTAATATTCTTTTTTAATATTACACTTTTAGCAAAGTTACCCATGGTTATTTTACTTTTATCGAGGATAACTTAAATATATATTTTATATTAAAATCAATTTATGAACACCAAGTTTGATGTAATGTTTTCCGCAAAATAAGGAAAGAACATCAAATACATAATACCATCTTAAAAGTTATTGGACCAATTGTCCAAGATGTAAAGTTCCCCAAAAAGTTATTAAATATTATTAAAAAACAATATATAAAATTACACGTACTCAAAATTATATAGGATTAAAAGAAAGTTGTAGATTAAAAATTATATATTTTTAAAAAAGACTCACTAAATCTCGTTCATCGACCATTGACCAAGGGGTGAATGTAATTGAATCTGAAGGGCCTCCTCTCAGTTATGTTTCCTCGACCATTGTTGACAAAAATGGGCGTGAATGTCATTGAATTGGAAGTCGTCCTCTCAGGATTTCAATTTTTCCTCGAAGATCTCATACATTTATTTTTCAAATCCTGCCTTGGTCAAGGGGTGAATGTGATTGAATATGAATGGCCTCCTCTCAATTTTGGTTCCTCATCCATTGTTGAAAAAAATGGGCATGAATGGCATCGAATTGGAAACCCTCCTCTCATGTTTTCAATTTTTCCTTTAAGATCTCATGCATTTATTTTTCAAATTACACCTTCTCCAAGGGGAAAATGTGATTCAATACGAAGGGCCTCCTCTAAACTCTAGTTCCTTGTCCATTGTCTACAAAAATTGGCACGAATGCCATTGAATTGGAAACCCTCCTCTCAAGTTATCATTTTTTTCTCAAAGATCTCATGCAATTATTTCTCAAATTCCACCAAATGCGGATTAATGGCACTGGTTTGAGTAATTTTTCACCAAAATATGGTCAAGTCAAGTAGGATTTGGAATTGAGTCTCAACATTTTGTGGTAAATTCTCCCAAAATATTTGTGGGTTCAACTGGATATCTCTAAAATTCCATCAAACACAAGACATGTTTCTTCTAATAGGTATGTTGGTTTTGTGGTAAATTATCTTAAAATATTCACAGATTCGACTAGATATATCTAAAATTCCATCTAACATGGGGCATGTTTCTTCTTATATGTATGTTGGTTCCTCTTGAGGCTTGCATTGTTTATTTTGTTGCACTATTTACACTAGGTGTTTGTTCTTTTCAAGAGATCATTTTATTCCCTCTTGGATGGATGTTGTCCAATCCTTGGACATAGTAGAGTATTTTGATATAATTAGGGAATACAAAGAGAAAACAAGGTCTAGTAAATATTCCTTATCTACTTTAGCGTCCAAGGAACCTCTTTGATGCCATGATTTCACTTACTTCGCCAACTTGTTGATTTGCAATTCTAGTTGATTGGTTGGATTCTTGTGATGACTGTAGTATGAGCCTATTTGTATCCTATNTAAATATTCCTTATCTACTTTAGCGTCCAAGGAACCTCTTTGATGCCATGATTTCACTTACTTCGCCAACTTGTTGATTTGCAATTCTAGTTGATTGGTTGGATTCTTGTGATGACTGTAGTATGAGCCTATTTGTATCCTATTTTACCTCAACCTAGATTCTATGGGTTGCTTGAATTTGCATGTGTAAAATTGTGATTTCCCTACACTTAGAGCAATTTGAACTTGTAAAAATCTAGGTTTTTCATGTTTGAATTTGGGCTAGAATTTCGTAGCATTATTACCAATTTTATCATGGTTAGGCCTTTATAATAGGTAGAACATACACTCCCAATGATTATTTATCATTGTTTATCACATTCTAGTCATTTTGTAAATTTTGGGTAGTGGCTTACCTACAAGATGGAATAGCTCTAAGAAATTTTGTAGATATGTAGTTTTCTTTCCTTATTGTTGTGCATGTTATTAGCTAATATTATGGTTGGGTTACCCTTTTTCCCATGTTTTGTAATGATATATTGAGTAAATACTTGGGTTTTTTCTTATTTGATTATCTAGTTTTTATTATTGATATTGTTTTCACTACTCACTCAGTATTGATCAATTTCTTAGGAAACTTGTTTGTCTTCAGTTATATATTTAGTGTAATCTTGTGAAGCCTTGTATTTACTTATTTATGGTCAATGTAAGTTTTTTTCTAGGTTGGATTTGGAAATTATTTTGTAATAAATATTGTTATGTGGGCTTGGTTTTTCTAAGGCTTGTATGGTTATGAAGTAATTGATTTATCATCTGACTGTTCATTGCCTTCGATTACTATTTCAGTTGCATTGTTTTGGCAATAATATCATGTTATTATTGCAAATCTTGTTGTTGGATTTTAAACTTGGTTATATTGTAGATTTTCCAAGGCACCTAATGGTTTTGTTTTAAAGGAAATTTTCCTAACAATATTTATGAAAGCTAGGTCAGCAAATTTGTGCAATTTTCATTAAGTTCTGATTGGTTTATGGTGAGGTCGTAACAAGTTGTATTCTTGGATGTAGAATTTTAGTTGGTTATTTTAGTTGATTGGGCATATATAAATTATAGTTTTAACCTTGATAGTGATAAAATTACCCTTGCCTCAAACTCAATTTACTATTTTTCCTTTCCCTTAAATTATTGATGTGTTATGCTTGTTTTGTCTTAATTTGTGGCTGGAAACCCAATTTTATTGATTATTCTCCATGCATGATTTTATTTAAGCATAGATCTTGTTGAGTAAGTGTCATGGATAGGATATTTAGTTTTGATTATATGGAGTACAATTTTTTTGGAAGAGGTCATTCTTGGGGGAGGATAAGAGGAGGCCCAAATATAAACACTTGGATAGGTGGTCGAAGAAAGAAGATTAGATTCTTTTTACATTTTGATGTTTATTTTGAAGAATTTAGGAAAATTGCATAAACATGTTATTCATGTATGGTATATCGATGTTCTACCCAAACTCCCATTGTTTCCCTTTCCTTTTTCTTTGTGAAATCATATTGTCATATGACAAGTAAATAATGATACCCATGATATTACACCAGATCTGAAACCCTCTTGGGAGTTTGAGCTAGCTACATAAAATTATGGTTGTGGGAAAATATTGAGCATATAGCTATTGGTTTGAGGGATGCAGTTGAGTCTTCATACCTAATTACATCTACTTAACATAGGTGTTCCCTTCATGTAGTTATTTCTATAGTTTCTATAGTACTTGATAACCTTAAAAAACCTATTGATGATTCATCCTTACTTCCTTAAGGGTCTCCAAAAGTCCTTGTTGTAAATCCCCCTACTATTGTTATTATTGTTACTACTATGGATACTCCTAAAAAGGGCCACATTTATAATTCTAAGCATTCTCACACTTGTTTTCATTATGCTCAACCTTTTCAGGGCATGAGACTATGTACCTTTAAAGGCTCCATGTGAGGGAATGTTGGAATATATGACCAAGATTAGAGTATATGTAGAATTCTACGTGTATTTTGATAGCCTACATAGGTGGGTGAGAAACTATTTGAATGGAACATTGAAGGAGGTGGTGCACAGAGATCAATTGGCTAAATAAGTGAATAAAGTGTTGAACCCAATTCCTAACTCAAGAATGACTTATTGGGGATCACCAATAGGACCTATATATCCATCGATGCACACACATACACCAAAAGTATACAAAGATTAAACATCACAAGCAAAAAGGATACATGATGGGTCAAATATTACGCTTCAGTTTCATCAAAGATACAAAAAGGATACACTTCAAGTTCATCGGCTAAGTAGAAAAATAAATAGGCCTAGGCTAGAAGGAGATTTTTAAGACGGTTTGTTGTTGTAAGACTGATTTCTTATATTCTACTCATTGGTTTTTAATTTATGTTGTCTTCAGATGAAAAAATAGAAGATTATTTGGATGTACCATATTCTACAAGATGCTTGATAGCTTTGAGGTATGCCTCAATATCTAAAAAAATTAGCTTTTCCTTATAAAATCTCCCAAATTGTTCCAATGTGCAAGTTGATTTTCTTATTTTGGTATTTTCCAATACATTTTGATTTTCATAATATTGGTTGTTTAAAGGACTCTCCAACACATACATATGTTGTAAGAAACTATCACCATCTTACCTGCATAAATTTAAGTAAGGATATGGGGCCGATCCAGAAACAAAATCAGAAATTGATCCCTAAAATTGATTACAATGTATTAAGGGAAGCTGGAGCGAAACTTTTGGATCTTTGGGTAAAAGGAGAACTCTATCCAGATGACTCTATGTCCAACTCTCATCCCAATTTAAAAACAATAACAGGAGTATGCCGGTTTGTATCCATTGGAAATAGTGGTCTTCTAGGATACTGTAAAAACTTGGAAGGTGACCGCATTTCCCTTGAACATACAATCCAAGATCTTAATATCTAATTACATCAACTCCATCACTCAAATATGATTTAGTATCATGGAAACATGATTTTTAACCAAAAAATAGCAAATTTAAATCAAATACATGTGGACAAACTACTTCAATACAAATCCAACTCATCAAAAGAAATTGAGAAGTTGAAAACGGATATCTCTTGTCTCCAAAATAGACTCTCTATGATAAAGAAAATTGCAATGGGGCTGAGGTTCAAATAAAAAGAGATGAAACCACTATCATGTTTAGAAAATAGGGGAGGTTCATTTAGAAAAAGAGTGTTTGGGTTGAAGACCATATTATATCCAACTTGCATTGATTTTGTGTATTTTTGCAAAACCGTGTTAAAGAAAAGTGACAATAAAGCAATGCTCAAAGAGATAAAATTTTATGATTTGAGGAAATAAGTAGTTAACCAAATAATTTCAAACTTAAAAATTGATGTAAAGGATGTTCAAGGAGTTTTTTATGATAGAGGAATCAACATAGAAGCATATGCAAGTCTTTTTAAATTTCTAAGAGAGGGAATGTTGAATGGTGGCATTAAGAAGATTTTGATTCCTCACCCTTTTCATGTGAAGAAAGAGTATGCACTACAAAACACAAAAATTGTTGATTCATTGGGAGATGCATATCAATTATAAGCAGTGAATGAAGTTGCAAGTAAGAGTAAAAATAAAGTATCAAGTGACATTATTTCATTAATTAAAAAAAAATAACTTTTGGTATGACTTAGAATGGGTATTACAATTGATGGTGAGGTACTACGACATATCTACTGAGGAGGCATGTGGGAAGTTGATTCTTGTCCTAAAATTGGATGAGATGGAGTTTCAATCACATTAATGAATCATGTATTAGATCCAAGCCTTGATAAGACAAGTGATAAATATTTTCAAGTTCAATATGAAGATCACCTTTTTTGGTTGGGAATTTATTTTCTCAGCAAGGAGTCCCATGAGTCCTTGAAATTTGTTTTCAACAAAACATCTTTACCATTAATTATGTCTTCACATGTTGTAGGGGAAAAATTATATGTGGAAGGATATGGTTCATTTTTTTTGGAATTGCATATTGTAGTTGATTTAAAAACTATCAAGTGTGTGTATAACATTTATCATGGTACAAATGCAATGCACAATTACTTATATTGCATGCACAGAAAACAAAAAGATCGAAGTTGGAAAAGCGTTATTTTGAGTTGTCCTTAAGACATTCCTCCTAATCATGATCAGCTTGATCCAAATGTAGATGTGGTGCTTCCTATACCTTTGATTAGGGTGCACATGTGAACTTTTCATGCATTTGTGAGAATTGTTGATAAGATGGTGTATTTATCTATTTTTTTTACTTGGAACAAAAGCCCACAAAAAGAAAGTAAAGATTTGATTGAGGCAATTGAACATGTTCTTTCAAAAGTAGGTTTGCATGGTGGAAATGTTAAAATTGAAAAATATATTAAGAGTTCAGGTACAAGAGGTAATCTACCAATAAATCCATCAATGTCAAGTGTCAAGGAAAGTCATTTTCTCGAAAATAAATGTGGACATGGATGTTTGGGATTTTATGAAGACTTGATTGATCAAGAAGATGATCGGACTAGTGGAGGTCATGAATCATATAGAAAGAAGAAACATGCTTGGAGGTCACTTTCATATTTATTTGTGTTGATGGATAAGGAAATATTCATTGAAGGTAACACAATAGTCTTTCAAATAGTTGTTACAGACTTCATAAGAGCAATGAAAGAAACATGGGGAGAGAACCATATGACACATTATATGATATGCATATTAATTTTCATCCCACTAGTACTTTCCTTTGTACTTCTCTTTACTTTACATATTATTATTGTAAATTAACTTCATTTGGTACATTTGTTTGGTATTCTAAGATAGATTCAACTATGTATGTTTGCAGCATCAATTATTTGCACACAAGCCATGGTTTGCAGACAAATATGGAAGCTTGGCCATTTGGGGTACACAGGGTATGGACAAATCACAGAAACTAGCTCGTACCATTTACCATAGATAGCTCATACCATTTACCATAGATACACGCAGAAAGGATGGGGTTCCAATCATTCAGATGTTCTTGTGAAAATAGGTCAAGCATTTTATAGGAATAAAATGGTTAGATTTAAAAGGAAACACAACCTTCTAGAGCCAATTGAGAGTTGTAGAGTGATAAGACAAGTAAATCTAAGTAGAAAATGTAGGAGATATGATTTTTTTGAAGGTGGAGATGGGACAGGTGAAAGGTATGCAGTATGTATGTTAACTTTTCTACCTTCTCCATTTAATTTATTGATTTTTTTTAAAGGCTCATTATCATTATTTTTGTAGATGTGACCCTCTATGAATGGGACCTTCCACAATCCATTCAAGTTTCCTATAAGTGTATTATCTTCCACATAATTATGTAAGTTGTAAAGTTTATTAGCTTCGTGAAGCTTGTATTTAGTATGTCAAATAATTACCTAATGCTAGCTAGAAAAATATGTTTTTCGGTATCAAAACTAACCCAACTCCGTAATCATGTGGTGCAGGTCTAGAATTATGGAGGATCACACATAGTGGTATTTATCAACACAGATTTGATAGTTTACATTGCATAAAATCAACGGTTCTCGGTTAGCATGATCCCACGCATAGCGGTAACTAGCATACCCCCAAAGCAAGGGAAAGGGAATGCCAAAATGAATAAGAGTGGTTATGTTGTTCACAGATCAGGGGATTTTTTTTTTCGATGGAAAATGAGATCCATAGTCCAAATATCATGAGATGGTCATCACCTCAACAATTTGCAGTCATTTATGAGATGTTACCTATTCCATAATTTGTGGACTATGAAGGTCATTGGTGCTTTCACCTATTTTTGGATGTCTACACAATATTGTACTTAGTAGTCCCATCAACCTTTTTGTGGTGATTTTTTGCACATTAAAAAAATTGTATTTTCTTATCTTATATTATATGTTAGATATTATTGTGTTATTAAGACTTTCACCTTGTCATGGATGTGGTTGTTATACTATAATATATGCACCAATATTTCATCATGGGTCATCCCTAATTTCATTTGTTATTGTCAAGGTTATCAAGATATCCTACCATAGCCTCCATTAAGCTAGAGTAACTTAGCCTATATAATCCTAAACTAGAATGTCTTAGCCTAACCTACCTTACCTAGACTAGATTTCACTACCCTATCCTAACATAACCTACCTTACTCTAATATATCCTACCACACCATAGCTTACCTTAACATAAACCAACCTACCCTAGCTTAGAATTCACTATCAAAAAATTACCCAACCTATCCTAACCTAGCATATATTACCCTAAAATAGCCTAAATCATTACTTAAATCATTGTCCTAACTTATTACCTCTTATAACCCCTTAAGTGAACCACCTTGTTAATGGGGGAACAAATAAGTGTAATACCAAGTGAACATAGCACCAATGATAACTCCACAAATCAATTACATAGGGATTACTTTAGTCGGCACAAAATTGGGTGCATAAACATGGGTTGGGGCTAATGGTGTTGACTTTAGCTTTGATTGGTGGTTAAAATATAAAAAATAAAAAAGGTTGTCAACCTAAATATTATTTTCACAAACATCACGTTTGCTAGAGTTTAATATTAATTGAGTGAACCTAAATCACATTTGTACCATGAGTTTAGGAAGAAACGGGTAGAGGAGCCCAGGTAGATTTAAACCCGAAAGAGGATCCAGCGATATGAGGTAGAGCTTATTACCTCCTTCCTATATAATCATTATCCTTTTGAGGGAATTATTCCCTAGCCTATTACCAACAAAAAGGAAACAAAGCAGATATTGAAGAGGAAAAGGAATACATGGAAGAGAAAGAGGATTAAAGATGCACTTGATGAAACTTTGTAGTTTTGAGAGTGAAGCCACAACTCTTTGGCAGCGTCTCGATATCATTTTTGGTTAATCCAACACAAATATCACTCCAATCATCAAATATCCCTAGATTTTGGTGTTCTTGTGTAATAGGAAAAGCAATATTAGGATGCAAGGTATGGCAATGATCTGACGGTTTACATTGCAGCATATCAACAGTTCTTAGTTAACGAGGATTGTGAACACAATTGTTATTTAATTTTGGTCCAAGGATCCGCGTACCCAAAACCACTACATTGATGTGGTTGCTTCTCATTTAGCGTGCATCATTGAGGTGGTAAAGTATTACCACTTATGTAAATATCCATGCAACTAAAAGTAAAATTGGTAAATTTCAAAGGTGGTTTAGTATGGCTAGTGCACTATGATGTCATGAAAGATAGCCCTCGGAAATGAAATATCAAAAGAGGTGTTGCCAAGTGGACTAATTAAGTGCGCTATGATGTCATGAAAGATGGGCCCTAAAAATGAAATATCAAATGAGGTGTTATCAAGTGGACTAATTAATGCGATATGATGTCATGAAATATGGGCCCCAAAAATGAAATATCAAATGAGGTGTTGTCAAGTGCACTAATTAAGTGCGCTATGACATCACAAAAGTTGGGCCCCAAAAATGAAATATATGAGGTGTTTCCAGGTGGACCAAATAAGTGCACTATGACTATATGATGCTTGTATTTATCATTCTTTGTTTGTCAACTATGGTTACTTCTGTGTAATTTCAAAATCCTACATGGAAGATTATAGTGACAATTTTGGATTTTTGAAAATAATTAGGCTTCTTTGGTCATGATCCACACATGGATGATATATTTATAATGAAATTATGATAAAGTGAGTCTTCTATATATGTTTCATTTTGTTGGAAATGTTCGGAATATTGTATCTCATAATTCGTGTTGTGTAATAAGTGTTGTATTTAATAAGAATTTATGAATAATCTTTATAAGTGTTGTCATTGATGCATAGTACAATAAAAGTATCCTATGTGTTACTGATAGATGTGTATTGTTTTGTGTAATAAGTGTTGCATTTAATAAGAATTTATTAATAAGTTTTATATAAGTTTTGTGGTGATACATAGACATGTATGTTATAGATTTCATAGTGAATTGATGTATAACAAAAGTAAATGACATTCTATAAAATTGGGTAAACTTTAAATTCTAAAGGTACTCAAAAAATACACTCGTCATCAAAAACTCACTTGACAGGGAGGGTGAACTTAAAATTCTAGCCCTACTTGGTATAACATAGAGTTTTGGAAGGCATGACCACCAAAAGAGCTTCGAATTTTGGGTTTTTGGGAAAGAAAACTCCATTAGTATTTAGACTCTGTCAGCTGGAAGTCTGCGTGGCAACGTCACCGAGTAAATTATTCATAGATTTTAAAGCTTATTGATTCCATTATTGTTCTTTTCGCCTCTATGAACAAGAATGGATGCTCAAAAGAAGCCTGCAAAACCAATATATCCAACCAAACCCGCTTATGAAGACTAGCATCAGTTGATAGAGATGATGAAATTGTTTAAACTAATTTGACCTGAACTACTCCCTATAAGCTAATACAAACTTCCTATGGTAGGTTCGGGGATTCCCATTCTCGAATTTGAACCTAGGATTCAGACCTCACCAAATATATTGTACCTGAGACCTATGATTTTCCTGATTTAGTATCCCTCTACACCCAATGCTATAATCCTTGGCAATGCTTTGTGTTATCAGTAGATGGGTCTATGGCCATCTTTAATATAAACCCTTCAGCCACTTCCCAAATGTTGGCCTTACCTTAAAATCCTGATTTACAGATATTACAAGAGGAAGCTTTAATAGGAAAATATAAGTCTTTGGACCATAACAAAAAAGTGAGCCTTTTACAAAGATATATGGGAAAGGGAGCTTCTGTGCCCAAACCCCCACCGTCATGTAAAGTTGATATCTTTCCTAACACTTCCAGGGAATTCATTTCTATGATGTGCTTAATCCTAGGATGCGATCATGATAATACCATTAATGAAAAAATTATAGGGTTTATGGCAGCAATTTTCCCCCCACATGATACTCGTTTGGTGAAATTTAATTATGCACAGTAACTAGCAGATGAAATTCATTTGCAGTTCGAGAATTTCATCTCAACAAGGTTTTTCAGATACCAGTCATATTTTGTATACCTCATTTTGTATTTTCAGTCCTTTAATTTCAAGCATATTGAAACAAATACAAAGGATAAGCTAGGTAACACTTCTTTTGTGATTGAATGGACACCTTTAGTGAGGAACCATGCTAAAAATGAGGGATTTACTAGATTTGTTGATAAATTCATGTACATTATTCATATCATTTTTTATGGAGATGTTCCTCCCATAATTCACCTTGACTACATGAATTTACTAAAATTGAACCCACGCACATGTGTGGGAGACTGGTACTTGTATGAGAATTGTACAATAATAAGGGTATATGGTTTCGAGTTGTCTCCTTTCAAGTTACTTTCTATTTAACTCTCATAATTTTTTTCTTTGGAGTATATATGCCAGATATTTAATTCATATCACATTCATTTTGCTTCTACAATTCGAAATATCACTTTTAATCTTCCACAAGATGTCGGTCCTTTTATTGTGAAATCAAGAGAAGATTAGGATGGTGTTCAGAGAATGTTGATTGCATTAGATCTAAATCAAGGAGAAGCTTGGATATATGATCCACATCAAGTCATTTAAAAGAGGAGAACCGAATTGGGTTTAGGTCCCTACTTGCATCATCCCAACCTTGAGCTGGAAAAATTGGAAAACATGGATATTTTGGGTTAGGTTTCAGACTTAATGAAGGGAGGCCCTCAACAACATATTAAAGATGATACAATAAAAACACCAATAGTTTCAAGTCCTCAAGTCCATGTTGATGTGAGTTCTGAGAATGTAGGAACTTTTCAAGAAGTTACTGTATAACAGGTTGTTCAACATTGTTCAATTTAGACTCCTTAAAAGGTGGAGAATAGCAACAAAAGAGTGGAACATGAAACCACTACTGAAATAGATGTGGAGGAACTACAATCACATGAAATAAAAAGTAAAAAGTCAAAAATTGAAGAGGCAGCAGTGAGGATGTGAATTCAGATGAAAATGTCTCACTAGAGCAAACCTCTAATGAGCCTATGGTTAAAGAGTTTTTGTCTTTAGCTCATTTTCCTTCAACTTTGGTTTCTAGAGAAGAAATTCAACAAACATGGAAATCATCTACAGGAGGTGAACAACAGTCTAAAGTGGATCTATTCAAACATTTCATGGATATCAAGAGACAAAATTTTGAAGTCGGGAAGGAAATATACCCTCAAACATCGAAACATGACCAAACACAGCCCAGATTACTCTTTATTATGGATTTGAAGGAGGGATTATTAAAAATTGTTGTTGTTGAGCCCAACTCAAAAAATATTTAGTCAACTGATGATTATAAAGCTACACATATGACATACAAATTAGATAGTATTCATGCTGCTGACAAAATTGATCTACACAGGTAGACAGGAGAGATGGTTTTCAATTATCTATTAAAAACTATTTCCACTATGGGTAAGTTTGAGACATTGGTGAAGAAAGTTGAGAAGCAATTGAAACAAGATAAATGGTCAAATAAGGAAAATAAGTTTAAAATAAATGACCTACAACAAAAAATAATTTCTCTAGGTGCAAACCCAAATGATATTGAACCAATTCAATCTCTTATGAAGGAAAAAGATGTAGAGATATAGGTGTTGAAAGAAAAGAATAAGATTCCAGCCATAGAACATCTATAAACCAAGGATCTTATGGAAGTTCAACAAGAAAAAGAAAAATTATTCGAGCAAGTGATGAAACTGAAGGACAAGGTTAGCCAATATAAAGCCTTGATTGAGAGATTGGAAAAAGAGAAACAAGAAGTCACAACATTAAAACCTACTCCTTCATATCAAGTGACATCATAGGTAACACCAGAATATGTTTCAGAAGACTTGGATAAAATTCTATCACAATTAAATTTAAGGAGGTAGAAGTAGCAAAACTGAAGAGAACTATTTTAACACAAGAAAAACAAGTTGTTATTCTACATGACCAGATTAAAGAAAGAGAGATTCTCATCGGTGAAACTCAAAAGACCAATACAAAGATACAAAAGGATTTGGACCAAACTAATAGTAAATCTATTGGTAAGAGCTATTTAATTAGAGCTAAACATATAATGTGCTACAAGATGAAGAATATTTGGCTTGCCAAGTTCAACATAGCATAAATAAAATTTGGACTGAATTGGATGATAAGCCTCTAGTTGTTGATAATGCTATTAGATTCTTAAATACAAGATCTTGGGATGAGTTGAAGACATCAGGGGTTAATGACATAACTGTATTGATAATGGATGCCACTAGAGTACTTACAAAGAAGCAATTGGTCCAGAACGCTAAAACTTTGTGCAATGATATTTTTAAGGGTGGTATATTATTTAGAAATAAATTCATATCTTTAATTCAAAAGGGAATACCATCATTTTGGGAAGAAAATGGTAATTTGTTTTCTGAAGAGGTTTACAATGCATTATTACTTCATCAAATAAATAATGTACAAAAATTTCAAGATATAGAAGGACCACTAAAAGTACAGTTTATAATTGATAAGCTATCAGAGATTTTGAATTTTTATCAGAACTCAAAACGGTACTCCAAAGACTCCCTTCCCCATCCTATGATCAGTATACTCGATTAGATATGGTAGCAAGGAAAATGGTGAATTTTACTTATCCAACAAGAAAAGAATGGAAGTATATTACCATCTTATCAAACAAAGAGCCCCCTCCTTTGCAAGGTGCCTCGTCATCATCTCAAGCAAGCCAGAGGAGATGAGAATGAGTACAATTGGCATTTGAGTATATTTGTTTCCTTGTAGAAATTTGTGGGAAGATGTTATGAAGAAGAGAGAGTAAAAAGATGAAGGAAAATGAGGACCAAGGGATCGTTAATTTTCTAGAGAGCGATAGTGTGTCCATCATTGATGAGTGAAGATGGCAAAGAACAACCCAGAAAATCAAAAAGAGAAGCATGATTTGTAGTTTGGAAATATTTTAAGATTCACTCATTACATCTAGCAATCTGTAATTACTCAAAGTTATTGTGACTCTCTATTTTGTTTCAAATACTTTTTCTATCATTTTGTCCAAGATGTTAAGTTTATTAATAAAATCTTGATATTTTGAAAATTTGGTACAACTTCCACTATAGTCAAGATTTATGTGGTGATTTGTGTATGATGCCCATATATCTTTTGCAATGATGATAGTGTTTTCACAACCTAAAAATCATT
>ML783262.1:752601-766271 GCA_009831015.1 Picea engelmannii | reverse complement strand
TTTGTTTCCTCACATTGAGAGCTCAATATAATATGGAAGTATATAGGTTTTAAAATATAAATTCATAGAGGAATTAAAATTACATATTGAATAAAAAGGTTTAGAACGACCCTACCATATGATGATTACATTTTGTTGTGTCTTTTGGTTGTGGAGCCTGATTATCTTCCTTATTCATATGCAGGAATTCCTAGCCCCCTTTTGCCATGGGTTCGGGGGCTGGCCCCAAATGAAGAATTGTTCATTATAAGGTTGCAGATATGACAGTAGAAGTTATGTTAGGGTTTTTTTCCCTAGAAGGTAACCCTCTTTTATGAGGAATTGTATTGTGGTTGTGTATGAGAGTGAATATTGTATTATGAGAGAGGATATTGTGAGAGAAAGAAGAGAAAGTTACAGCGAGTGTGTTGTAGGTTGTATCCCTTCATTTGTTGGATAATAATAAAAGAAGAACCTAGAAATTTCTCCAGTGGACGTATCAGGTGAACCACATATATCTGTGTCTCTATTGTATTGTGTATCTTCTTTGTTTTATTTCCACATTTATTTTATTTTATTTCTTCGCGATCTTGTTTTTCTAATAGTGTCGACATTCTCGCACCCTTTGATCATCTCTTATGATTTAGCAGATTCATTTCCTTTCATTGTTTGACTCTTAATGTCATGGTATGACGTTATACTCCCCCTCGACTCTATGTTCAACCATCATGTTGAAAAGGGACTATGTGTTGAATGGGAAAACTAATACTTATGATAGATCGTGAGTATTAGGTGTGACCACTAAATATGATATACAAATTAAACAAATATAATGACTTAAAATCAAAATGGTTGTAATGATACATGATTTCTATCATATTTGAGATGTGATGTGTTGAAATCATGAAAGAGACTGATAATTGCTTGATATTTTTGAGATTATTTCATTTCCTTTAATCTTTGGCATGCATTATAGAGTGTTTGATTGCGTGGTTATAGATTATGTAGTGAAACCTCTATTCATAGTGAACCCTTAGTTTGTAGAAAACCCTAATTTGTTGCATATGAAGAATTTTATATATTGTTATAGCTTTAGAAATCTATAGGCTCTTTTCGATCAAGGCATAGCTATAGGTAGAGACTTTTTTGGAACTGCAGATATTTTAGTATGTTGCATTGTTATATCTTGAGAAGTTTGCAGAATCATGTATTTTCTTTGATAGTTCCTATAGGATGAAAACTATATAGCAAAGTTGCAAACATTGTCTTGGAATATAAATTGAGATCTTTATAGACTATGTGTATTGGATTTTCATGCATAAAGGATGTGATATATTCATAATTTAGGGAAACAGATAGATAACTTGGTGCATAATACATGTTTTTGTTCCTCGGAAAAAATCAAAAATTTATTCATATTAAGATAAAATTACATTTTGTATATGCATTTAAACATTTATATCATGTTCAAAAAAGAGAGGGAAATAATAAGTTCCCTTCTGGCATTTGCTTCATAGTCTAGAATATTACAAATGTTGGCTTCCACAAGAGAGAAAAAAGCATGTCTCTAAACAACACTCAGAGTTCTAAACATAGATTTCTCAAAACATTTTTAACAATTTTCCCTCCAAATAATCAAAATAAACCAGTAACCCTCCTAAATCTCTAATAGAGCATCAACAACACTATATGCTCCTCCATTCTAGATATAAACTCAAAAAAAGTGGGAGGAAAATATTTGGAGTGATGGCTATCCTTGATCTCTTGAGTATGCCATTGTCCATTTTCTAGTTGTAGACCCGCCTTTGAAAGTCCATCTGCTTCTCCATTTCTTTCCCTATAGATGTCATGAAAGACTATTGAGTTTATAAAAAAAAAAAATGAACACTTGAGTCTCATAAAAATTGGCCTAGAAATGTAGTAATAAATAACAAGTAATAAAAATTATGTGAAAAAAGCTCGGTGAAAAAAATCATACCTTCACTTGCCAAAAGAAATAAGTATGAAATTTTAAAATTAGTTCTAAAATATAGAGATCGAAACTAAGATCAGAAGATCATTTCCTAATGTATGGTTGGAGAGGATTCACCTTGTGTCATGTTTATTGAATTTCTAATGTATTGGGATGAACACAACTTTTGCACATGATGCTTTTCTCTCATCTTTTACCAACCTGCCTGAAGGAAATCATTAATATGTAAGTAAGAAATTGTGTTTATAAAATGAAGAAACATACATAAACTATTAAACTCCCACCCTTCTTTCGTTTTGAATAAAATATAAGTCTTCCTCACGGCTTGATTCCTCTTCGAATTCAATGTGTCTAACTTTAAACAAAGTCCAGTTTTCTTCCATGGACAGTGTTTTGAAATGGGCACCATCCTTAAAAACATCAATGGATATTAGAGGAGAATGGGTGTCATCATTGTTGTCTTGTTCTATTGGCGTCCAAATTCATTCCATGTTATCTCTTATCTTCCTAAAACATTAAACTTGAAAGAGACATAGAGAATTTGTCTTGGTATTGAATATATACAAGTTAAAGAGGTTGAAAAAATAGTTAGAAAGTGATGTAAATTTTATGAAAATCAAAGAAAATGAAAAATCATAATTGTAATACATTACCTAAAACGAAGTGTCTCTACACTCAACACACATTTTATTTTATCTCCATTCACAAGATGTAATCTTGTATTCAATCCAAAGTAAAACAAGTTACATAATAACATGTCAGAGGGGTTTTTTCAAGAATATGTCTTCTTAGTCATTTGAATCGAGTTCTCTTCCTTGAACACTTCAACAAAAACCAAAAATGGTAATTTCATAACAAAATAATCACATGCACCTCCCTTCTCCCGCATACCAGATTGAATTTCAAGACCTAATTTTGAATGCATGCAATCAATTAATGTTGGATTAGAATTATCCAATTTCACTAAGTGTGGGTAACTTGTCTTCTTCAATTCGTCCTATCATTTTACTACTTGGAAGAAATTAATCGTACTTATAAAACCAGACCCCTTTTTCCTTCAATGACGTGGAATTTTTTCCCTCCTAGAGTATCTCTCGTATTTGTGAATGAAATACATGTAAAATATTGGTAATACTCTCCACGGGCTTCCATTCTTCAAAATTAGAAATGCACAAACCTATACATAAAATATATAAACCACATTAAGCATCCATTTAAGCTAGGGAATTCATATTTTAATACTCGAATACAAAATTAGAAAAAATCTTCAATGCTTATAAAATGACAAGCCCTTACAATTTAGTCCAATTTGAGAAAAAAATTCTTGTTTGGAAATAAACTCTTTGAGGATGTCCTTGCGCTCATACACGAGCTATGAGCACCTTCGCCATTTTTTCACCCTGTTGACTCCTCTTAAATTCCTATACTACACCTTTCCAATGGGTTTTTAAATCATCTAGTGTTATTTTCTTTGCTCAAATTTGATTCCTTGATAGATGCAAAGTAACCCAAGATCCTATGGATACCCTTAATGTGATCCAATTATCCATTTCATCCTTTGTATTCTCAACTATAATAATTTTTCAACTTTCCTAAAGATCTACGAGTGCCCATTTAACTACAAGAAATATACAAAGGATCCATGGGAAAAAGTTAACAAGAAATTCAATTCAACGACATTACAAAGTAACTAAAATGGAATTCCTGTATGTCTTGATGTTTGATATATTTCTTCTTTTAAGCACTGGTAATGAAAATTCAGAGCTGATTTTTGTCCATGTTCAAGTGCCAACTAATTTTGTATTTATTATGTAGATTTTTTAATAGAAACCAAAATGTCTATGACCGACTTGGTTTGACCTCCTACCCAATATGGTTATCCAAGAAATTTATAAGGATTAACATTGTGCTAGGGGGTTGTAGGAAAATATCCACTCATGTGCCACCACCTCTGTAATATCTGTAGATTTTGGTATTTCACATTAGAAGTTGTCATAGACCAATGGTTGAATGACCAAAGTTGTGACAAAGTGTTTATGCTCTTTTTTATACATAGTGATTTCATATTAGATATGAATTATGAGAAAATTCACCAAATTGAAGGGCTTTGGTGTTTGCACAACTTGTGTCCCAATAACAAAATCCAACACGCATCAATAAATTTAATACCAACATATTACAACAATCTCTATAAGGGATGCACCACGATATTGATTTATGTGCTTTCCAACATGCAAATAAAATTTTCTCTTAAATATGTAGACCCCATTATAATTAAAAAAAATGGCAAAATGATATGATATTTCCTTGCACTCATGTTCATTAGTAGGCTCAATGTTGTGACCCTTATCATAGAGGGTCAAGACATTGCACGTACATTGCATGGTGATTGTAACATAGTATATCTCCATCCTTTTTTTTTTCAAAAGAAAAAAAATCAAATTTTCAATTAAAATGAGAATAAAAAGTACATTCTTCATGTGTTGAAGGCAGTGTATAGAACAATTGAGAAAGCACTAAAAGAACTTCTTCGTTTTCTCACAGATTTTATAGGCCAAAAATATCCATGAGACCTCAAAATTTTAAAATAATTCACTGAGCAAATCCGATCAGACTACATTGTAGCAACACTAAAATCAATATATTCCTAACATTATAGAATATATAAAGATTTCAAACTTCCAAAAAATATATAACACACAGCTCTGGAAATATAAATAAGAAGGAAGGTTGGGGTTATCCATGAGGTTTGGTAAACACTTACCCTCTCATGGATCTATTGTGCAAGTATTCAAGAAGTTCCACAACTATAAATCATGTTAAATATGAAGAAAATAAGATCAATCATACATTTCCCCTTTCCATTGGATTTGAAGGAACTCATAGTTATTGGTTCGATAAAGACTTGTGCTCTGAACAAGTGAAGATAGGTATTTCACCTCCCTCCCAATTGACCTCATGTAAGGTGAAAATGCTCTGAATATCTTTGTATTGATTCTAGTTCCAACTAGCTTCACCAAGACTCATTCCAACTTCAGAGACATTGCACTTGATACATTTGACTAAGCAGCATTAGGACCAAAGCATCCAAACCTGAGAGGAGCGTTGATGGATGATTGGGTCATTCCAGAGAAAGGAGGAAGAAGGTTGTAGGAACCTTTTCTATGAATTGTTATGCAGAACAATCATTGTGAAAGAAATTGAAAATGCAATGTTGGACACACCGACCACACTGAGAGGAAGGGGGTGAATCAGTGTAGGGCTCTTTTTCACTTCTTTACAAAACACCTTAGTTAGAAATCATCATTTACTCATTATTAATTACTTTCATTCGCAACCAGTTTTTTGTATGTAAACATATCTCAGCAACAAGCATCATCAATAAACCATCACCATAAAGAACACAAGATATATGTATAAGTTTCTTTTGTATTATGGACTACAATCCTTGGGGTTCATCAGCGCAAACTAAAATGAGCACCAACTCTCATTGCAAGACCCAGCCTGCATATCTCAACACCAACTGAGAAGAGGAATCAAATCCTCAAGTACAAGACCCAGTTTGTAGACAAAATCCAATTTGTCAACAGGTACGCAACTTGTCTATACTGCAACACACATGTACGTGACTTGCCTATACTACAGCACGCAGATGTATGTGTTCTTACTTTTGTCATCCTGCATACTCCTTCAGGAACTAGGGTTTCTGAAACTTCAAACTTATGGCCCTTCAAACCCTTTCTGCCTCTATCGCATTCATTTGTGACATGTCACTGCCAAACCTGTACCATCCACAAACAAATCTACACCATCCAACAACCTATGCATGTTCCTCATGCATACACCATCATAGATCATAGATATATCTCAATCATATCAGAACTGAACTAATCAACTAACCAGTCACCATCTACCATATCCAAGCATCACAACAACCATACAAAGAATGCTTCAAGCATTTACCATACCATGAGTAAATCTAAGCATCAAGATAACACATAACTATACCATATCTTATGTAGAAGCTCTGAACCTATAGAATGATATCATAGGAACTTGCTTCAGACTTCAGGAAACTGGCACTAGCATCTACTCACACTTTTCTTGGCCTTTTCTTGGCTTCAGAAAACTAGGGTTTTCTGAAAGTCTGAAAGTTTCGTCGTCAAACTTCCTTGTTACCTCAGACTTGCGGAACTTCTAATGCGTCCATGAGTACCTGCAATGAACCTTTCACCAAAAATAGATCTTCAATATGCTCAATAGATTCACACACATAAGATATCCTTTCTCTCTTATTTATACTTCTTCAAGTAGTTTCTTCTAGGGGTTATCATCTAACCAACTTCCTTCTTTTGGGGCTAACCCACTTCTAACACTTTGTCCACTTACAACCACTTTATCCACAAATAGTTAGTTCTGCACTTCTAGTTGCAACTAATTTATTTTTAATTATTTTCTTATTGCAACCACTTAACTCATGACTAACCAATTTGACCAATCAACTTTCTTCTAGGATCTTCTAGAATAATTTGATTTCTTTAACCTTCTAGGGGATTCTAGATAATCATGAGGGTTCTCCAACTTCACAAGGCCATAACTCTCTAACCGTGAGGAGTTATGTGACTTTCCACATATCACCGAAAATGGAATGACAAGAATTATCCATATAGAATAGTCTCACTTGAAAATTCACTGATCTTCATTACATTATTCCACAATCAACCTTGGGTTCCTTAACCACACATCTAGGATGAATCAACCACTTAACCATTTGGACTTCGCAAAGCGTCTTCCCATGAGGGATTTCACCATAAGGGGACCACTTTGGAGTTCATCCATTTGGTTCTATCAACCATGACCTGACATAAATGATACAATGATACAACACCGATCAACCTTTACATTCATGACAACACATCACTATGATACATCATGGCATCAACCCTCTAACATCAATTACGTCCATGACCACATGATCCAACAATAAATACATTAATGATACAAACACATTACTAATACAATCCTTTGACATCAAAACTTTGACATCAATGACAACATAATACAACAATATCCTCGTTTGGCATTGATGGCAACACCAACATTGATGTCAACACCAATCATTGATGGAAACATGTAGACATGGAAATTATCCTCATCAATGTTCATCTCAACACATCAATGTGAATATCTCTCCTCCTTTTGACATCAGTGGAAAAGGGTATATCTCTTTGGGGTTGCTCCCTCTCACTGAACTGTCGTTGAGGCTGCTCTTCTGGTTGCATTGTCTTGTGGGGTGCTCTCCCTATCTGATGCTCCACTATCTGAATGATCTCTCCCCATTTGGACAATGGATATCACTCTGAGGCAATGTTGGTAACATATTTTCCAATCATGTCTATCATCTCTCCACCTGGAGTTATACATCTGTAACCAATCATGGTAAGAAGAAGAACTCCCCCTGTGGGTATGTCTCCCCCTATCTTCTCTGCAAGATAAACAATATGCTACCACTGCAATCTAATTATGCTACAAATGTTTCTACTCAATTGGAACATAGATAAACTACTCAATAATGATATGCTCTTCCTATGATGATTCTTGGACCTGTCCATGTATCAATCATCTAAACTCATGCCATACCATACATCAAGTGTATTCCAATCATACATATTATTTCATGCATCAACCATGAAAATCAACACCATACAATAAGACCTCATCACCGACGTATATATGCCAATAATATGCACCAAAAGTGAACCAAGCATATACCAGGATCATCAACAAGTGCTTCTATCAATGTACCAACAACATGCCAACCATGTGCCTCAAACAAGTGTCATATCACACATCATATGCCTCTATCATAAATCAAGTGTCACAAACCATATGCCAAGAAATGAATCTCAACCATCAAGCATCAATCATGTACCATATACCATCAACAAGTGCATCAACCATACACCAAACATGTATCACCACCGGTACCAAGAAAGTGCATTAACCATGCACCAAACCTCAACAAGATGAACCAAAATCAAGATATCCATACACATATGTCACATCATCCATAAACCATGTGCCAATGATACTACCAGGAAGTGTTTCTAATCAAACAACCAATTATGTATCAATCATGCATCAACTGTAGATCAAGATATATGCAACATTACCACCTCATCAAATCATCAACTACATGTCCCAATGTGTAGCTCAACCACATGTCAAATGCATGTACCAAGATATCCAACAAATATCAAAAGATATGTCAATGGAGCTCACATATGTACCAGCCATGTACTATAACAGATCTACCTCAAAACCATTCACTACAGCAAATACTAAGCAGCCAATAGTTTCTCTAAACATGTACCAAGAGTGTGCCTCAATAAATCAATGATATACCTCTAGCAGGCATTACATCATCATGATATATCTCATAATCAAAGTGTCATGACATCACTAAGAAGGTACTCAACATAAACAACAATGTATCTTATCAGAACTTGCATCAATCCATTCACTACAGTTTGTACCATGCATCCAAAATAGGAATCAAGCATATGTTTCAATACTCAACCACATATTATCACCATACATTCATCAAACAAGCATATAATCATGAAAACCTAAACCAAACCATCTCAGACCCTACATAAACAAAGTTAGACAATCAAACCATGTTGCAACTCATCTGTACAGCCCTCTTCTTGAGGATTTTACCATAGGTATGTGCCCTATTCCTCAGACATCTCGCGTATGTACGCGACCTTTATATAGATCACCTCACGTATATACGTGACTTCTACCACGGGAGTCTGTGTATTCTTCAGAAAAAGTAAAGCTTTCCTCATTCTTTGTCCTTTCATTCATATTTGGTTGTTCAGTATTTTTCATCCACTTATGAGAGTGTCTTGTACTCTGAATATTTGTTCCTTCAGCTTCCATCTTTTAACATTATCTTCCTTCCAAGTTTCATGTGATTTTCTTGCCATATCATATGAAGTACTCCTCATTGACTGTCTCTTTGAATTCCAGCAATCCTGAGCTTTGTGGCCAAACCCACTGCAGCTATAACATTTCATGGTGTGACAATCTGCAGCAATGTGTCCCACTTGATTACATATCCAACATCTTATGATGTTATGGAACTTTCCAACATCTTTCCTTGCATAATGTATGCAATCCAAAGCTTTGTGACCATATTCATTACATGAGAAGCAATGACCATGAAAAACATTTTCATATCTTTTCCTTGGTGTCCACCTTGAAGATGTCTCTCTTTTGAATTTTCTTTGAGGTGTAAAGATGGCTTCTTGGCGTCTTCCTTGCTCTGTTCTTCCGAAAGTTTTGTTGCTTTGTGTAGGTGCTTGACTTGCAAATTTTCTTCCACCTTTTAGAATGAAGGACTTATCTCATGCTTCTTAGAAGTAATGGCTTCAATGTGTGTAGCTTCCTTGTTGTATCCAAGACCTAATTTATCATTTGGTGATCTTTGACTATCCAAGATTGTTGAATTGTTTATGAACTTGATGTGAGTATTTGACTTCTCCACTTTCTTTCTAAGATCGACAACTTTTGCTTCTAGCTTATGGCATGATTCTTCCTTTTCATTTACTTGATTCTTCAATAGTTCTTCTATCATTTTGGCTTCTTCAAGTTGGGTCTTTAGATTGGCATTGACTTCAAGACTTTTGCTAAGCTCACCTTCTACTTTCTTCTTTTCTTCTGTTTGACTAATTATTTCATTCTTTAGTCTTTTGATCTCTTCTTCTTTTTCTTCTAAGTGGGTCATTTGCTGAGTTATTTCACTTCCTTCTTGTTTCTTGAGCATTTGTCTTAGTGTCATGGTAATTCTTTGGTACTTTTCTAGGGCTTCCTTAATATATTTTTCAAGATACTCAAAATAAATTGAACCATATCATATTTCCATGCTCACTTATTCTAAATCATTCATAATTTTATCCTTAAGCTTCAACAAACCTTCATTTTCATCTATAAGATAATTATTAGTTGAATCTACACAAACTACTTCTAGATCTTCTTCTTCATTTGTAGGGAAACATTCAACTTTGTTGCATTTAGGAGTATTGTAATCAGAAGATTTTAGAGAGTCTTTACCTTCATTTTCCTTGATGGAATTGTCTTCTTTGTCTTGATATACCTTCTCTAGCTTCAACCATAGATCCTTGGAGGAGGAATGTTGACCTATGCTTCCTTTGACAAAATCTGATAGTCCTTTGAAGATAGTCTTGAGTGCTACTGCATTATTCTTCTTTGCTTCCTTTTGGGCTACAAATTTTGACTGATTCTTCGAGGGAACTGATCCACCAACAATTGTGTTCCAAACACCTGCTCCTTTTGCCTTCAAACACCCTTTCATTTCTATTCTCCATGCCAAGTAATATGTCTCATCAAAGAGGGGAACTTCATCTGCATGTTTATCCATTTGTGTGTCCATGGATCTTCTTCAATCTTGTAAGACTTATAGTGAAGGTTGATAACAATTGTTGGACACATCGACCACACTGAGAGGAGGGGTGAATCAGTGTAGGGATCTTTTTCACTTCTTTACAAAACGCCTTAGTTAGCAATCACCATTTACTCATTATTCATTACTTTCATTCAAAACCAGTTGTTTGTATGTAAACATATCTCAACAACAAACATCATCAATAAACCATCACCATAAAAAACACAAGATATATGTATAAGTTTCTTTTGTATTATGGACTACAATCCTTGGGGTTTATTAGCACCAAATGAAATGAGCACCAATTCAAAGAGAGTACCAACTCTCATTGCAAGACCTAGCTTGTAGATCTCAGCACCAACTGAGACAAGGAATCCAATCCTCAAGTACAAGACCCAGCTTGTAGACAGAATCCAATATGTCAATAGGTACGGAACTTGTCTACACTGCAGCACGCATATGTACGTGACCTGCCTATACTGCAGCATGCGGATGTACGCATTCTTCCTTCTGTCAATCTACGTACACCTTTAGAAACTAGGGTTTCTGAAACTTCAAACTCCTATCCCTTCAGACCCTTTCTGCCTCTGTCACATTCACTTGTAACATGTCACTGTCAAACCTGTACCATCCACAAACAAATCTACACCATCCAACAACCTATGCATGTTCCTCATGCATACACCATCACAAATCATAGATATCTCTCAATCATATCAGAACTGAACTACTCAACTAACCAGTGACCATCTACCATATCCAAACATCAAAGCAACCATACAAAGAATGCTTCAAGCATTTATCATACCATGGGTAAATCTAAGCATCAAAATAACATATAATTGTACCATATCTTTTGTAGCAGATCTGAACCTGTAGAATGATATCCTGGAAACTTTCTTCAGACTTCAGAAAACTTGCTTCAGACTTCAAGAAACTGGCACTAGAATCTACTCACACTTTTCTTGGCCTTTTCATAACTGTACGCACCATGTTCTCCTTCAGTATGCATACATACGCGCCCTAACCCACTACAGCCCGCATACAGCTTCAGAAAAATATGAACCTCTGAAAATTTTGTCTTGCTACCTCATACTTGCGGAACTTATAACGCATCCATGAGTACCTGCAATGAACCTTTCACCAAAAATAGAACTTCAATATGCTCAAGAGATTCACACACATAAGAGACTTGTGTTCTCTTATTTATACTTCTCCAAGTAGCTTCTTCTAGGGGTTATCATCTAACCAACTTCCTTCTTTTGGAGTTAAACTACTTCTAACCACTTTGTCCACTTAAAACCACTTTATCCACAAATAGTAAGTTCTCCACTTCTAGTTGCAACTAATTTATTTTTAATTATTTTCTTATTTCAACCACTTAACCCATGACCACTTTGACCACTCAACTTTCTTCTAGGAACTTCTAGAATAATTTGACTTATTTGTCCTTCTAGGGGCTTCTAGATACTCATGAGGATTCTCCAACTTCACGAGGCCGTAACTCTCTAACCATAAGGAGTTATGTGGTGTTCCACGTATCATAGAAAATGGCATGACAAGCACTATCCATCTAGAATAGTCTCACTTTCAAATTCATTGATATCATTACATTATTCCACAATCAACCTTGGATGACTCAACCACTTAACCATTTGGACTTCGAAAAGTGTCTTCCCGTGAGAGATTTCACCATAGGGGGACCACTTTGGAGTTCATCCAGTTGGTTCTATCAACCATGACATGATATAAATGATACAATGATACAACATTTATCAACCCTTACATTCATGACAACACATCACTATGACACCTCATGACATCAACCCTCTGACATCAATTACATACATGACCACATGATCCAACAATTAATACATCAATTATGCAAACACATTACTAAGACAATCGTTTGACATCAATGACAACATAATACAACATGCACAAGGTCGGGAAACCTTGTCTATGAATTGTTGTGCAGAGCAATCTATTGTGAACGAAATTGAAAACACTCCAAAATATAATATATATATATATATATATCAAAAGTGTGGTGCATGTGGATATTTTAATAAGTAATAAACCCAGGAAACCCATGATTTAAAAAAATAAAAATTCATTATTGTTAATAACGAAAAGTGTGAATGCATTAATAAATATCACCAGGATACACGATCTCTCGTTTATTACAACTATTGGAAAATTCATTAGCATATTAATTCCACTAGGCAGCAATTGTGCTTAGGGAAGACAAATTATATTATTAAAAAAATCTACCTATCTCAAATATATATAATAAAAAAATTCCCTTCGACATGCACTTCTTTTAAATTCTAAAGCATTTTGATTGGCTAATAGCGTATGACATGGAATTTGTATTTAGGTTCGGGGGTGAATGTTTTAGCAAAATTTCCTCTAATGAGGGGCTGTAGAGATCTCCATATTTGGGTTAAAGTCGAGATTCCAATGGGAAAGAAGCATTCCCATGGAACCCATGAAGTAGGGGTCAGACCTGAAGATCAGGGCTCGATCTTCTTTGGTTTCAAAAATAAAAACATAAAAACATTTTCCACAATAAAAACACAACAAGGTCTTGCTCAATCCAATTCTTTGAAATCCATTCTAGTAAAATCCTAGGACTGGGCCAAAGGCCTAAAAACTTACCGACTAAACCTCGCTGTGTCAAAATGATAGATTTTTGTTTTTCCACAGAGTGACCCAAGTCCAAACTAGGGATGGAATCATCCCTTTTGAAAAATTTGCTCTCGCCAATAGAAAGAGAAGGCCCTCCCGTGGAGAAAACGACAAAGAGTAGCTTCAACCGGCTCCAAAAGGCACGTGTGGCCCATAGAAAATGAGATCACAACCCAGAGAATTGTTGATGATTACAGCTGTGTGAGACATTCTCCGGGACACAGACCTGAGACAGAGCCCCTGAGTTGGTTGTATGGTTCCTACCTGAGACAGAACTGTAACGTTGTGTTGGCATCCTCCTTACAAAGAGTTGAGATTATACTCCAGATGAATCTTCTATGTAACGTAGTGAGAAAGAATATATGTTGAGTTAGACGTGCCTGTGGCTGAGCACAGGTGAACGTGTGAAAGCCCATGAGCTAGGTGCATTGTTCTGAGACATAGATGAAACGATGTATTAGCCTCCTATGAGCAGAGAGTTGAGATGATGAACTCCATATGACTCTCTTGTGTAATGCAGTGAGAAAGAAGATCTGATGAGTTGGACGTGCTTGT
>ML783262.1:723270-736778 GCA_009831015.1 Picea engelmannii | reverse complement strand
TGAGGAGTTGGGAGGCCCCAAAATCTTGGAGGGTTGCTTAACCATTTTGTATCAAAACAAGTTGGGTATCCTTGAAGGCTTTTGAAATCAATAGTTGGATACACTTGTTCCTAGGACACCATGATCCCATAACTTGGAAATATCACAGAGTTGAGAGTAAGGTGACACCTAGAAAAGGTTAGTGGAGTCGTCAGATAATTTTCTTGAAATTATCAAAGGAAAAAGGTAATCACTCTTATTGGAGTTGTCAGGTAAGCTTGTAATATAAAGACTCTTGAGGAAAGGATTACCGAAAAAAGTGTCATCTTTTAGGAGAATTGACTCAGTGTTCCATGGCAACAGCGCCAAAATGTTATCGCACAGTTTGTAGATGGAAGTAAAGGAAAAATGGAAGAAAGACAAACTGGTGAAACTGGAGACTATCCTACCATTGTCACCTCGATAGGAAAGCTCTTTCTGTTTAGGGTGGTAGGCCCAGGGGAGACGTCCCCGGTGACCTGGAGTTTTGAGAAGGTAAAGTCTTATGGCTAAGTTGAATTTCCCCCCCTCACAAGTCACCACCGATCCGAAATTCTGGCTTAACAACCAATAAAGATAAAGATAACCATAAGTGTACCTGCGTAGGACAAAGCAACAAGAAAACTATATATGTGCAAAATCACTTGTTAGTTAGTACTTCATATGATCAAGGACTTTCTGATATAAAGCAATTAACAAATAATATTGATGAAGCAAATCAGTGATGTACAAATAGCAATGATTACAATATATCACTTCACAATAAATGCTAAAGAAGCTTCACAATGAGCAATAACGATTTATAATCAATGTCAAATACCAACATTCATCAGAAGCAACGACTAGCCAATCTTTCAATTGCTCATAAAAGGATTAAATGTTGCAAAGTATAAATATAACTCAATGGATAAAGGCAACGTTAGGGTTAGTAGGTTAGTTTAGGCTAGGGTTAAGAGAAGTTAATAATTTGTTCAAGAGTATTTGGAAGTTGTGATCAAAGGACTCAAGTACAAGGTCTTAGACTAGTGCATTCATAGGGCAAATGGAGTCAAAGTAGTTGCAAAAGTTGAAGGGCCAAAATGATAATGGTAGGGCCTAAGACAAGAGGGATATGATGGTTGAAGTGTTGTTAAGACAAGGCTTCAACCTATCAACCCTAGGGGAAGATGGCTCACTAAGGTGTAGTAAACCTAGGCCTTAGTGCATCTTCCTCCTTCTATAGCTCAAAGACAAAGTAAAAACGACTAGCTTGAGGAATAAATGGTAGGGTGTTGCAATGGAAAGGCCCTAGAATTTATCTTCAGCAAATAAAATGGCTTCTTAGCATAACCTAGTAAGGACTTGAAATAAGGACACCAACATGTGTTTATTCCCTAGGTTTTAATCAAGCAAATTCCATTAAACAAAATGCAAGTAGAAACACTATAACCATTCAACAAAGGAAGGATTTGCAGAAATTCACTTACATCCACCAAGAATTTTTTAAGCCAAACCCTAGTTGTAAACCTTCCACCAAGAAAATTCCAAAAATAGCCAAGAAATGCCTCCTTCAACAAGTGCGCACTAGTAATTTCAGCCAAAACCCCTAAAGAGGGCACAAATTTCAAACCTCACACAAGTGTGAGTGAAAGATCATGAAAATAAGAGAGTTTTAGCTCTCTATTTATACAATAGCAATGACCTCAACTAAATTTTAGGTCACCAAAAGGCCGACAAGGCCAAAATACAAAATAATACTCTTTTACATTAAAATTTCATAATAAAACCCTAATCAAGAAAATAAAGGTGATGGCATGCCCCTTTAGGGTGACATTAGCCCTTTTTAAGGCAACATGGGCTTCCTGGAGAAAAACGTTAGCCCTCCTTAGGCCTCTGGAAGCTGCATGTTAGCCCTTGACCAAGTTTTGGGAGATCCTTGGTCAAGTTTGACCTATGCGCAAGACAGAGCGGAAATCATTGAATCTTTGCCCCTTTTTGGGTCATTTTTGGGTTATGGGATTATGTAACGAGAATGGGATGTCGGCCCATGGGTTTACCCATGTTTAGGCCTATTTTGTAAAGTATAAATAGATGTCTAAGCAATATAAAAAGTAGCAGTATCTATGTGATAAGAGGCCAGTAGTGCTAAGTGTTAAATGCTAAGTGAAAGCGTGGATTATAAGTGTGTTGTGTGAGACTTGCAAAGCGGAATGCAAGTTGTCTGTAGTGCTTTATGTGCAGACTGTAGAAAGGATTAGTGTTGTGACCTAGGAACAGGCGAGGTGCACGTGGATCTCTTGTCCTATGCAGAGTAGGATTTTGGTGGCTTTGTGCATGTAACCCATTGAAGAAGCTAATAAAGAAGAAAAGTTGGTGGACGTAGCCCTTGGGTGGGAGTGAACCACATAAATACTGTGTTGTCTTGTTTTGTGCTTTGTCGTGATGTGTTTATGCATTCTCTAGATAAATGTTTTGATAGAGATAAACAAATTTGCTTATGCTTTGTGCTAATGATGTGTAAGAATGTTAGATCTGACCTCTATGATTGTGCTTAGTGCTTGATTTGTTAGATTTAATCTACCTGTTTATGATAAAGTACTTATATACATTAGATATGGGTGAATGTTGTGATGCTATGTTTTATCTGCGAAGTAGATATTGGTCAAGTATTGATGAATGTTAACTGTTAAGTGCTTTATTTAGTGTTATAATCACAGATCTGTGTCCCAGCTAAGGTTGCATACACATGAATATTGCAACCACCCCTTCCTCTACCTCCGGTGAGACTTCATCTGCTTCGCAGGTGTTGCCGAAAGGGTTGGTAGTTAGGGTTTTGTTGGTGTGTTGTTGTAGCGTTGAACCCTAGGTCTACCCCTGTGCCAACAAATGGTTCCATTGTTGGGACCTGAAACTGTGATTCACCTCGGGTGAGACTTCATCTGCTTCGCAAGTGTTGCCAAAAGGGTCAGTAGTTAGGGTTTTGTTGGTGCGTTGTTGTAGCGTTGAACCCTGGGTCTACCCCTGTGCCAACAAATGGTTCCATTGTCGGGACCTGAAACTGTGATTGTTGGGAACTAAAGTAAAGAAGAGAGAAGCTCTGTGTGTAGATATATTGCTCCAGTGTGCAGTACTCGACTTAGTCTGTGAAGCTATGTGCTTGCGAAAGAAGTCTGGTCTGAAGGAAATAGGTCGGATCTGAAGGAAAGAAGCAAGATCTGAAAGTTTTGTGCTCTAATAAAGGTAAAAGTGAGAATTTCTTATTAAAAGAGGTAAGATCTGCAAGATCTGTGCTCTGATAAAGGTAAGAATAGTGAAAAGTTGTAGATCTGGAAGCTTTGTGCTCTGTAGAAGTAAGATAAGTGGAATTTTTTTATTTTTTTTTTCTAGAGTATGGATCTAGGTATGTTTGATAGAGTCTGTCCTAGTTTGAAAACTAGGGTATTGGTAGATGAAAGAAGATTTGATATGTGTAGATCTGATAAAAATAGTGAAAGATATGTTATACCTATGCATAGAAAGAATGTTTGGACTAACAAATGGTTGCAGGAGCCTAGAAAGAATTGTTTGTAGGTTAGCTACCAAGATCCTAGTGCGCAGTATAATAAAGTTTAGAGATCATTTAAACGAAAGAGAGGATTAACTCTTTGTTATAGTTGCAGAAAACCAAAAAATCTTGCTAAGGAATGCCTTGGAAGAAGACCTAGTTATCTTTGTTGTAAGGCTATGGACCATAAGGTGTTGGATTGCCCTAGAATGATTGCTAAAGTTGAAAGAATGAATCTAAATCAAGAAAACCCTAAGGCAGATCTATAAACTATGGTCGAACTTCAGAAAGAATCTAAGAAAGTTCTGCTACAGATGCAAGGAACCATGAATGACCACCGACATGTCATATTATCGGAGGTCTTTAAAGAAAAAGAATACCTTGAAGCAAGAATAGAAGACTTCGACATTGACTGTGTTCTAGATGAGGAAACACAGGTGAATATCATGACAGAGGGAACTTGGGAATTATAAGAAGGTCCGCTATGACTCATTCACTAGGAGGAATAGGGTTATTCAGAGGAAAGATGATAAACCTATGTGAAAGACTCGCTCAAATACCTATGACTGCCAATGGAACTTCGACAAAAGAAGATTTTGAGATTATTAAATTTATTGAGGACAACGCCCCATTTACCATGTTAATAGGAAATTCTTGGATTAAAAGGGATCAAGCCAGAAGGAAGGAAGAAGAAGAAATCTTAGAGCAGAAGAAGCAAGAGTTAAAAGATTTTATAACTAGAAGGATCGCACAATTGATTGAAGAACAAGAGAATAGATCACAACCAGTTAACAACAACGACATAGATGTCGAAGTTGCAAGAACACTAGAGAACCCACAGAGCACTGAAATATCTATCCCAGATAAAGAAAGAATAGTACCCTTGAAAGAATCTCAACAGCGCGAAGTGACTATGTCAAAAGAAGATAAGAATCAGAACGAAAAAAGGCAGACCGAGACGAAGCTCACTGGGAAGAAGGTTAGAAAGATAAGTAAGAAGAGAGCTAAGATCGACATGTTGCAGAAGGCTCCAAAGGGAACCTCGCAGAAGGAAAATTTGTAGAACTCGAGCTTCACTGGGATATCAGAACAAGGACACATGGCACTTTGTCGTGGCAAAGCAACATAACTGTTGGGGACATTATAATCGTTCGAGCGACGCTCTGAACAGGTAGAAAAGAATTTATGGTTCGCCAACAGACTGTTAGACTGTTCCATAATGGACCGCACAGAGTTAATGAAGACCTCATACCCATTGCAAGCGACCCGTTGTCAAGTTACCTATTTATCTCGTCGCGCCGAGCAACGAGAACATTTTTTCCAATTGAGAACTTGAGCCCGCATACTAACTTGCTTTTGCACCAAGATCATCGCGTTATTGCTTCCTAGCTCGTTACTATGTCTAAGATGCTCCCCGAACCCGAGATTGTTAAACCCAAGTGCGTATGTCGGACGAATTGAGTGTTGTAGAGAAAGTTGTTGAAGACGTTATGATCGACCTGATGACTGAGAGAGTCATGTCGATGTCTATAGGCGTGCAAGCATCATCGACGAGAGGACTGCCAGCCTCTCTGTCCACTGCTCATAGAGTTGTACCCTCTCGACCGTCAGATGAGAAGTGAACCAAACACAAGGATGATCTAGCGAATGCTAAATTGATCCCGACCATACTACCCACCTATATTCCACCTCTGAGCGGCGCGATAAATCGAGACAGCGTGCACAGAGATTTCGACTACAACTTGGTCACTGCATACCTCCCGAAAGGGATCCGCACAGTGCGAGCAGACCAAGATAAGTTCATAGTATTGAAGTTCAGCGACTTCAACCTGGGAGATCACAAAGCCTATAACATGCTCTCCCCACATAAGTACCTGACTAGAACTAAAGGGAAAAACTCGAAGATCGTCCCTCAGCAATGGACTATGGACTTCGCGCAGTCCACCTTCCTCAATGTCATGAAGATTCCTCACTTCGGACGACACCAGGAGGTGAATGCATGCGTCAAGTTGTTGTTGTCTTGTTACCATGGAGGCTATTTGTGGTTAAACCATCGTATAACAGTTGATCCGGCGCTGATCAATCGGGTCACAGGGTTAATTATGCAAGGACCTGATCCCCAAGATTTTTACCCCGGAAAATCCATGGATCGTGCTCTTGCACAGAATATCAAGGACACCTATGGCGCTGTCGAGAAGGGAATGCAAGGCTACAAGGTAGCTTCTATCCAGAGCGGCGTAGTGTGCCTTGCCTGTCAATTGATTGCAGGGAAGTTAGTCAAAAAAAACTGACCCACCCAAGTCACTGGTTTTGTAGTCGACCTCGCAGGGAAGTGCGCAGAAGGACTTCAGATGAATTGGGCGAAGTACCTGGTGAACCAATTAGAACTCAACTGCAAAGAAGCCCAGGACCAAGGGTACGAATTTCATTTCAGCTGGCTATTGATCCTGATCGCTTTTATTGCCTGGGAGATGTCGGAGGGTGCGACCTTCCCGGACATCGATTCGTTCGAACCATTGGCTGCAAATTTCAGCACACTGTGGTGTTCAAGTGACATGAATAAACAGTGGCAGTCCAATGTTGTCTTTCATACCTATTACAATCAGCTGAAGATAGTCATACAGTCCGAGCCTCGCATAACTCTGAACACTCTACACCAGTTCAGGCCCTTGATGAAGTTCAGCGCAGACCGACATTACATTTACATCACAGCGCGTGCTGACGAACACAAGCAACAGCTCCAATCCTATTATAAGCTAACGGAGGAAGATTTGGAGGAGATCACCAAGGACTGGTCGACGGACCTCCTCATTCTAGCAGACACCTCGGAGATGTCCGACATCGACAGCCCAGAAACAGCGCATGATACACACGGACCCAGTAAGACAAAGAAGACTGTAGAAGCCTGATCCGAAATCGGACCCAGAAGCTTGACAGAGCTTGAAAAATGCTCAAAAATGAAAGTGCTTGGAATGCGACGAAACATGTACCATTGCATCTGTCTCGTCTTCCTGATTCCGGTGGTATATTTACTTTGTCAAACGGACTCCATATGGAGAAGATATCGCGTTTTGTTCGAAAAGTCAAACAGGTAAAAAAAGGGATGATTGTACAATCCGTACAGTCCACGTGTCATGATGACTGTGCAGATCGTACGGTCCATACAGATGACGTGGCAACTCCAGCAGATGACACGTGATAGCCTCGGGTGACGACACGTGGCAGAACGTGGCAGGTTGATTGGCGTACAGCTGGACCAATCCGGAGGTGACACGTGTCACCACTGTAAGGGTGACACGTGGCACGGACGACATCAGCAGCTAACATGGCAGGCTGACAGGGCAGACGTATGGCAAATGACCTGGCGTATGATGATTGGTAGGCATGGTCGAATCAGTTGACGACACGTGGAAATTTCTTGGCAAATGTTATGGTGCCACGTGGCCCAGTCATGGGCTGCCACATGGCACCCCTTTATTGGTTCATGGGTTGTTATATAAAATTATGTTGGAGTCCGCGGGGTTCGACCCCCTGAACCTATCCTCCACATAGCGCCTTCACAAATATCGTCCGACCAACGGACCACCACTTGTGACTTGATATGTATACAGGTTTAAATTTATTTAAAATCAAACTGTGTTAAATGGCGGGGGATCGGGCCGGGGCTTAGCCCTGACCCACGGTTTTGTGCGTTGATATATGACCACACCCTCCGTTGGTTCGCGCGCGGGGTAATACAAATGTTTAAAACATGTGGTTCTATGCCTTTGTATTTGTATGCCATGTGCCCTCCGGTTGAATGGCGCGCGGGGGGTTTAATTGTTTGGCCCGTGGTCGTATAGTTATACCATATGGTCATACCCTTTGCACTATGGGCATGCGCGGATTTTATGCCGTGGTTTTATGGTATTGCATATGCCCACGACTGGAGCGGAGGGGCTTAAGTTTGGTTGTAACGGTTAAAGCCATTTTTTCCAAATACGCGCAGTCATATGACCCATGTGCCCAGGTGCTAGACGGTTAGGGGCTGGCGCGCCCATAATCGTCCTACGGTTTGCACCGTTGGCGCGATTGCACCCAGTGCTGGATTTTTACGCCATATATTGTGTGTGTGCCAGGTTTAATGAACAAGGGTGTGTTTTGTAGAACCAGTGACAACAAGCTTGAAGGGAAAAACTTCCAGGAGGCCTAACTTCTTCGGTTTTTGACCGATTGAGGTGCCGAAAGAGCCCAAATAGGGGTTTTTGGACGCTCTGAAGCTATAGGAGCAATCAGAACAGAGTTATACTAGAGGGAAACCAAGCCAAAGCCATTTTTATGCAGAGAAGCTTTTGAGGAGGAGACGCTGTCGGATCATTTCTGGGAGCTCTGGACGTCCGTTTTGCGTGTCGTTTTCTTTGCATGGTTCTAGAGATCTGGAAGAACATGACCAGATCAGTCTTGTAGCCATTTGGCATTGCAGCGATGCATTTTTGAGCTCTCGAACAGAAATAAAGAAGCCTCCCCACGGAGACAAAGGCCCGGAGACGTAGGCAAAGTTGTGCCGAACTCCGTTATCAATCTGCGTGTTATGGTTTGTTGTCTATTATTTCATTTCAGATCTGCATATATGTATATGGTTGTCATCATTCATCTTCTTTCCTCATTCTTTCACTAAGTTTTCTCAAATGGTTAATTAACGCATGCAAAATTAAAACTCAACCATAAGTCATTAAAAGATCCTACGGATCAACTGGTATCAGAGCTAGTTGACATTTGGATTTGAGTTGCATGTTAACCAGGGAAAAGCTACAGTGTAGTGAAGGCGAGCTTGTTGCAGAGAATCCATTAATTGGATTGAGAAAAAGAGCTTTTCATAGCGAGAAGATGGCAACGGAAGAAGGGATTTCTCAAGATGAGAAAGAATTCCGAAAAACATTCCTTGCTATGTCGGAGATGGTGAAAGTTTTGTACGAAGATTATTTGCAACGGAAGAGACCAGTTTTGGGTGATTTTTCAAAGGGAAAAAGTGAAGAGGAAGAGGACCATCCTCAGATTCCTCCTTCACCTCCATCAACACCTCCTCCTTCTCCTTCTTCTTCTTCAAGTTCAAGTTCTAAATCCAGTGGAAAGAAAAATGTTCATAAGAATAAACATGAAATGTCATTGTTAAAACTTGATGTAAAATTTGAGTTGTCCATATATGATGGTGAAGTAAATGCAGAAAAAATTGATAACTGGATCAGGAAGATGGAGGTATACTACAGTGTGCAACAGATCAAGGATGAGGCCACACAAATCAAGTTGGCATCTTTGAGACTTGAAGGTACAGCTCTTATCTGGTGGCAAAGCAAGTTGCAAAAAGGAACACAAAATGTGGGTAATGTATTTCCCTCATGGAATGATTTCATTTCTGCACTCAGGAAACAATTCTATCCTTTAGGTTATAAAGAAAAAGCAATAATTGAATGGCAATCTTTAAAACTAAGAAAATGACAAACAGTGCAAGAATACACCGATGGATTTCGAAAAATGGCATTAATGTTAGATATTCCTTTGCAAACACAAGAAACCCTTATGAAATATATAGAAGGTTTACCTGCGCATATTAGAAACATTGTTTTCATGTTTGGACCCACTAACCTTGATGAGGTTTATGTTCAAGCTATGTATATTGAAGCAGGGAAAACAGGTGTGTCAGGGGAATCGTCGTTTTCGAGGAAAGAGGACAAGAGGAAAAGACATGGCAATGGCAAGAATGCAAATGCAGTGACAAAGAAGGAAGGAAAGCCCTCTTTCAAGCATTGCAAGAAAGAGGGACATGATGAGGACAAATGTTGGCAGTTGCATCCCGAGAAGAGGCCAAAGTGGTTCAAAGAAAAGAAGGGAACACAAACAGTGGCAACGACATCAAAACCTACAGACTTGGGATCAGGTTCAGGTGATGAGTCAAAGATCTCATTGGTTGGTATGACAGGTAAAAATGGTGAAGATATTGATTGTAGAAAGTAGTTGTTTCATATAAGAGTAATCATGCGACACACTAAGATAGACACATTAATTGACAATGGATCTCAATCTAATCTAATCTCAAAAGAATTGGTTAAACAATTGGGATTAAAAACACAAACTCATCATAAGCCTTACACACTTAAATGGGTAAGCAATCATCATCAGATGCACATAACAAAGAAGTGCACAATCAAATTTGCAATTTCATCTAAGTATGTGGACGAAGTAACTTGTGATGTTGTGTCATTAAGAGAATGTGGAATGATCTTAGGTAGTCCATACTTATTTGATCGTAAGGCAATCTTCTACAGGACAAAGAATTAATATCAATTCACTGAAACAGGTCATGATTATGTGGTTCATGCTCATCGTGTTAAAGCAAATAAAACACTTCAAACAAGGGAACAATTAACGAATGCAGTGCAAGCATGCAACAAACCAATAATTGTTTCAAATGAAGTAATTGATCTTAAGCAAGAACAAGACATGGTTGTTGAATGGAAAATCAATCATAAGTTGCTTCAAGATAAGCTCATGTCGTGCAGATATTTCAAGTATATCAGTTCATTTGCAGTGGTATTTTTGATGCTGTCATTAGCAATGTTTCTACATGGATGATAATAGCTTAAGTAAGATGTAACAGGGTTCAAATGGCTAACAATATACTGTCAGTTGTCATGATTGTGTTACAGTTGATCCTGATGAGACAGGTGCATAGGACAGAGTTCAAATACAGAGAGCAAGTCGGGTGGCCTATCCCGAGCTTGTTGACTGGTCAGTAACCTTTTGGGGACCAAAATGTCTTATTGTGGGGAGGTGTGATCCGAAATCGGACCCAGAAGCCTGACAGGGCTTGAAAAATGCTCAAAAATGAAAGTGCTTGGAATGCGACGAAACATGTACCATTGCGTTCGTCTCGTCTTCTTGATTCTGGTGGTAAATTTACTTTGTCAAACGGACTTCGTATGGAGAAGGTATCGCGTTCTGTCTGAAAAGTCAAACAGGTAAAAAAAGGGATGACTGTACAGTCCGTACAGTCCACGTGTCATGCTGACTGTGCAGACCGTACGGTCCGTACAGGTGACGTGGCAACTCCAGCAGACGACACGTGGCAGCCTCGGGTGACGACACGTGGCAAAACATGGTAGGTTGATTGGCGTATAGCTGGACCAATCCAGAGGTGACATGTGTCACCACTGTAAGGGTGACACATGGCACGGATGACGTCAGCAGCTGACGTGGCCGACTGACAGGGCAGACGTACGGCAGATGACGTGGCGTATGATGATTGGTAGGCATGGTCGAATCAGTGGACGACACGTGGCAATTTCTTGGCAAATGTTATGGTGTCACGTGGCCCAGTCATGGGCTGCCACGTGGCACCCCTTTATTGGTTCATGGGTTGTTATATAAAATTATGTTGGACTCCGCGGGGTTCGACCCCTGGACCTATCCTCCACATAGCGCCTTCGCAAATGTCGTCTGACCAACGGACCACCGCTTGTGACTTGATATGTATACGGGTTTAAATTTATTTAAAATCAAACTGTGTTAAATGGCGAGGGATCGGGCCGGGGCTTAGCCCCAACCCACGGTTTTGCGCATTGATATATGACCACACCCTCCGTTGGTTCGTGCGCGGGGTAATACAAATGTTTAAAACCCGCGGTTCTATGCCTTTGTATTTGTATGCCATGTGCCCTCTGGTTGAATGGCGCGGGGGGGGGTTTAATTGTTTGGCCCGTGGTCGTATAGTTATACCATATGGTCATACCCTTTGCACTATGGGCGTGCACGGATTTTATGTCGTGGTTTTATGGTATTGCATATGCCCACGACTGGAGCGGAGGGGCTTAAGTTTGGTTGTAATGGTTAAAGCCCTTGTTGCCAAATACGCGCGGTCATATGACCCAGGTGCTAGGCGATTAGGGGCTGGCGCGCCCATAACCATCCTACGGTTTGAACCATTGGTGCGGTTGCACCCGGTGCTGGATTTTTACGCCATATATTGCGTGTGTGCCAGGTTTAATGAACAAGGGTGTGTTTTGTAGAACCAGTGACAGCAAGCTTGAAGGGAAAAACTTCCAGGAGGCCTAACTTCTTCGGTTTTCGATCGATTGAGGTGCCGAAAGAGCCCAGATAGGGGTTTTTGGACGCTCTGAAGCAATAGGAGCAGTCAGAACAGAGTTATACTGGAGGAAAACCAAGCCAAAGCCATTTTGATGCAGAGAAGCTTTTGAGGAGGAGACGTTGTCGGACCATTTCTGGGAGCTCCGGACCTCTGTTTTGCGTGTCGTTTTCTTTGCAGGGTTCTAGAGATCTGGAAGAACATGACCAGATCAGTCTTGTAGCCATTTGGCATTGCAGCGATGTATTTTTGAGCTCTCGAACAAAAATAAAGAAGCCTCCCCACAGAGACAAAGGCCCGGAGACGTAGGCAAAGTTGTGCCGAACTCCGTTATCAATCTGCGTGTTATGGTTTGATGTCTATTATTTCATTTCAGATCTGCATATATGTATATGGTTGTCATCATTCTTCTTCTTTCCTCATTCTTTCACTAAGTTTTCTCGAATGGTTAAGTAACGCATGCAAAATTAAAACTCAACCATAAGTCATTAAAAGATCCTACGGATCAAGTGGTATCAGAGCTAGTTGACGTTTGGATTTGAGTTGCATGTTAACCAGGGAAAAGCTACAGTGTGGTGAAGGCGATCTTATTGCAGAGAATCCATTAATTGGATTGAGAAAAAAAGTTTTTCACAGTGAGAAGATGGCATCGGAAGAAGGGATTTCTCAAGATGAGAAAGAATTCCGGAAAACATTCCTTGCTATGTCGGAGATGGTGAAAGTTTTGTACGAAGATTATTTGGAACGGAAGCGACCAGTTTTGGGTGATTTTTCAAAGGGCAAAAGTGAAGAGGAAGAGGACCATCCTCAGATTCCTCCTTCACCTCCATCAACACCTCTTTCTTCTCCTTCTTCTTCTTCAAGTTCAAGTTCTAAATCTAGTGGAAAGAAAAATATTCATAAGAATAAACATGAAATGCCATTGTTAAAACTTTATGTAAAATTTGAGTTGTCCATATATGATGGTGAAGTAAATGCAGAAAAACTTGATCATTGGATCAGGCAGATGGAGGTATACTGCAGTGTGCAACAAATCAAGGATGAGGCCACACAAATCAAGTTGGTATCTTTGAGACTTGCATGTACAGCTCTTATCTGGTGGCAAAGCAAGCTGCAAAAAGGAACACAAAATGTGGGTAATGTATTTCCATCATGGAAGGATTTCATTTCTGCACTTAGGAAACAATTCTATCCTTTGGGTTATAAAGAAAAAGCAATAATTGAATGGCAATCTTTAAAACTAAGAAAATGACAAACAGTGCAAGAATACACCGATGGATTTCGAAAAATGGCATTAATGTTAGATATTTCTTTGCAAACACAAGAAACCCTTATGAAGTATATAGGAGGTTTACCTGCGCATATTAGAAACAATGTTTTCATGTTTGGACCCACTAACCTTGATGAGGTTTCTGTTCAAGCTACGTATATTGAAGCAGGGAAAACAGGTGTGTCAGGGGAATCGTCGTTTTCGAGGAAAGAGGACAAGAGGAAAAGGCATGGCAATGGCAAGAATGCAAATGCAGTGACAAAGAAGGAAGGAAAGCCCTCTTGCAAGCATTGCAAGAAAGAGGGACATTATGAGGACAAATGTTGGCAGTTACATCCCGAGAAGAGGCCAAAGTGGTTCAAAGAAAGGAAGGGAACACAAACAGTGGCAACGACATCAAAACCCACAGACTTGGGATCAGATTCAAGTGATGAGTCAAAGATCTCATTGGTTGGTATGACAGGTAAAAATGGTGAAGATATTGATTGTAGAAATAAGTTGTTTCATATAAGAGTAATCATGTGACACACTAAGATAGACACATTAATCGACAGTGGATCTCAATCTAATCTAATCTC
>ML783262.1:702138-715138 GCA_009831015.1 Picea engelmannii | reverse complement strand
GGCCATGAGGGGGAAAAATTTTCATAATTTAAGATCAAAAAAAACCAAGAATCATGCAATTTCACTACTTCAAATGCAAGGATGCCCCCAATCTAATATCAAGCAAGAAATTAAATATTTTTGTTTCAAAAATTTCACTAAAAGTAATAATGAACTTTCTTAAAACAAAGAAACTCAAACTAAAAGTTTTCTTTTAAAACGAACTATTCAGAAGAAATCTGATCTTTCCCTAAACAATTCTAAAGAAAACACACGCTTTGTAATTGAAAGACACTCAAAGAAAGAGACTAATCCTTCAAAACCAAACAAAGCAAAAGCTATATCAATCAATGGTCCAATAAATCCATAAGAGGTAAATCCACTGATCTGAGCAGTTGAAAAAACCAAAACTCAATTTCAAAATTTTCAAAAATCTTGCTCGCAGGCAAGCAGTGTTACACAGTGCAAGAATCTAAGATTCTCGCAGACAACCTTGTAACAAGGTGCGAGGTACTCACACTGGACCCTATATGCAACCTGACTGTTTCTCGCAGGCTGCTGTTAGACACAGTGCGAGAACTCCTGAAGATGACAAAAATTTTGAAAATGAAAGCAAAAATGACAAAAGCTTCTGGACCCAGTAAGTCTATCAGGATATCCTGAAGACTCAGAGACAGACAAGACAGGAGAAAAAAGAAACTAGAGCAAATGGCCACAGAAAAACTCAAAAACCATAAAGAAAAAGGGAAATACTCCCCAGTGAAGTCGCCAATTTTGTTATTGGATAAATCCGTAAGTGCGGAAACAAACCGATCTCCCTAGATCCACCTGGATCTAGAACAAAACAGGACAGAATAATACTCTTTCCCTAGATTTAGATTGTTGAATGAACTAGGAGGCAAGAATCATGAGCATACCTTATGATCGCTTCCTTGGGTCTTTGTTGTACCAGCTTCGCTCCAATGCTCTTGTGCAGTCCAGACCAGGACAACTCAAACTAATCGAAGTGAAAACAACTTAATATATTCAACAATTAATCTATGCATATGATCAAGGAATTATGCAATAAAGTAAACTCAGCCTAATGGGAAAGGGACATATTACTGTATTATATTGATAGAAAGCAAAGCTTACAACCTGAGCCTTGATGTTGCAAGCCTCCTTTCGATGGCCCTTAGCTCTGACACACACACTTGCTCACTTGTAAGAAGAAGATCAATCACCTTTGATAACTTTGTTGGAGTTCTCTAGCTGTTGTAGCATCAGTGATTCACACAATCATTCATAAATTCTCCAATGTCTTCTTAACTTTGTTTGCTTCTAACCTTTTCCATGAGAATCCTCTCAATATATAGGAGGAAATGAATTAGTTACTTAGATAGGAATGATCCCAAGATATCAGGAAATCCAGTACTTAGATAACCATTCGAATGTCATCTCATCATTCTAGAATATTCCCTTCTAGAAACTTCGAGAATTCTTCTTTTTCTCTTCTTTAGAAAGTGTTCGCACCCTAGCAGTTATGCACAGTGCGAACTTCTCGCACCCTAGCTTAAGGTAGCCTGCGAGAATCATGCATTCTAGCAGGAAAATGTATAGACAGCCTGCGAACCTTTCTCAAAACTGTGATTTCTGAAGAAAGATGAAGGTAACTTTTCTCAGGAAAAGATTCTAATAAAGAGCCTGAATACACCATCTTTAATACATGATCATGATGACCAAAATCATGGGTAACAATGTTGTCATTAGCAATGTTTCTACATGGATGATAATAGCTTCAGTAAGATGTAACAGGGTTCAAATGGCTAACAATATATTGTCAGTTGTCATGATTGTGTTATAGTTGATCCTGATGAGACAGGTGCACAGGACAGAGTTCAGAGACAGAGAGCAACCTGGGTGGCCTATCCCGAGTTTGTTGACTGGTCAGTAACCTTTTGGGGACCAAAAGGTCTTATTGTGGGGAGGTGTGATCCAAAATCGGACCCAGAACTCTGACAGGGCTTGAAAAATGCTCAAAAATATGAAAGTGCTCGAAATGCAACGAAACATGTACCATTGCGTCCATCTCGTCTTCCTGATTCCGGTGGTATATTTACTTTGTCAAACGGACTCCATATGGAGAAGATATCGCGTTCTGTCCAAAAAGTCAAACAGGGAAAAAAATGGATGACTATACAATCTGTACAGTCCACGTGTCATGCTGACTGTGCAGATCGTACGGTCCGTACAGGTGACGTGGAAACTCCAGCAGATGACACGTGGCAGCCTCGGGTGACGACACGTGGCAGAACGTGGCAAGTTGATTGACGTACAACTGGACCAATCCGGAGGTGACACGTGTCACCACTGTAAGGGTGACACGTGGCACGGATGACGTCAGCAGCTGACGTGGCAGGCTGACAGGGCAGACGTACGACAGATGACGTGGCGTATGATAATTGGTAGGCATGGTCGAATCAGTTGACGACACGTGGCAATTTCTTGGCAAATGTTATGGTGCCACGTGGCCCAGTCATGGGCTGCCACGTGGCACCCCTTTATTGGTTCATGGGTTGTTATATAAAATTATGTTGGAGTCCGCGGGGTTCGACCCCCGAACCTATCCTCCACATAGCGCCTTCGCAAATGTCGTCCGACCAACGGACCACCGCTTGTGACTTGATATGTATACGGGTTTAAATTTATTTAAAATCAAACTGTGTGTTAAATGGCGGGGGATCGGGCCGGGGCTTAGCCCCGACCCACGGTTTTGTGCGTTGATATATGACCACACCCTCCATTGGTTCGCGCGCGGGGTAATACAAATGTTTAAAACCCGCGGTTCTATGCCTTTGTATTTGTATGCCATGTGCCCTCCGGTTGAATGGCGCGCGGGGGGTTTAATTGTTTGGCCCGTGGTCGTATAGTTATACCATATCGTCATACCCTTTGCACTATGGGCGCACGCGGATTTTATGCCGTGGTTTTATGGTATTGCATATGCCCACGACTGGAGCGGAGGGGCTTAAGTTTGGTTGTAACGGTTAAAGCCCTTTTTGTCAAATACGCGCGATCATATGACCCATGTGCCCAGGTGCTAGGCGGTTAGGGGCTGGCGCGTCCATAACCGTCCTACGGTTTGCACCGTTGGCGCGGTTGCACCCGGTGCTGGATTTTTACGCCATATATTGCATGTGTGCCAGGTTTAATGAACAAGGGTGTGTTTTGTAAAACCAGTGACAGCAAGTTTGAAGGGAAAAACTTCCAGGAGGCCTAACTTATTCGGTTTTCGACCGATTGAGGTGCCGAAAGATCCCAGATAGGGGTTTTTGGACGCTCTGAAGCTATAGGAGCAGTCAGAACAGAGTTATACTGGAGGGAAACCAAGTCAAAGTCATTTTGATGCAGAGAAGCTTTTGAGGAGGAGACGTTGTCGGACCATTAATGGGAGCTCCGGACGTCCATTTTGTGTGTCGTTTTCTTTGCAGGGTTCTAGAGATCTGGAAGCACATGACCAGATCAGTCTTGTAGCCATTTGGCATTGCAGCGATGTATTTTTAAACTCTCGAACAGAAATAAAAAAGCCTCCCCACAGAGACAAAGGCCCGGAGACGTAGGCAAAGTTGTGCCGAACTCCGTTATCAATCTGCGTGTTATGGTTTGTTGTCTATTATTTCATTTCAGATCTGCATATATGTATATGGCTGTCATCATTCATTTTCTTTCCTCATTCTTTCACTAAGTTTTCTCAAATGGTTAATTAACGCATGCAAAATTAAAACTCAACCATAAGTCATTAAAAGATCCTACGGATCAAAGCCCAAGATGTAAGCAGTACCTCAGTGAAAACTGCTTCCATATCACCAGAGCGAGGGGGTGATGGCGAAGAGATAAATGGCACAGAGGCGAAACAAAAGAAAGGCGAAGTAACCCCGCCTAGAGACGAGGAGGACCCATCAAAGAAAATGAAGGTTTCCCCTCCCAAACCTTCTTCCAGGAAGAAATCGAAAGCCTCCATGACCAAGATGCAGACCGTCCTCACCTCTGATGACTTCGATTTCATCACAGCAGCCCTGAATGATGCTTCGTTGGAGATAGCAGAGAAACAAGAGACTAAGCAGGAGGAGATGTACAATAGAATTGAAGTCGAACTCCAAGGGGTACAGCACGCACTACAATCCAGCCGCGTAGTCTCCATTGTGCCTCTGTCATTGGGAACACCAGAATTGGGAGATGAGCCAGCTCAAATCCACCGCCTAGCTGATACAGTCGAAGCTCGCCTCCGATGAGCACAAGAAGAAAAAGCGCAAGCCACCCAGGGTATGGCACAAGTACAAGGAGTACTTGTAGAACAACGCAATGCTGCAGAACAAGAAAAGTTTACTCTCCAATTGAAGTTTGATGAGGAAAAGGCACAGCTACAGCAAGGAAAGGAACAGTTGCTCGCAGAGCAACTTCAAATGAAGGAAGCGATCAACAGAGCACTTCGCTCTGTGACAGTTATAGAAATAAGGGCAGAGGATCAAGTCACGAAGCAAGTAGAACAGTTGACAGAAGTGATCCAGCAGTTGCAGCAACGCATAATAGACTTGGAGCTACGCACTGTACCCGAGACCCCACAAGAAGTAAGGGACCAAAGAGAAGCAACCACCCAAAGCGCAGTTGAGAGACTAAAAGCTCTTGCCCTAGAATGCAAGCAGTTGAGTAACCGCAGTGCCTAAACGTATGAGCAACTCACCAAGAACCCAAAGTTGCAGGCACTGGAGTCACAACTCCAGGAAGCGAAGCAGCATGCAGAGACCCTACAGGCGCAGCTGAAGGCCCTATCAGTTGTAGAAAGAATGAAGCGGTCTCAAGAGCAGCGCACTGCCCAGCAGCAGATCCATACGATTCAGAGCGAAGTTATGGAAGTAACTCAACGGCTTCAACCAGTACAAGATAAGGCGTACCAATTGTTCACAAAGGTTGAAAGACGAGGAGTAGAGCTAGAGCAAGTTGTGAATGCAGCAGAACAACGCCTAAAAGGACCCATCAACAACACAGTGATCCAAGAGTTCGTTGAGCAAGAGGTCGTTGCATAGTAGCAAGTCGAAGCAGCTTGAGCCAAGCTCGAGGAATTCGAAGCAGAACTGATCAGACCAGAGTGACTCGAAACGAGTCACAGGTGAGTGTTGGGGGCATGTTGGCCCTTGACCAAGTTTTGGGAGATCCTTGGTCAAGTTTGACCTATTTTGGGCCTTCGACAGCCTGTCGAAGGAAGAGCGCAAGACGAAGCGGAGATCGTGGAATCTCGGCCCCTTTTTGGATCATTTTTGGGTTATGGGATTATGTAATGGGAATGGGATGTCGGCCCATGGGTTTACCCATGTTTAGGCATATTTTGTAAAGTATAAATAGATGTCTAGGCAATATAAGAAGTAGCGGTATCTATGTGATAAGAGGCCAGTAGTGCTAAGTGCTAAATGCTAAGTGCAAGTGTGGATTATAAATGTGTTGTGTGAGACTTTCAAAGCGGAGTGCAAGTCGTCTGCAGTGCTTTGTGCACAAATTGTAGAAAGTCTTAGTGTTGTGACCTAGGCTCTGGCGAGGTGCACGCAGATCTCTTGTCCTATGCACAATAGGATTTTGGTGGCTCTATGCATGTAACCCATTGAAGAAGCTAATAAAGAAGAAGAGTTGGTGGACGTAGCCCTATGGTGGGGGTGAACCACATAAATACTGTGTTGTCTTGCTTTGTGCTTTGTCGTGATGTGTTTATGTATTCTTTAGCTAAGTGCTTTGATAAAGATAGACAAATCTACTTATGCTTTGTGCTAATGATGTGTAAGAACGTTAGATCTGACCTCTATGATTGTGATTAGTGCTTGATATGCTAGCTCTAATCTAACTATTTATGATAATGTACTTATATACATTAGATCTGGGTGAATGCTACGATGCTCTGTTTTATCTGCGAAGTAGATATTGGTCAAGTATTGATGAATGTTAACTACTAAGTGCTCTATTTAGTGTTATAATCACAGATTTGTGTCCCAACTAAGTTTGCAGACACCTGAGTACTGCAACCACCCCTGCCTCTACCTCAGGTGAGACTTCATCTGCTTCGCAGGTGTTTCCGAAAGGGCCAGTAGTTAGGGTTTTTTTGGTGCATTGGTGTAGCGTTGAACCCTGGGTCTGCCCCTGTGCCAACACTGCCACACATGCCAAATGCCACAACTACCTCCCAAAACTCTCATATCATTGGATGGCGTCATAAGATGTCTTGGGTGACGTCATGGGCCTTCCAAGGCCAATGTCCTAGTGGAGAGGGCACAACCCCCCTGGGTAAGGCTCTGCTCAGATGCCTCTGGTGGAGCGTCCTCCTCTTCCCCGGTGCAAACCCTCTGACCTGTCTCTTCCATCTGCTGGGGTCTCAGCATCCATCTGGTGGGCTCTCAGCCCCATGGAGGTCCGAACTAATCATCTCCCCATGTGTACTTGTCCAATATGGTACATGTTCGTCGGGTATGATCCTGCACATCAATAGATACGCCCTCCATGGGCTCATAAGTCACAGGGATCATAGAAATGCCAATCACATCTAATCATCAATTTTATTAAACATGTGCATAAAACCCCTTTCACTCAGTCAAGCGCTCAAAGACATTATACAAATCTGCAAGCCAAGTTTGGAGGAAGTGACAAGGTGTCCTTTTGGGAAAATGCTCACTGGATGTGGGATGTTTCTGGGAGAAATCAAATCCAAGCCATGTGAATGGATGAGGTGGATAAGAGATGTCAGAGCAAGGGATGCAGTGATAGCAGGGAAATGCATGGCTTACCTATGGGTGCCTCTGTAGAAGGTGAGTTGCACCTGTCATGGATACTAATGTTTCCAAACCCATTCATGCCTTTTATCTTCATTCTTTATTGATTTTTCTTTCAAGAAGCTTATCAGGGGACACTGCCCTGGCGTGGTGACCAATGGTGAAATGTTACCCACAAGCACTTTCACGAAAATGAGAAGGTTGGCTCGTGATGAGACCCCCTTTCTCTTGGCTATGCCACCAAGAGAAACTACCATGGCATGGTAACCAACTGCTAGTAGTGTCATGCCGCTAGATGCCCATGGACCTAATAGGCTGGCTTGTGATGAGACCCCCTATCCTCTGACTAGGTCTTGTTTTATTATTTTTATGGGTCCCTATGTTTCTTGTTGAGAATCATTTTACTGCTTTCTTGGGGATCCCTGGGCGAAGCATCTCGAGGTTTTATTTTTAGGCTTTTATCTTTTGCCAGCGGTTTTTACCCTCTGGGCCTTTAGCTCCTCCTTCCCACAAGTAAGGTGCAACCCTTAAATAATTGGGCAACCCAATGCCCAGACCAATGTAATGGGATGGATGTGTGGGAGTAAGATGGAAAATGGTAAGTATGATGGGAGCGGACGATGACTCTTCATGAATCCCCCCAGTGGCAACTCAAAACCTATGGGCATAAGCTTATTAGGGCATCATGTCATTCCCCCCAGACATGGTGAAGTGGATAAGTATAAGATCCAAGCACCCGTTAGAAACAAAAAGAACTAAATGCACATATTCAAAGGTTTTGAGGATCAGAGTGACACATACCATGATACCCAGACTCATTATCTCATGGAGCAAGATCCATCTCTGCTATAGGACCAGGCCGAGGTGATGGATGTTGTTGCTGCTGACAAGGTGGAGGCATTGAATAAAAGAAAAGATGGGCCCTCCAGGGCCATGCTCAAGTCGATCTAGCCCTCGATACTCCATGTCTAGGACCTGTGGGCCTCGAGACATAATCTCCTTAATTATCCCTAAAATGGGGGATAACAAGAAGCATCGAGAAATACAAAGCGAGATTTGTAGTTAGAGGGTTCTCGCAAGTAGAGGGAGTTGACTATGAAGAGACTTTTGCTCCAGTAGCCCGATACACTTCCATCCGTTCTATCATTGCACTAGCTGCTTCCATGGGTTGGAAGCTACGTCAGATGGATGTAAAGATGGCATTTCTCAATGGTGAAATTGAGGAAGAAGTTTATATCAAGCAGCTAGAAGGATTCATTATACACAACGAAAGATCTCATGTGTGCATGTTGAAGAAAGCCCTATATGGACTAAAGCAAGCACTATGTGCTTGGTACGATAAAATAGATGGATTTCTAATGAGTTTGGGTTTCAGCAAAAGTGTTGTTGATCCAAACCTATATTATCACATTGATGGCAATGAGTGTTTGATCTTGGCCCTATATGTGGATGACCTTTTCCTCACAGGTTCAGAGAGATTAATTGTTGAATGCAAACAAGCACTGACTGCTAAATTTGAAATGAAGGATTTAGGCTTGATGCATTACTTCTTGGGACTAGAAGTATGGCAGAGGACAAATGAGATTTTCCTGAGTCAAGGAAAATAAATTGTGGAGATATTGAAAAAGTTTGGTATAACAGAATGCAAATCCATGCCTACACCAATGGTGATGGATTTGAAGAAAATGAGTGACACTGATTCAGGAGAGATTGATCCACACTTGTACAAACAATTGATTGGATCACTGATGTATCTGGTTAACACCAGACCGGATATATGTTATGCAGTAAATGTGCTTAGCCAGTTTATGATCCAACCGAGATAGACTCACTGAATAGCAACAAAACATGTATTGAGATACCTACGAGGCACAGTTGGTTATGGCCTAAGATATGCCTCCAATGTAGACTTGAGCCTTCAGGGATATGCCGATGCAGATTGGGCAAGGAGCGCAGTGGACAGGAAAAGCACCTCCGGTTGTTGCTTCACTTTGGGGTCTGCCATGGTTTCCTGGTGCAGCAGAAAACATAGCTCTGTGGCATTGAGTACCGCAGAGGCAGAGTACATTGCATTGAGTGTAGTAGTCCGCGAAGCAATGTGGCTTCGCAAACTTCTGACTAATTTATTCGATCATGAGATGGATCCTACTACTATTCATTGTGACAACCAGAGTTGTGTGAAGCTCTCTTAGAACCCTGTGTTTCATGACAGATCGAAACACATCGAGATAAAATATCACTATATGAGAGACATGGTGCAGAGGAAGACAGTATCACTGTATCTTCACCAAACCGCTTGCTAAGACGAAGTTCGAGTATTTTTTTGAGAGACTTGGCCTGGTGGAGAATGCCTCCCTAGCTGAGAGGGAGTATTGATGATTACAGTTGCGTGATACATCCTCCAGGACACAGACCTAAGAGAGAGCCCATGAGTTGGGTGTATGGTTCCTATCTAAGATAGAACTGGAATGTTGTGTTGGCCTCCTCCTTACAGAGAGTTGAGATGATACTCCAAATGATTCTCATGTGTAATGCAGTGAGAAAGAGGATATGTTGAGTTGAACATCCTTATGGCCGAGCACAGGCGAACGTGTGAAATCCCATGAGTTGGGTGCATCGTTCTGAGACAGAGATGAAACGATGTATTAGCCTCCTCTGAGCAGAGAGTTGAGATGATGAACTCCAGATGACTCACCTGTGTAATGCAGTGAGAAAGAAGATCTGTTGAGTTGGACGTGCATGTGGATGAGCACATGTAAACAAGATCCTAGTGGTTGAGCACTAGTGAGTTTGGTTCTCCTGTGAGAGGCAGTGAGATAGAGATATGGACATCCCTGTGGCTGAGAACAGATGGATGTACCCCTAGTGGTTGAGCACTAGTGGGTGTATGAGATCCCTTGCTATATTGTTCAAGAGACGGACTTACATGTAACCCTATTTGTAATGTAAAGGGTACAAGTCGGCCTCACATGATTGTAAAAGATAATTAATATGGTAATTATTAATTATATTATAAGTTATTGAGGTCGGCCCTGTTGTGCCAATAGACACTTTTGTTGACAGGTTCAGTCTAATATAAATAAAGGTAAATTCCCCATTGAGGGATCAAATCACAAGTGTGAATTTGGAAATTTCAGCAAGTACTTCTTGGGAAAAGTGTGCACCTCTCTTGGGTGTTAGTCTTCTAGGGTTTGTGAGCACCCTTTTTTGTGCTAGGTTTTTATGGTGGTGGAAGTCTTTCTCTTGAAGAATATAGCAAAAGATTGGTTGGGTTTTATTCCCTTGTTGAGAAAGGTTTCCCAAGATACTTCGTGTGTACTTGTGCATGGTGTTTCTTCTTGTGATCTTGGTTGCTGCAACAAATTTTCTATGGTTTAATTAAAATGCTAAAATGGAATGAACTTCATGCTTAAGCCTAGTTTATTGAAAAATCAACAAGAACATAGGATCAGCAAGAACAGAACCGTTCGTGCCCATCAAAAGATCCAAAGCAAGGATCACAGTGGGATCTCCACTAAATGAATGCAATGCAAACAGTGTTGCTATCAAGGACATGGGCAGCAACCAAGGAATACCTAGTTGCAGGGGAATGTGCACAAGGTTCGATTCATCTCCTTCTTCAAGTCAAGGTACTTGGAGTTGGCTTATGTTAGGAAAGTTCGAAAGGGGAATTATTAACCACCCTCTCTTCTATGAAAAAAGAAAAATACCCAAGCCTGACAATCTCACAATTGAATTTTATCAGAGGTTTTATGATTTGCTAAAAGATGATTTATTGAAAGTTATTCATGAATCTCAACGGTCTGGAAAAATTCTTGGAGCTTTGAACTCCACATTTATTGCTCTCATTCCCAAAAAAACAAGATGCTTCTTATTTCAATGACTACAAATTGATTTCTTGTTGTAACATAATTTACAAGCTTGTGTCAAAAATTATTGCTATGAGAATTAAGCCCATTTTAAGCCTCTTCATTTCGGAAGAACAATTTGGATTTTTACAACATCGCCAAATACATGATGTAGTTGCCTTAGCTCAATAAGCTTTCCACTCCATCAAGAGAGCCAAACAAGATTTTGTGATTCTAAATCTAGATCTTTTGAAGTCTTCCAATAGGATTAATTGGTCATTCTTGCCCCTGATTTTATTGCAGATGGAGATGAACATTAATACAATCAACTAGATTATGGGGTGCATTCAATCAGTCTCTTATGCAATCTTGATCAATGGTTCTCCTTCAAAAAAATTCTGAGCATCTCGCAGTTTGAGGCAAGGCCACTCTTTATCCCCATTCATTTTCTTATATGTGGCAGAAGGCTTAAGTTGATTGCATATGCAAAAGCAAAAGGGGACTTAAGAGGCATCAAGATCTCTTCGACGGAGAGCATCACTCGCCTTCGTTTTGTAGATGATGTTTTTCTTTTTAGTACAAGTACTCTCCAAGATTTACTTTCTCTCAATCGTATAGTAAAATTGTATGGGAAGGCTACTAGTATGGAGATCAATCCGACAAAATCGTGTATATTGTCAAATCTTATCCATAGGGATTGTAGCAAAAGTAGAAATCTTGTTTTCTTATTCTAGCAAGGATATGGATGTTGGTGTCAAGTATCTAGGATTTTTTCTTAAACCTAACTCTAGAAAATTTGTGGACTAGATCTGGTTATACAAGAAAGTAGAAGCACGTGTTTCCCTATGGATGAATAGATTGCTTTCAAGGTGGGGCAAATTGATTCTTATAAAATGTGTTTTGGAAAGAATTATGGTTTATTAGACGTCTATTTCATGCATCCCTAAAGGTATTCTCACCAAAATAAGGAAGAAGTGTTTTCAATACTAGTGGTCAAGTAATCACAGCTCAAATGGTGTCCCCCTGGTCAAGTGGTCGACGATTGCAATGCCCAAAAAATTGGGAGGTTGGGGCTTAAAGACTATTTATCCTTTTGGCCAATCACTAGCTGCAAGGAGCCTTCGAAGGCTTGTGCACAACTCTGCATTGTGGGGTAGAGTGATGGGTTCAAAATACCGTGATGGTTTGTCTGTGGAGGAATGGTATAGGGTCCTCGTTAAATCTACAAAGAATGGATCTATTGTATGTAAGGCATTGTTGGTTCTTTTCCCCTCATTGGCATATGGATAGTTTGGAAGATTATGAATGGGAGAAAAGTGAGGATCCCTAGCTAGGATCGGATGACGAATATCGCCTTTCAATGAACCTGGTTCAATCCCTCCATAACTCAAGTGTTTTTCTCTTAGTTGATGTCAAGGCTCAATCTCCTCAAGAATGAGGGTGCAAAGGTTGTAAGTCAAAGAAGTATTTGATATGAGTGGTGAAGAGGTTTTTGAGTGGAAAATTTATGTGAGTAAATTGTGCTCCTGCTTCATTTGGATTTCAAATGACAATGTTGACACCCTAAGCTAGTCGAAAAATTCCAGAACTGGAAAACTTAATGCTAAGCTTGGATATAATGCACAGGTTAAATCTTAGTGTGTCGAAGAAAATAAATGGTGATGGGATTACATTTGGTCACATCATGGCCCTTTAAAATGCAAGTTAGTCCTTTGGCTAGCTCCAAATAACAAATTGCTCTCTTGGGACAATGTCATCAAAAGTGGTTGGGAAGACCCAAACCGATGTGCATTATGTAAGGTGGACATTGAATTTGTCGCTCATTTATTTATTCATTTTTCATACACTGTTCAGGTCTGGTCCTTGGAAATGCCTTTTATAAACTCTTATTCCATATGGAACAAGCATAGCTTAGAGGATTGTATTCAGGAATGATTATGTGGCAATGGAGTTAAGGACTTTGTTGTTTTTCCTGATATATTGATCTATTGTCTTTGGTGGGCCCGCAATTGTTCTATTTTCTAGGATAAAGGAATCCCACAAGTGACAACGGGTCTTATTGAAAAATTATGTAAAGAATACATAACACCACCTAAGCAACGAAAGCGTAGATACTCGATGATGCCACTGCTGGATCAAGAAATTCCTTGGGGTTTTTTTATGGAGCCAACCAAGGTGCTCCACCTCAATATGGGGTTGGGGTTGTTCTATTTTAAAATCGAAACCATTACTTTCATATCCAGTATGCTCCAAGCAAAGGCTCCAATACAAAAGCAGAATTTATAGCTCTATGGACCCTTCTCCATTTTGCAAATAAGCATGGAGTAAATAAAATTCAAGTTTTAGGGGACTCCAAAGTAGTAATTGACTGGGCATGTAAAAAAT
>ML783262.1:654218-688551 GCA_009831015.1 Picea engelmannii | reverse complement strand
AGGCGAAACAAAAGAAAGGCGAAGTAACCCCGCCTAGAGACGAGGAGGACCCATCAAAGAAAATGAAGGTTTCCCCTCCCAAACCTTCTTCCAGGAAGAAATCGAAAGCCTCCATGACCAAGATGCAGACCGTCCTCACCTCTGATGACTTCGATTTCATCACAGCAGCCCTGAATGATGCTTCGTTGGAGATAGCAGAGAAACAAGAGACTAAGCAGGAGGAGATGTACAATAGAATTGAAGTCGAACTCCAAGGGGTACAGCACGCACTACAATCCAGCCGCGTAGTCTCCATTGTGCCTCTGTCATTGGGAACACCAGAATTGGGAGATGAGCCAGCTCAAATCCACCGCCTAGCTGATACAGTCGAAGCTCGCCTCCGATGAGCACAAGAAGAAAAAGCGCAAGCCACCCAGGGTATGGCACAAGTACAAGGAGTACTTGTAGAACAACGCAATGCTGCAGAACAAGAAAAGTTTACTCTCCAATTGAAGTTTGATGAGGAAAAGGCACAGCTACAGCAAGGAAAGGAACAGTTGCTCGCAGAGCAACTTCAAATGAAGGAAGCGATCAACAGAGCACTTCGCTCTGTGACAGTTATAGAAATAAGGGCAGAGGATCAAGTCACGAAGCAAGTAGAACAGTTGACAGAAGTGATCCAGCAGTTGCAGCAACGCATAATAGACTTGGAGCTACGCACTGTACCCGAGACCCCACAAGAAGTAAGGGACCAAAGAGAAGCAACCACCCAAAGCGCAGTTGAGAGACTAAAAGCTCTTGCCCTAGAATGCAAGCAGTTGAGTAACCGCAGTGCCTAAACGTATGAGCAACTCACCAAGAACCCAAAGTTGCAGGCACTGGAGTCACAACTCCAGGAAGCGAAGCAGCATGCAGAGACCCTACAGGCGCAGCTGAAGGCCCTATCAGTTGTAGAAAGAATGAAGCGGTCTCAAGAGCAGCGCACTGCCCAGCAGCAGATCCATACGATTCAGAGCGAAGTTATGGAAGTAACTCAACGGCTTCAACCAGTACAAGATAAGGCGTACCAATTGTTCACAAAGGTTGAAAGACGAGGAGTAGAGCTAGAGCAAGTTGTGAATGCAGCAGAACAACGCCTAAAAGGACCCATCAACAACACAGTGATCCAAGAGTTCGTTGAGCAAGAGGTCGTTGCATAGTAGCAAGTCGAAGCAGCTTGAGCCAAGCTCGAGGAATTCGAAGCAGAACTGATCAGACCAGAGTGACTCGAAACGAGTCACAGGTGAGTGTTGGGGGCATGTTGGCCCTTGACCAAGTTTTGGGAGATCCTTGGTCAAGTTTGACCTATTTTGGGCCTTCGACAGCCTGTCGAAGGAAGAGCGCAAGACGAAGCGGAGATCGTGGAATCTCGGCCCCTTTTTGGATCATTTTTGGGTTATGGGATTATGTAATGGGAATGGGATGTCGGCCCATGGGTTTACCCATGTTTAGGCATATTTTGTAAAGTATAAATAGATGTCTAGGCAATATAAGAAGTAGCGGTATCTATGTGATAAGAGGCCAGTAGTGCTAAGTGCTAAATGCTAAGTGCAAGTGTGGATTATAAATGTGTTGTGTGAGACTTTCAAAGCGGAGTGCAAGTCGTCTGCAGTGCTTTGTGCACAAATTGTAGAAAGTCTTAGTGTTGTGACCTAGGCTCTGGCGAGGTGCACGCAGATCTCTTGTCCTATGCACAATAGGATTTTGGTGGCTCTATGCATGTAACCCATTGAAGAAGCTAATAAAGAAGAAGAGTTGGTGGACGTAGCCCTATGGTGGGGGTGAACCACATAAATACTGTGTTGTCTTGCTTTGTGCTTTGTCGTGATGTGTTTATGTATTCTTTAGCTAAGTGCTTTGATAAAGATAGACAAATCTACTTATGCTTTGTGCTAATGATGTGTAAGAACGTTAGATCTGACCTCTATGATTGTGATTAGTGCTTGATATGCTAGCTCTAATCTAACTATTTATGATAATGTACTTATATACATTAGATCTGGGTGAATGCTACGATGCTCTGTTTTATCTGCGAAGTAGATATTGGTCAAGTATTGATGAATGTTAACTACTAAGTGCTCTATTTAGTGTTATAATCACAGATTTGTGTCCCAACTAAGTTTGCAGACACCTGAGTACTGCAACCACCCCTGCCTCTACCTCAGGTGAGACTTCATCTGCTTCGCAGGTGTTTCCGAAAGGGCCAGTAGTTAGGGTTTTTTTGGTGCATTGGTGTAGCGTTGAACCCTGGGTCTGCCCCTGTGCCAACACTGCCACACATGCCAAATGCCACAACTACCTCCCAAAACTCTCATATCATTGGATGGCGTCATAAGATGTCTTGGGTGACGTCATGGGCCTTCCAAGGCCAATGTCCTAGTGGAGAGGGCACAACCCCCCTGGGTAAGGCTCTGCTCAGATGCCTCTGGTGGAGCGTCCTCCTCTTCCCCGGTGCAAACCCTCTGACCTGTCTCTTCCATCTGCTGGGGTCTCAGCATCCATCTGGTGGGCTCTCAGCCCCATGGAGGTCCGAACTAATCATCTCCCCATGTGTACTTGTCCAATATGGTACATGTTCGTCGGGTATGATCCTGCACATCAATAGATACGCCCTCCATGGGCTCATAAGTCACAGGGATCATAGAAATGCCAATCACATCTAATCATCAATTTTATTAAACATGTGCATAAAACCCCTTTCACTCAGTCAAGCGCTCAAAGACATTATACAAATCTGCAAGCCAAGTTTGGAGGAAGTGACAAGGTGTCCTTTTGGGAAAATGCTCACTGGATGTGGGATGTTTCTGGGAGAAATCAAATCCAAGCCATGTGAATGGATGAGGTGGATAAGAGATGTCAGAGCAAGGGATGCAGTGATAGCAGGGAAATGCATGGCTTACCTATGGGTGCCTCTGTAGAAGGTGAGTTGCACCTGTCATGGATACTAATGTTTCCAAACCCATTCATGCCTTTTATCTTCATTCTTTATTGATTTTTCTTTCAAGAAGCTTATCAGGGGACACTGCCCTGGCGTGGTGACCAATGGTGAAATGTTACCCACAAGCACTTTCACGAAAATGAGAAGGTTGGCTCGTGATGAGACCCCCTTTCTCTTGGCTATGCCACCAAGAGAAACTACCATGGCATGGTAACCAACTGCTAGTAGTGTCATGCCGCTAGATGCCCATGGACCTAATAGGCTGGCTTGTGATGAGACCCCCTATCCTCTGACTAGGTCTTGTTTTATTATTTTTATGGGTCCCTATGTTTCTTGTTGAGAATCATTTTACTGCTTTCTTGGGGATCCCTGGGCGAAGCATCTCGAGGTTTTATTTTTAGGCTTTTATCTTTTGCCAGCGGTTTTTACCCTCTGGGCCTTTAGCTCCTCCTTCCCACAAGTAAGGTGCAACCCTTAAATAATTGGGCAACCCAATGCCCAGACCAATGTAATGGGATGGATGTGTGGGAGTAAGATGGAAAATGGTAAGTATGATGGGAGCGGACGATGACTCTTCATGAATCCCCCCAGTGGCAACTCAAAACCTATGGGCATAAGCTTATTAGGGCATCATGTCATTCCCCCCAGACATGGTGAAGTGGATAAGTATAAGATCCAAGCACCCGTTAGAAACAAAAAGAACTAAATGCACATATTCAAAGGTTTTGAGGATCAGAGTGACACATACCATGATACCCAGACTCATTATCTCATGGAGCAAGATCCATCTCTGCTATAGGACCAGGCCGAGGTGATGGATGTTGTTGCTGCTGACAAGGTGGAGGCATTGAATAAAAGAAAAGATGGGCCCTCCAGGGCCATGCTCAAGTCGATCTAGCCCTCGATACTCCATGTCTAGGACCTGTGGGCCTCGAGACATAATCTCCTTAATTATCCCTAAAATGGGGGATAACAAGAAGCATCGAGAAATACAAAGCGAGATTTGTAGTTAGAGGGTTCTCGCAAGTAGAGGGAGTTGACTATGAAGAGACTTTTGCTCCAGTAGCCCGATACACTTCCATCCGTTCTATCATTGCACTAGCTGCTTCCATGGGTTGGAAGCTACGTCAGATGGATGTAAAGATGGCATTTCTCAATGGTGAAATTGAGGAAGAAGTTTATATCAAGCAGCTAGAAGGATTCATTATACACAACGAAAGATCTCATGTGTGCATGTTGAAGAAAGCCCTATATGGACTAAAGCAAGCACTATGTGCTTGGTACGATAAAATAGATGGATTTCTAATGAGTTTGGGTTTCAGCAAAAGTGTTGTTGATCCAAACCTATATTATCACATTGATGGCAATGAGTGTTTGATCTTGGCCCTATATGTGGATGACCTTTTCCTCACAGGTTCAGAGAGATTAATTGTTGAATGCAAACAAGCACTGACTGCTAAATTTGAAATGAAGGATTTAGGCTTGATGCATTACTTCTTGGGACTAGAAGTATGGCAGAGGACAAATGAGATTTTCCTGAGTCAAGGAAAATAAATTGTGGAGATATTGAAAAAGTTTGGTATAACAGAATGCAAATCCATGCCTACACCAATGGTGATGGATTTGAAGAAAATGAGTGACACTGATTCAGGAGAGATTGATCCACACTTGTACAAACAATTGATTGGATCACTGATGTATCTGGTTAACACCAGACCGGATATATGTTATGCAGTAAATGTGCTTAGCCAGTTTATGATCCAACCGAGATAGACTCACTGAATAGCAACAAAACATGTATTGAGATACCTACGAGGCACAGTTGGTTATGGCCTAAGATATGCCTCCAATGTAGACTTGAGCCTTCAGGGATATGCCGATGCAGATTGGGCAAGGAGCGCAGTGGACAGGAAAAGCACCTCCGGTTGTTGCTTCACTTTGGGGTCTGCCATGGTTTCCTGGTGCAGCAGAAAACATAGCTCTGTGGCATTGAGTACCGCAGAGGCAGAGTACATTGCATTGAGTGTAGTAGTCCGCGAAGCAATGTGGCTTCGCAAACTTCTGACTAATTTATTCGATCATGAGATGGATCCTACTACTATTCATTGTGACAACCAGAGTTGTGTGAAGCTCTCTTAGAACCCTGTGTTTCATGACAGATCGAAACACATCGAGATAAAATATCACTATATGAGAGACATGGTGCAGAGGAAGACAGTATCACTGTATCTTCACCAAACCGCTTGCTAAGACGAAGTTCGAGTATTTTTTTGAGAGACTTGGCCTGGTGGAGAATGCCTCCCTAGCTGAGAGGGAGTATTGATGATTACAGTTGCGTGATACATCCTCCAGGACACAGACCTAAGAGAGAGCCCATGAGTTGGGTGTATGGTTCCTATCTAAGATAGAACTGGAATGTTGTGTTGGCCTCCTCCTTACAGAGAGTTGAGATGATACTCCAAATGATTCTCATGTGTAATGCAGTGAGAAAGAGGATATGTTGAGTTGAACATCCTTATGGCCGAGCACAGGCGAACGTGTGAAATCCCATGAGTTGGGTGCATCGTTCTGAGACAGAGATGAAACGATGTATTAGCCTCCTCTGAGCAGAGAGTTGAGATGATGAACTCCAGATGACTCACCTGTGTAATGCAGTGAGAAAGAAGATCTGTTGAGTTGGACGTGCATGTGGATGAGCACATGTAAACAAGATCCTAGTGGTTGAGCACTAGTGAGTTTGGTTCTCCTGTGAGAGGCAGTGAGATAGAGATATGGACATCCCTGTGGCTGAGAACAGATGGATGTACCCCTAGTGGTTGAGCACTAGTGGGTGTATGAGATCCCTTGCTATATTGTTCAAGAGACGGACTTACATGTAACCCTATTTGTAATGTAAAGGGTACAAGTCGGCCTCACATGATTGTAAAAGATAATTAATATGGTAATTATTAATTATATTATAAGTTATTGAGGTCGGCCCTGTTGTGCCAATAGACACTTTTGTTGACAGGTTCAGTCTAATATAAATAAAGGTAAATTCCCCATTGAGGGATCAAATCACAAGTGTGAATTTGGAAATTTCAGCAAGTACTTCTTGGGAAAAGTGTGCACCTCTCTTGGGTGTTAGTCTTCTAGGGTTTGTGAGCACCCTTTTTTGTGCTAGGTTTTTATGGTGGTGGAAGTCTTTCTCTTGAAGAATATAGCAAAAGATTGGTTGGGTTTTATTCCCTTGTTGAGAAAGGTTTCCCAAGATACTTCGTGTGTACTTGTGCATGGTGTTTCTTCTTGTGATCTTGGTTGCTGCAACAAATTTTCTATGGTTTAATTAAAATGCTAAAATGGAATGAACTTCATGCTTAAGCCTAGTTTATTGAAAAATCAACAAGAACATAGGATCAGCAAGAACAGAACCGTTCGTGCCCATCAAAAGATCCAAAGCAAGGATCACAGTGGGATCTCCACTAAATGAATGCAATGCAAACAGTGTTGCTATCAAGGACATGGGCAGCAACCAAGGAATACCTAGTTGCAGGGGAATGTGCACAAGGTTCGATTCATCTCCTTCTTCAAGTCAAGGTACTTGGAGTTGGCTTATGTTAGGAAAGTTCGAAAGGGGAATTATTAACCACCCTCTCTTCTATGAAAAAAGAAAAATACCCAAGCCTGACAATCTCACAATTGAATTTTATCAGAGGTTTTATGATTTGCTAAAAGATGATTTATTGAAAGTTATTCATGAATCTCAACGGTCTGGAAAAATTCTTGGAGCTTTGAACTCCACATTTATTGCTCTCATTCCCAAAAAAACAAGATGCTTCTTATTTCAATGACTACAAATTGATTTCTTGTTGTAACATAATTTACAAGCTTGTGTCAAAAATTATTGCTATGAGAATTAAGCCCATTTTAAGCCTCTTCATTTCGGAAGAACAATTTGGATTTTTACAACATCGCCAAATACATGATGTAGTTGCCTTAGCTCAATAAGCTTTCCACTCCATCAAGAGAGCCAAACAAGATTTTGTGATTCTAAATCTAGATCTTTTGAAGTCTTCCAATAGGATTAATTGGTCATTCTTGCCCCTGATTTTATTGCAGATGGAGATGAACATTAATACAATCAACTAGATTATGGGGTGCATTCAATCAGTCTCTTATGCAATCTTGATCAATGGTTCTCCTTCAAAAAAATTCTGAGCATCTCGCAGTTTGAGGCAAGGCCACTCTTTATCCCCATTCATTTTCTTATATGTGGCAGAAGGCTTAAGTTGATTGCATATGCAAAAGCAAAAGGGGACTTAAGAGGCATCAAGATCTCTTCGACGGAGAGCATCACTCGCCTTCGTTTTGTAGATGATGTTTTTCTTTTTAGTACAAGTACTCTCCAAGATTTACTTTCTCTCAATCGTATAGTAAAATTGTATGGGAAGGCTACTAGTATGGAGATCAATCCGACAAAATCGTGTATATTGTCAAATCTTATCCATAGGGATTGTAGCAAAAGTAGAAATCTTGTTTTCTTATTCTAGCAAGGATATGGATGTTGGTGTCAAGTATCTAGGATTTTTTCTTAAACCTAACTCTAGAAAATTTGTGGACTAGATCTGGTTATACAAGAAAGTAGAAGCACGTGTTTCCCTATGGATGAATAGATTGCTTTCAAGGTGGGGCAAATTGATTCTTATAAAATGTGTTTTGGAAAGAATTATGGTTTATTAGACGTCTATTTCATGCATCCCTAAAGGTATTCTCACCAAAATAAGGAAGAAGTGTTTTCAATACTAGTGGTCAAGTAATCACAGCTCAAATGGTGTCCCCCTGGTCAAGTGGTCGACGATTGCAATGCCCAAAAAATTGGGAGGTTGGGGCTTAAAGACTATTTATCCTTTTGGCCAATCACTAGCTGCAAGGAGCCTTCGAAGGCTTGTGCACAACTCTGCATTGTGGGGTAGAGTGATGGGTTCAAAATACCGTGATGGTTTGTCTGTGGAGGAATGGTATAGGGTCCTCGTTAAATCTACAAAGAATGGATCTATTGTATGTAAGGCATTGTTGGTTCTTTTCCCCTCATTGGCATATGGATAGTTTGGAAGATTATGAATGGGAGAAAAGTGAGGATCCCTAGCTAGGATCGGATGACGAATATCGCCTTTCAATGAACCTGGTTCAATCCCTCCATAACTCAAGTGTTTTTCTCTTAGTTGATGTCAAGGCTCAATCTCCTCAAGAATGAGGGTGCAAAGGTTGTAAGTCAAAGAAGTATTTGATATGAGTGGTGAAGAGGTTTTTGAGTGGAAAATTTATGTGAGTAAATTGTGCTCCTGCTTCATTTGGATTTCAAATGACAATGTTGACACCCTAAGCTAGTCGAAAAATTCCAGAACTGGAAAACTTAATGCTAAGCTTGGATATAATGCACAGGTTAAATCTTAGTGTGTCGAAGAAAATAAATGGTGATGGGATTACATTTGGTCACATCATGGCCCTTTAAAATGCAAGTTAGTCCTTTGGCTAGCTCCAAATAACAAATTGCTCTCTTGGGACAATGTCATCAAAAGTGGTTGGGAAGACCCAAACCGATGTGCATTATGTAAGGTGGACATTGAATTTGTCGCTCATTTATTTATTCATTTTTCATACACTGTTCAGGTCTGGTCCTTGGAAATGCCTTTTATAAACTCTTATTCCATATGGAACAAGCATAGCTTAGAGGATTGTATTCAGGAATGATTATGTGGCAATGGAGTTAAGGACTTTGTTGTTTTTCCTGATATATTGATCTATTGTCTTTGGTGGGCCCGCAATTGTTCTATTTTCTAGGATAAAGGAATCCCACAAGTGACAACGGGTCTTATTGAAAAATTATGTAAAGAATACATAACACCACCTAAGCAACGAAAGCGTAGATACTCGATGATGCCACTGCTGGATCAAGAAATTCCTTGGGGTTTTTTTATGGAGCCAACCAAGGTGCTCCACCTCAATATGGGGTTGGGGTTGTTCTATTTTAAAATCGAAACCATTACTTTCATATCCAGTATGCTCCAAGCAAAGGCTCCAATACAAAAGCAGAATTTATAGCTCTATGGACCCTTCTCCATTTTGCAAATAAGCATGGAGTAAATAAAATTCAAGTTTTAGGGGACTCCAAAGTAGTAATTGACTGGGCATGTAAAAAATCTGTAGCTGAAGTTGTCAATTTTGAACCCCTTTTGCAAGAAATTCAGAACACCATACTCTTATTTGAATGGACCTCATTCAATCATATCTACAGGGAATTGAACCAAAAAGCACACGAGTTGTTCGAGGGCTTTGGCGCTGCAACCTGAATCTTTTGGTTTTCATGAGTTTTTAGATGTCCAAGAGAGGGAAGCCATGGAGCTCTTTTTTTAGTTTCTATCTTTTTTTTCAAAGCATTTTTTGATATAAAAATTGGGTAAACAATCCAATCTGAATGGGAGAGGTGTGTTGTCCAACCTCTAGTTATTCTAGAAAAGTACAAGGGAAGTTGTTTTTTGAGAATTTTGAATGTATGTAGTTTTTCAGGGAGGAAGAATGAAAGCATGTATCCTTGAGAGTTTTTTTTGGTCAACCCTATTGGGCAATAATATGTATATCCATATCAAATGAATATAAAGTTTTTTTCTTTAAAAAAAATTATATATATATAAAGAACCAGCATAGATCCATCTTAACTCTAGATTTATCATGTATCGAGAGGGATCAAGTCCCTTGAAGTGAAAACTTATTTTGGATTAAAAAAAAAACTTTTAGATCAATTCCCTTAAGGTTGCAAGCATTTCCTCAAGTTTCAATATCCACCATAAATAAATTATTTCAATGTCCACAAGTAAAACATTCCAACATCAACTATATATATATAACCTAATTTTAAGGTCAAGGCCAAGCCAAACACCAAATTGATGTATGAGACTCTCTTGTTTGTGGGACAAGGGACCCTCTCCACACAACGATTTAACTGCTAAAGTCTACAAAGGTGTACATACCCTACCCCACTTTGGATTTGAACCCATTGTGAAAGGTGCTTTCTACAACACAATATCCACCTTGGTAAAATAATTTTATATCAATTTTATAAGAGAGAGAGAAACATAAAGTAATTGAAAATAATAAAAAATTATGTTTTAAAGTGACTCAAATTATTTTCATATCAAGGCAAATGTTGGGTCTAGCACCAATAATTATGGGGAGTTATGGCTCTTTATCTTTTCCTTAAATTTGCATTGTCCTACTTGGATTCTCTTTAGGTATTCAACTCGAATTCTCTTTAAGTGTTGGATGACTAATCATCAATTTCTTAAATGGTGCTACTCAGTTACATAATGTTACACTCAATCCATTGGTAGCTCTGTGACATGTCCAGCTTGTTCACCCAAATTCAATTCACCCATATCTTCTAGGAACTAAACTAGTCACAAACGGACGCTAGATAAAAGGTTTCCATATCCCTAAAAATGTGGTTTTTCTTCAAGAGTTTCTTTGTAAATGATTTGCATCGAGGCTTTGGGCTTTTTGCCATTACTATCATGACTAAGTTATGGTAAGAAATCTTGGTTATGGGGATTGGGTTGTTTAGCCATTTGTTAAGTATAGGATGATATATTTATTGGCAGATCTAATTTCCTCCAATTTGGGGAATTATTTTTTGAGCAATATCCATATATATATATACAAAAATATCACTAATTTCAAAGTGCTCATATATCAATGTCAAGCAAAGACATGGGAGACATGGGAGAATGATAACTAGGGTGGAACTATGAGTGAACACAAAGCATGGGAAAATGACAGTTAGGGTGGAGCTATGAGTTAGCACAAAAGAAACCAAAATTAGCAAATATCTATGTTTTACATATGAGGGATATGTCTTAAATCCATTTTAACTTGAAATGTGGATCATACAATGACATTAAATTAAAAAGCATTTATCTTCATCTTGAATATAAATATTTATTTTTCTTAGAAAAAATAAATAAAGTAATTGAAAGTTAAAAAAATGTTATAGATAAAACTTTATGATGGTATACAACTCATGAAATTGGTATGTAAATCTTTCCATGCTAGATATGGGATTGACATCATATATATATATATATATATATATGATGATGATTGACATCCATTGAGACCCAATTTGATTTATGAGACTTTAAAATGGATAAGAAACCAATATAAATTCATTTTAATTCCAAATCTATCAACTAGAGACTATATCTCTCAAAGTAAAACCTCTTTTTAGAAAACAAAACTTGAAAAAAGACTAACACCTTGATAGATTTGATCCCTCTCTACACATAATAGATCTAAATTAATATAAAACTGAACAACCATGTTAATCAGCACCGAAGACTTTCACACTTCTTAAGTGTAAAATAATATCCACCTACTGTGCATGAGGATCTCTATTGTAAACCAGCCAGGGCGCATACCCTGTTTGCTGTTGGAGAACGCAAATCATGCTTCCTCTACTAAAGATCCAAGAGCTGGTGTAAAAGNTCACACTTCTTAAGTGTAAAATAATATCCACCTACTGTGCATGAGGATCTCTATTGTAAACCAGCCAGGGCGCATACCCTGTTTGCTGTTGGAGAACGCAAATCATGCTTCCTCTACTAAAGATCCAAGAGCTGGTGTAAAAGTAGATTTCCTGGGACTATTTATTAGATGGTTTGGGACTATTCCATATTTTTTTGATGGTATGTAATTAAAGCAGGAGACCGTTTACTAGATGTAGATTTCATCACAATTTTCACGAATAAACTCAGTCTCAAAGCACGGATAGTTTGTTTTGACTCGAAAATAATTTGTATACAATAGTATGCAGCAAAAATGCTACAAAAAGCAGCAGCCACCAGGATTCTCTGATAAGCCGTCAAAAGCATTTTCAAGTTAAACCAAGTCTAGGCCAGAACCAGCCTAATGTTGGATGGAAGAACAATTTGCCTATGAATTGTGTGAGACTTGGTCAAGTCTGGACATCTCATGGGACTGTTATTTCTTCACAGGACTGTTATTTCTTCAGAAATGGCTGTCATCCTCAACCCCTCCCCATAAGATTTGAACCAATGGGATATTACTATGATATTGCAATCTTTTTTACATTAAGCTGAGTATAGGCCATAGTCAGCCCAATGTTGGATGGAAGAACAATTTGTCTATGAGTGGGATGCTCTCACCAAAATTGTGCAAGACTTGGTCAAGCCTGGACACCCCATGGGACTGTGTCATTTCCTCACAAATTGTCATCACCCTCAACCCCTCACCATAAGATTTGAATCAGTGAGATACTACTATGATATTGCAGTCATTTTTACATTTTTTTTCAAGCTAAGCTAAGTCTAGGCCAAAACCAGCTCAATGTTGGATGGAACAACAATCTTGTGCCAAACTCAATCAAGCCTGGACACCCCACGAGACAGTGTTATTTCCCCATAAATAACCATCATCCTCAACCCCACCCCATAAATTCTGAACCATAACCTAACAAGGACTAAACCCCACAACAGATTTGAGATATCAAGGCCAGAAAGGCCTTGATATCAAAATCTTCATTAGCGGTCACTATTATATTGCTACGATTTCCATCTTATAACAGACCTTCATAAAGCACTTCATAGAAAAAAGGCAGATTGCTAACATATTGCAACAGGAGAAAACAGGCGCGACTAAATCTCAACCCTAGCACAACCATTTCTGCCACTGAATAAGTAAATTCAAAATATGGGTATCAAAGAGCTCATGCTGATGCAAAGAAAATCAAGGGCTAGAACAAAACAAAGCTTGCCAAAAAGGACAAAAAATTATTTTGACACCCATCATCATTTTTAAAAACTATTAAAACTCCTTGAGGCATATGGAACTACGTTCAATTATTAATTTGGTAAAATTTTGAAAAATCATTCACCTATATACTTCTCACAAGTTTGCCCATCGGCGCACCCAGGCAAACGATTACTTTCAAGTCTGGATATCTCATTTATAAAGGCGGCGGGGACTGAAGAGAGGAAGAGAGTACAACAAATTTGACAAAGAAACATATGGTGGTGTGAAAACACACCGTTGTACTGAATCGCAAAACTGAGCAATTTTTGTTTATGCCCTCTCACCGCGGATGCGGCGCGCGAGCTGGATGTCTTTGGGCATGATGGTGACCCTTTTGGCGTGGATGGCACACAGATTGGTGTCCTCAAAGAGCCCAACCAGATATGCCTCCGCCGCTTCTTGCAATGCAGCCACTGCTGACGACTGGAACCTCAAATCCGTCTTGAAGTCCTGTGCGATCTCTCTCACCAGGCGCTGAAATGGCAGCTTTCTTATCAGCAGGTCGGTACTCTTCTGGTACTTTCGAATCTCACGGAGGGCAACGGTACCGGGCCTGAATCTGTGAGGTTTCTTCACTCCACCGGTCGCCGGCGCCGACTTCCTTGCTGCCTTCGTTGCCAGCTGCTTCCTCGGCGCCTTCCCGCCCGTCGATTTCCGAGCCGTCTGCTTCGTTCTCGCCATCTCTCTTCTTCTTCCTCTGCTCTGCAAATTCTAAAACACAACACCGATTTTGTCTTTGCTGTGGCACCGATTTCTCTTTTTATTCACCACCACACAAAGTATTTCTTGCTTAATTAATTCATTAATTATTTCAAATTTCAATTGCGCGCCCATACGTCTCTACCGTCCAATTTCAACCCCTAATCGACGGCTGGGCTCGTGATCCTCCTCTCCTATCACACGGATCACGACAGCCTTCGCTTTGTATTACTAAATGTAACACATATCTACTTGTTATTTTGTTTTTTTATATTATATCAATTAGCCTTCAAGATTTCTACATATCCATTTCTTAAATAGGTGAAAGTAAATGCATAATTAATGTAAAATTTTCATATTGTTAATAAAAATCCATGATATATTTGTAATTAGGAAACTAGAATTGATTCATAATTTATGTGATTAGAACAATTTATTTTAGAATTGATAAATGATAAAAAAAATTATATATATAAATATATATATATATATATTTGAGTTTAATGGTTAAGAATGTATATATCCAAAGGGGATAGGGTATGTATATTTTTATAGACTTCACCAATCAAATAGTTGGGTTGAGGGGGTTCTTTGTCTCACAAATAAGGGGGTCTCATACACCATTTTGGTGTTTGACTTGGTGGTGACCTTAAAATTAGATTATTATTTTTTATTATTATTATAATGATGGCCTCACTACCTCTCCATATCTAGAAGGATGCAATGTGATTATATAAAAATGTTGTAGTCTAAATTTGTTAAGTTTTTGCCTTTTTTCGGACATATTTTCCGAATATATTTTTCCGAAATTCGACGAGATATTATTGAATCTACATATTTTAGTGGTTAAATATGTATAATCCAAGTGCTCTAGGGGTTTTTCAGCACGTTGAATCCATTTCTGCATTCTGAAATGTAATTTAAACAACAAAAGGTTGTGTATTTCTTGTAGATTTATGTTGTCGTATTCCAATTAAAAGAACAAAAATACAGAACAATTAGACAACGCCTATAAAAATTCCATTATGATATAGCCTCTACCTCATCTTTGTCAACACCAAATGTGATTCTCTTACCAAAAACGTTAGGTGTTTAATAATTTGTAAGGAAAAAAGGAAGCTACCCCAAGAAAATTTTTGTCAATGATATTTTGTCAATGATATGTGTTCCTGTAATTTGGAGAGGGAAAACATCATTGGAAAAGTCTTTTCACCCTCTAACTTTAAAAATAAGCATGATATTATTTATTTATGCATGATGTTTTAGCTTGTATGTTTATGATTATTTTTTTATTATTTTCATAATTTATTTCAAAAGAATTTTAGTGTTTTTTTAATAGAATTGGTGTCAATTAAGATTTATATCATTTATTTAATGACAAGTGAATGTGACAAGTTGTAGCAACAACCATGGTAAGGCCATAAATAAAACCAACATAAGTAATCGATGATCGACATCACAATGGCATGAACAAGAGTGTGGTCTTGCATGGACAAGATGTTGCAAGGGTGTCGTCTTGTCTCAGTGCTTAGGACCATCCGTGCCTTCTTGATGAGTACTATTGTTTGAATCACCGTGTGGAGAGACCTCATGATCCAAGCACCCTTTATGGAGACCATGTAACATTAAATCCTGCAATATGAAATGCAATGTGACTCCCAAAACCTAGAAAGTTGGTATTTCACAGTGTAACTTTTTGTTTCTCTTTGAAAAGGAAACATGAGTCAAATTGTTGAAGTTTTTTTTAAAGCATTCGTTTTTCCTAATAATATGATTAGGAAGGGGAAATGAGTATTGTATTGATGTTTTTTTTAGCATAAGTGAAATCAATTTAAACGATTCTTGGTAGTGCAATCAGTTTAATTGGTCATGAACCCTATTAACTTACATAAACTATGTGGGCTCTCAGTATGGGTTTAGGTTTTCTTGCATAAATTTATTACTTTGTGTCTAAAATCTAATGGGATTTAGTCATAGGAAAACTAGAGGGAAGTCTTAGAAAAGTCATTTGAAACAAACCCTCACAAGATATATTTGTGTTTGACATATTCTTTACACATTAAGAGGCCAAAGAAGAAAAGAGAGGGATCAATGAGAAAAAATGTGTAGGTAGAGATACACAAAATTCCAATGCTTGAAAACATAGTGGTTTAGAAGGGTGGAGTAGACTGAGAAATAAATAGCCAGAATGTGCATCTCCCTGGTAGTGCTTTGTGTCCAATATGTGATCATGGCAAGTTTCAATACATGACCATGGCGAGTTCTTTAATCTAATTCTTCAAGTTGCACCTTCAAATCTTTGGGAGCAACGTTCCATCACATTTCTCAAGGGCGAGAAGTATGCTTTTCTCAAATGTCGGCACTCCCCAACTATAACTCAATAGTAGTGTTTACCTACTGTTGAGATGCCTAAAATGATCAAGATGCATTAGAATGACAATTGTAAAGATAATAACACAAGGACAATTTCTAAGAATAATGGATAAAAAATGGTTTCTCAAACTCAATAGATTAAGATGAACAAGTTTTAAGCAAAAGCTTTTTCTTAATGTATACCTTCAACATAATAATTAATTTGAAATTTTGAAAAAAATTATTAATTTCAATCAAATAAAATTATAAATTCATATTTAAAGTTAAACTAATTTATTTATATACAATAAATATTCTAATATTTTATTTAAAATATTTTTAATAATATTTTTTTTCAAAATTAAATAATATTTTCTTATTTTTCATTTTTATTTACCTCTTCCTTCTCTTCCTTTCTATATGGAGGCACACTATTCCCATCCCTTCACATCGAACATATGGAGGTACACTATTCCCCTCTTATAACTTTTTGAAAATGAAAAATTCTATTAAGGAAAAAAGAAATACAATTAAGAAGTTAAGGACGTTAGGAAATTGGAGCCCTTACCATTTTTTTTCCATATTCAATTATTCATGCTTCCCTTAAATCGAAGAGAAGCACAAAGAGGTTTGGTATCACAAGTCTATGTTTGGGAACCAAGAAAATGGTTACCTAATGTTTCCTTTCAACTTAAGTGTTGAGCATTTGCATATATTAAAGTGAGATAGTGCATCATATTATATAGCTAATTTCACATCCGACCATACTTAACAACCATCATAAATTTAATATTTAACTTTTTATTAAATATAAATTAATTTACATTGAAATTTGTCAAAATATATAATTTCAATGAAGTGTTTCTTTTAAGCTTAACTATCCAGCAATCCACCTATTATAATCAGGTGGGATGGTGCATCATGTTGTGTAGCTAATGTCATGCCCAACAAGACTTAAAGGGAACTAAACCATTATGAGAGGATGTCACCATAACCTTTAAACAAAATAGTTAAATAATCGAAATATTAAAAATCTCATATTTAAAACAAAATAATTAAATAATCAAAATATCAAAAATCTCATATTTAAAAAAATTAATAAAAACCTTAAATTAAATAGTTAAATAATCCAAATACCAAATATCTCATATTTAGAAATAATAATAAAGACTTTAAAGAATTTAGAAGAAAGATTTGGAATTCAAGAACATGATGAACCAGAATTAGAATATTGTTATTCATTAAAGAAAATTAATAAAAACCTTAAATAGTTCAATAATCTAAATATCAAAAATTTCATATTTATTAGTTAGAAAAAAGATTTGGAATGCAAGAACATGATGAATTAGAATTAGAATATTGTTATTAAGTAAAGAATGTGAGAAGAAACATTTGGGTTTGATAACATGATGAATAATTAGTATACTTGCGATGTAGGGAAAGGAAATGTCAAAGTGAGTTTGGGTGGATATGTTGTTTGAATATTATAGGGAAAAAAATCTAGATGGAAAAATTATATTTAAAAAGGTTTTTGATGTAGTTGTTAATTGTTAGAATGTAGTAGGCTAATTTTAAAAATTAAGTTTGTTCCTAAGTGTCAAGAGATTTATGTGTCTAAATCTTGTTATATTTAATTATCAATGTGAGAGTTCCTAAACTTGTGAAATGCAAGCACACTATGTACAGAATTAGATTATTTGCAATATAATCTACCTAAAATGCTTATGGAAAATAAATGAAGATAAATGAATTAATTATGGAAATGAAACACACTTGCATGAAATTAAAAGCTAATTCAACCACTATTGGTGAGGATCATGTGCTTGGGCATTGATCTTACTATTGGGATCTTGTTGTCATCGAGTTATCTCTTTGCTAATCTCAAGCTTTCCAACTTTACAAAGATCATCATTCCATTGTTGGAAAATTAAAAAACACGCCACACTTGCATAAAAATAAAGCATACTTGTAAAAATAAATAAATGGAATCAAAAGGCATCCTACTTTAAGCAACACTTTGTTCTCTTGTCGTGGGCCCTTGCTTTCGTGGAATAGAATGCTACTACTAATCTACGACATAAATAAACTAATCTAATTGCAAACTACATGAATTATAAAACTACAACTTATAATCAAATAAGAATCATATAACTACAATCTATATGGACACATTATCTCCTGAAATGTAGTTTATTCCATCATAATATGGACATATGCTCCAAGAGTCCTCTCTTTTGAATGGAGAAGTCACTCTCTTTTTTTTCCTTCGGAAAAAAACTTTTATTTTCATAGGTAATGAATATACATATTACAGTCCATATCGTTAGCTATATTTCAAGCCCACGTCATAACATTAGTATTTTCTTTTACAAAAATCAGTTGCATGTCGAGGCTTATCTGCCTATCTATACTAGAGTTTATTGACATATCAATTTATCTTTTATACAAAAACATTACACATCCTTATACAAAAGTTTCCAGTCTTTCTTAGCTCGAGGGATATTACAGTCTAAATTCCATGCTCTCCACTTCTTCCCCTTCGATGTATTCATAATATCCAAAATCCCTTGGGAGGAGAGAGAGTGCCTCTTTGGATAGCTCGCCTACCTTAGTGTTCAACTCGCAAAGAATGTGATGGAAGGATGGCCACTCAAAGGACTGAAAGGAAAGATTTAAGTCTCTCATGATAGGAGCCAAATGTATGTCTTGAGATGACTTTTTCTACCTGGCTCAATCGATAACAAGCTTAGAATATCCCATGACTTGAAGCTTATTGATGTCCTTTTTAATTGTTGTTTCTAACAATGTCCACAGTACAATAAATTTATCTCTATTATGTGTGCATGCACCTGAAGCATATCTGATAAACAAATAATGGTTATGATTGACACATGGGACTACATCGACCCCACAAATTGGAGGGTGCCCCTGGCATGCCCCATCAAAGTATCCCCATGGAACCTCATAGTCAATCTCGGGAATGGATGGAAACCTGGGATTATTTTCCTTGGGTTCTTCTTTGTATTATTCAACAAGGTTCAAGGTATTGCCTGTTGTTATTTCCGGAGGGATAAACTTGTCCCTTAAAACATTGTTATTGTGTTCCCACCATAAATTTGAAACAAGAATACTCGACAAACCTGCATAGAGGCGCACTAATCTATCTTGCATCTAATCCTTCACACAATCATCCAGGTTGTCTTTTTTCCACTCAGACTTCGACTTGAGCTTCTCCTTCACTAGCTTCATACCCTAAGCTACATAGGGGCAAAAGACAAATAGGTGAGAAATGGATTTGACATTAGATTTGCATAAAGTACAACGATTCGTCCCACTCCAACCCCTTTTGAGACCAGTGTCCCATGTGAGAAACTTATTATTGAGAGTGAGCCATAGCATGATATTACATCTTAGTGGAGCTCTGATATTCCAAATCGAACTCCACCACCATTTTTTTTGGCCCTCGAAATGGAATTTGTGCCATGATTTATAACCCAAGTGGGCCATGTAGTTACCATTCTTTGTATTTTTAGACCAACACAAAGAGTCTGGGGTTGCATCGACAAGGGTGCTGAAGTTTGCAATGAGTAAGCCGAAAAAATTATTCCATTCCTCGACTAAGCCTTCAAATAGAACTAGAGATTCCGTAGATTTCTAGTCGCTTCTTCCCCTTGGCCGAGGAACGATAGATCGCACATCACTAAGCATGTAAACATTATTGTTTTTAAGGGCTCGGATAAAGGGAGTATAGAGTTTGAAATTGTTTCCCGCCCCTAACCATGGATCTTCTCCAATGTGGATGTTCCTCTTGTTCTCGATTTGCTAGATAGTCCACTCTCCCACTAGTGGGAATGCTTCCACAAGGGTCTTCCATACTATAGATCCTTTGGAGGATTTAGTTGGGTTCCTGAACCAGTCCGCTATGGAAAGGTTATCAAAGTATTAAGATTGCATGACCCTTGTCCATATAAAGGAGCCTTGTGTTAGTCTCCACAAATTTATGCATGCTTGGGCTTTAGCAAAGGAGAAGATGTCTTTTAATCCCCAACCCCCCAACTCCTTTGGGGAAGTTATAGAAGACCATTTGGCTAAATGGATTCCTCCCTTTTTTTTTTTGTCCCGACCGTAGGTACATGAAACTTATTTTCCAAATATTTGTGAGGATTCCCTTTGGGATATCGGCTATGGAGTTCCAGTAGACTGGAATACTCTCCATAACTTATTTTATCAGCACTAGCCTTCCTCCCCTAGAGAGGAGTATATTGACCCACATCAACACCCAATATTCAATTTTCTTGATCATCCAACCCCAATCATTATAACTGTATCGATCGAGCTTAAGGAATATTCACCCTAAATACTTAAATCCTTCCTCTAAATTTTTCAAAGGGGCAGGGATAACGTTTCGCGGAGAGAAAATTTTGTCATTCGCGCAGTTGTTCAGAATAAGGTGAAATTTTTTAAGATTTATTTCCATACATGTCTCCTTGCAATGCATGTCTAAAATGCCTTTTAGGCATGAGATGTCCCTATGCGGTCCTCAAATACTGTAGAAATATCATCTACAAATAGGAGGTGAGAAACATCCACTCTCTCTGAAATCGATATGCCTCGAAACGCCCTGTTGTCTATAGCTTCTTTCAACATCCTACTAAGAGCCTCTGCTATGATGAGGGCACCCTTGTTTGAGTCCTCTCGAAGCTTTGAAGAAGCGAGATGGTGCCCCATTGATTAGGACTGTGAATGAATATTATTGAATACTTCCCATTATCTAATTCATTGATTTTAGAGACATACCCATTTGCGGAAGGACTAACTGCAAAAAGGTCCAATGGACTATGTCGTAGGAATTTGAAAGATCTAATTTAAAAATGGTCGATTTCACCTTCCTCTTCTTCAAAAAGTGAAAAACCTCCTGAGCTACTGCAACTATGTCATGGATTTGTCTATTCTGTAAGAATCCAAATTGTTCCTCACCTATAATCTCACTTAAGATGGGCCTAAGTCTTCTTGCAATCACCTTGGTAATTAATTTGTAGATAATGTTACAACATGATATAGGTCTAAAATCCGAAAAGGATTCTCCTTCTAGTTTCTTTGGAATAAGACATAGGAATGTGGAGTTGAAACACCCAATCATTTTGCCATTCCTTTAAGATTCTCTGACCACTAGGAGAAAATCCTCTTTAATTAGATCATAAAATATTTTAGATAATTCTACCATAAATCCATCCAGACCCAGACTTTTACCATTATGCATGGAAGAGAGAGCTGCAGAAATTTCAGATTCAGATACCTCCTCTTAAAGGGCCAGGTTCATGTCTTCAGAGAAGACGAAAGGGAATTTGGAGACAAATTGTAGAATTTTTTGAATAGGGCACCCCTTGGGAGCTTTGAGGTTTTGGAAGTACCTAGCTCATGCCTTGGCCTCGTCTTCGAAGGCGCTTAAAACCCTCGCTTCTATTGGAAAATTGATTTCCATTGATGTCAACTTTAGAGGAAGTCTAGAATCCTCTAGAAGTAATGGGCATTATTGAAGAAGTTTCCAAAGTGGTCCCCTTATTGCGTAGCTTTAAGCATGGCCCTCACGGGAAGACGCTTTGAAGAAGTCTATGAGAAAATTAGAGGAGTGGTCATGAGGCCCGAAGTTGACTGAGGAAAATGAGGTTGAAAACCATTATACGTATATGAAAAACCATCATAGATGAATAGTCCTCGTCATGTCATTTCTAACAATAGGTGATATGCCACGTGGTTTATCACGGTTGAGGAGATATGCCCTCATGAAGTTGAAATCCCCGAAGAATGGTTAAGAAGCCCCTAAACAACTACAACAAGAGGTTTTAAGTCATTAATTAAGGGTAAAACAATTATAACAAGAAGCTCTAAAGTCAATGAAAGAAGTTACTTAGAAAAAGTATAAATACACTTCAAGAAGCCTCTCATTAGCACAATTCACATACACAAGTTTACTAAATATATTCTATGTGAGCAAGCGATCTATTGGTGAATCTGAGATGGTGAATCTCAAGCAATGAAGAAGTGTGGAGGAGAACGTTTCGGGATTGTAGGTGTGCAAAGGGTCTTTATGAAAAAACCCTAATTTGGTTGACCACTACATGTCGGGCTATAAGTGTCCAATGAGGCATCCCCGTAGGTTGTACGACACACGTCCCGCAAGGCCCCGCCAAATGACTAGTCTTTGTCCAGCGAGGCTAATTCAAATTCAATGAAGATGTTATCTTGTGGTTGTCAAAGGTGATATGCACTAGGTTGATATGTTGGTCTTATTTGGGTTTTCTTCATGAGTAAAGGTATGTATTTGATGTGTTTGTTTGAGGCTTGTATCATGGATGGTTTGGCACATGCTTAAGCCATGTCTTGGAGGCCCCTTTTGGTACATGGTTGTATATGGTTGAGGTTCATGTCTTGGTGATATTGATACATGCTTGAGACATATCCTTGGTACTTAGTTTATGGATGTTATGGTTCATTGTTAGAGGCATATATTTGTGATATTGGAATATATTTGAGGCATATCTTTTGGTACATGGTATAGTACATGTTTGAGGTAATTTTTGGCAAATGGTTTGGATACTTGATGTTAGGAATATGTTTTGACGTTGGCATCGGGTTGATGATGATGATGTATAGGTATCAATGACAGTGATAGAGATAGTGACAATGACAATGACATATTGACAGGTTGATTATCAGTTACAGGTTGATGAGACAGTGGCAGTGACAGGTTGGATGACAGAATGATGTATTAGCGATAGTGGCAGTGACAATATCAGTGGTAGTGACAGGTTGAGTCTACACTTATATTTCAGGGAGGCAGGACAAGGCAAGGAAAGGGGGTTTTAGCCTCCTTTCGGTTGGAGCCGGTGAATTCAGGGAGTTGTAGCTTCCTGCAGGTTGGAGCCTCCTTCTAGTTGTAGCTAGAGAATTCAAGGAGTTGTATCTTCGTTCAAGTTGGAGCCTGTAAATAGAGGGTTTGAGCCTCCTTCTAGTTGGTGCTGGAGAAACAGGAAGTTGGTGCTTCCTATGAATGTAATATTTGATATATAAGAAAAAATTCTGTGGTTTTCTCCCATTTGGGTTTCCACGTAAATTATGGTGTACTGTGTAAATTTGATGTGATATTGTTGAATGGTACTGCTTATGGTTATATGTTCATGAAATGTTAAATGAAGTCACAAGTGACATTTGAATGATCTATTTGATTGAAGAGTATCGACATTTTTTCCTGAGTTTGCAAGCCTTATAAACCTGCATCCACTGCTTGGTTGCTCGTTTAATCCTAGACAGGTTCTCAACAAATTGTTCCATGAATGGGGAGTCCACATTAGGGACTAGCATTTTCCACAAAGAGCTCACCAAAGCTCTGCAATCCTCTTCACCAAGTTAGACCTGACTTATTTTGAGGGGAGCAGGGGGGGCTTTCATTTTAGGCTTTACCTAGAGGGTGATAGGACGGTGGTTAGAGACCCCCCCCTTCCCTTACAAATGTTTTGAACATCAACTCGAATGACATTAGAGCCTCAGATACTAAGAACATGTCGAGTCTTTTGGCAATTACATCTTTACCAGTTCAGAAGTTGCGTCATGTTGCCGCCAACTTAATAAGTCCCATGTCTATCGAATGTTGCTTCTCCATCATAGAGAGAAATAAGCCTCTCTAAAAATCAATTATGGGGTTTTCCCCCCATACTTCACGAAGAGACAAAGAGAAATTCAAATCTCCCCCCACCACAATAAAGGGGTTACTAAAGGCACCTACAAAAATCAAATCCTCCCAAAAAGAGATTATGTTAGCATAAGGGCCATATACGTTTACGACCAAAATATCATAGCCAAAATATTTAACCTTCAAATTGATAGAAATCATTGATCGAAAGGAGGAGGATGAGATGACTTTGCATTCTGTACCCCAACCTGTTAAAAGTTCCCCCAACTATCCTTCCATCAATTGTACATAAGGACCATTGTTTGAGCCAAGAATAGAAAGATTTCATGGCTTTATAACCATAACACATCATCTCTTGAATCCCAATTACATTAGGTTTGAGGCTCAGGAGCAATCCCTTGAGGGATATTTTTTTTTTTGAGGCCCCAACCCCTCTAGCATTAAAAGATAGGAAGATTATTCTGAGGGGCTTTAGGGCACTCTCTGCTCTAAGGTCCCTTGCAATTGAGACCCTCCTACCTTTCCTAATATTTGTAGCTACTTTTTCCTAAGCCTTGTGAAGGTGATATTTTTGACCCACTGGATTGGCCTAAGGAGGGTCCAAAGCGAGCCCTCCCTTGCAAGGAATCAATCTGTTAGGTTTCCCTTAGAGCGCAACACATATATTTTAGGTGGGGGAGAAAGCTCATCTCTAGGAGCCAAAAAAGGGTCCCCTTTGCCACATTCTCGTGAGAATTAAACCAACCAAGACCAGGCTAATTAGATGGACAAACAAGGGAAGGAGAGGGAAGGGGGACCATAGGGAAAAGCGAGAGGCGAGAAGGGAAAGGGGGAAGGGGGCCAGAGGCACTGAGGGGAAACATAAAGAGAGAGTCGGGGAAATATTACTTCTTGGAAGGGTGGGGGGAAGGGGGAGGAGGGTCTCAAGGGCCATAAATTATGATCATTTGGGGAAGAGTGGGGGGAGAAGCCCGAGGAGAAACAGGGACAACATAGGGAAACGCGAGAGAGTTATGTACAATAGAAGAGAGCTCTTTACAAGGAAAAGGTGGCATAGGTTGAGAGGAGTTACCTAACACACCAAGGAGTTATGGGTCCTCCTGAGGGGCCGAGACAAGAAGGGCCAAATTTCCAGTGTTCTTGGTCAATTCTGATTCACGAACATCTTCTGAACCGACCACCTTTTCTTCATTTTAGCATGTTGGCACCTTTTTCCTGCATACCTTAGTAGAATTATTGAACACAGGTGAAACTTGACCGCATTGAGCCCGAGTATTCCCAATTTCATGTCACCCATAACACCTAAATGGTAGCTTCCAACAATCAACTTTTTTTGCCACACCTTGTTATCGAAAACCAGCTCCAGGCTTCCTATTAAACCTTCACGCAAATCAACCACGATTTGGATTCATGCCCTGTCAGATAGTTGGCTTAGCTTGATGGACAGTTGGTTTGGACTATTGGTTGTCATTGATGTCAACCCTTGGAGAGTGATATTGTAGATTGATGTAAACCCTTAGTGATTGATGTCAACCCTTGGAGAAGACCAGTAGTGAATTCTGGTAGCACAAAGGTATGGGTAAGGGACCCAAGTTTGTTTGAGGTATAAAGGCATGAATATCAATGGATATTAAATTAAGACTATTATATATGGATAGTACATGTCATGCCATTTCTGGTGATATGTGGAATGTCACATAACTCCTCATGGTTAGAGAGTTATGGCCATGTGAAGTTGGAGAACCCTCATGAGTTATCTAGAGGTCAAAGAAGTCAAATTATTCTAGAAGCTCCTAGAAGAAGTTGACTAGCCAAGTGGGTGAAACTAGGATTTAATCATGGTTATAGTTGTTTCATTAAGAAAATAATTAAAAATAAATTAGTTACAACAAGAAGCTGTGAATTTCGTAATTATTGTAAAGTAGTTGTGATGAGAAGATTGAATAGTCAAAGTGGTTGACCAAGAAATAAATTAAATAATAAGTGGTTGCAACAAAAAGTTAGTTAAGGGCAAAGAAGTTATGAATTGACTAATTATAGAAAAGTTAGTTGCAACAAGAAGTTGTGAGTAAAAGAATTATTTAAATAATAAAGTATTCAAAGTGATTGCAAAGAGAAATTATTTAAATAATAAAGTGGTTGCAACAAGAAGTGGCAACTTTACTATTTATGGATAAGTCAAAGTGGTTGCAAAAGAAATTAATTGAATAATAAAGTTAGTTGCAACTAGAAGTGGAGAGATTACTATATGTGGATAAAGTGGTTGTAAGTGGACAAGTGGTTAGAAGTGGGTTAGCCCTAGAAGAAGGAAGTTGGGTTGAGTTGGTTAGAAGGTAACCCCTTGAGGAAGCTATATCGAAGTATAAATAAGAGAGAAAGACTCTCCCATTAGCACCTACCCTACCTATTTGAATATCATTGAATATATATTTTGTGAAAGGCATATTGTAGGTACACATTGATACATCAAGTTACGCAAGTCAAAGGTAGAAAAGGAAGGTTGACGACGAAAGTTTCGGAGCTGCAGAAATACTAAAAAAAAACCTATTTTCTGAGGCGTACTCGGGCTGACTGTAGAAAGGTAGCATACATACACGGGCTAAAAGTAGAAGATGTAGCGTACGTATGCGGGCTGTACATGAAAATGTAGTAAACATTTGAAAAAACTCATGAAAAAATTGAGTGGATGTTAGTATTGGGTTCCTGAAGTCTAAAGCAAGTTCCCAGGTCAACATTCTACAAGTTCTCATGAGTAAAGGTATGTCATTTATCTATTTGTTTGAGGATTGAATCTTGGATGATATGGCCTCTACCTCGTCTTTATCAGCACCAAATGTGATTCTCTTACAAAAAAATTTAGGTGTTTAATAATCTGTAAAGAAAAAAGGAAGCTACCCGAAGGAATTTTTGCCAATGATCTATGTTTTGTGTTCCTATAATTTGGAGAGGGAAAACATAATTGGAAAAGTCTTTTCACCCTCTAAAAATCAAGCATGGTATTATTTATTTATGCATGATGTATCTCATCTCTTTTTCTTTCTAGCTTGTATGTTTATGATTTTTTTATTTTTATGTTTTCATGATTTATTTCAAAAGGATTTTAGTGTTTTTTAATAGAATTGGTGTCAATTAAGATTTATATAATTTATTTAATGACAAGTGAATGTAACAAGATGTAGCAACAACCATGGCAAAGACATAAATAAAACCAACACAAGTAATCGATGATCGACATCACAATGGCATGAACAAGAGTGTGGTCTTGCATGGAGAAGATGTTGCAAGGGTGTCGTCTTGTCTCAATGTTTGGGGCCATCAACATCTTGATGAACATTGTTGTTTGAATCATCGTGTGCAGATACCTCATGATCCAAGCACCCTTTAGGGAGATCCTGTAACGTTAAATCATGCAATATGAAATGCAATGTGACTCCCAAAACCTAGAAAGTTGGTATTTCATAGTGTAATTTTTTGTTTTTGTTTGAAAGGCAAACATGAGCCAAATTGTTGAAGTTTTTTTAAAGCATTCATTCTTCATAATGAATAAGCCTTTATTAAATAATATGATCAAGAAGGGGGAAAATGAGTATTGTATTGATGTTTTTTCAACATAAGTGAAATCAATTTAAACGATTCATTGGTAGCAATGAGTTTAATTGGTCATGAACTATGTTAAATTACACAAACTATGTGGGCTCTTAACATGGATTTGGGTTTTCTTGCATAAATTTATTACTTTGTATCTAGAATATAATGGGCTCTAGTCATAGGAAAACTAGAGGGAAGCCTTAGAAAATCCATTTGAAACAAAGCCTCACAAAACGTGTTTGTGTTGACATATTCTTCACACATTAAGAGGTCGAAGAAGAAAAGAGAGGCACCAATGAGAAAAAAAAGTGTAGGTAGAGATACACAAAATTCCAATGCTTGAAAACATAGTGGTTTAGAAGGGTGGAGTACACTGAGAAATAAATAGCCAGAATGTGCATCTTCATGGTAGTGCTTTGTGTCCAATATGCGGTCATAGCAAGTTTCAATACATGACCATGGCGAGTTCTTTAATCTAATTCTTCAAGTTGCACCTTCAAATATTTGGGAGCAACATTCCATCATATTTCTCAAGGGCGAGAAGTATGCTTTTCTCAAATGTCAGCACTCCCCAACTATAGCTCAGTAACAGTGTTTACCTACTATTGAGATGCCTAAAATGATCAAGATGCATTAGAATGACAATTGTAAAGATAATAACAAATGGACAAGAACTGGTTTCCCAAAACCCAATGGTTTAGGATGACCAAGTTTTAAGCAAAATCTTTTTCTTAATGTATACCTTCAACATAATAATTAATTTGAAATTTTGAAAAAAATTATTAGTCTCAATCAAATAAAATTATAAATTCATGTTTGAAGTTAAATTAATGTATTTATATACAATAAATATTCTAGTTGATTCATTAGTAGTGGCATAAAGTACTTTCAGACCTCTAGATATTCCAAAGCTTAAAGATGAAGTGGAGATGAGGTATAGACCTTCAATCCCTAATAATGTTAAACATTTGTAGGTGTTTGAAGATGATCAACAGATTAAGAAATTTTTGGAAATGATTGATGGATTTTTTGCAACACACATTGATCAAGAAAATGAAAATAAAATTAATCATCTTAATGAAAATTTTAATTCGGATTCTAAATTACAAAACATGATTTTTAATCATAAGACGATGGTATTAAGAAACAATCAAATTCCAAAAGGGTTAGTACCTGTAGAAAAATTATTTGATAAAGATGATATTGTTGCCAAACCTTCTATTCATCCTCAAATTGAATAGGTAGAAGATTGTGATATTAGTACTGATAAAAAACCAAAGAATGTGAAGATTTCAAAACTTCTTCCTTCTAACATGAAGCTCAAGTATGTTGATCTATTTAAAGAATTTTTTGAATTTTTTGCATGGACATATGAGGACTTGAAAACTTATAACACCAATATAATTCAGCATAGGATTCCACTCAAAGTGGGATCAAATCCATTTAGACATAAACTAAGATAGGTAAATCCTATTCTTCTCCCGGTAATTGAAAAGGAAGTAAAGAAATTGGTTGATGCTAAAATTATAGTTCCTCTTAGATATTCATCTTGGGTTGCAAATTTAGTGTCTGTTAGAAAGAAAAATGGTGAAATTATACTGTGTGTTGATTTTAGGAATTAAACAAATCTTTATTAAAAGACAATTACCCATTGCCAAAAATGGACATTATTTTACAAAAGGTAGTTGGAGCTAATCAAATATCTACGATTGATGGTTTCTCTGGTTACAACCAGATTGTAGTACATGAAAAAGATAGAGAATTGACTGCATTTACAACACCTTGGGGATCTTTTATGTATGATAAAATTCCCTTTGGTTTAATGAATGCAAGTGAAACATTTCAGAGGGCCATGGAAATAGATTTTGTTTTAGAAAGAGATAAATTTGTTGTTATTTATTTAGATGACTTGATTGTTTTCTCAAATTTAGATGAAGGTCATTTAAAACATCTTAGACAAACTTTTATAAAGTGAAAAAAGTATGGTTTATCATTAAAGCCTAAAAAATAACATTTTTCCCCTGGATGGGGTGTTAGTAGGATACAGGTGTCTAAGTGGAGGGGATGTCACCTACTAGCGCAATACCAACCACGTGATTGGCACATGCACCTCCCCTCCTCCCACACCATGAAAATGCGCAAGCCTCACTCCAACTAGAGCACCATTAACTGTTCGAACGCGCTCCTCCTTATCTCCTCGTCTGATCAATGGAGTTGTCTTTATGGTGGTCACCTCTGCGCATGTGTGTCTTCCCTCTCCATAACTATTCATATCATGCCACTCCTCATCTGGTCCATCAGTTCTTCCTCTTCCCAGTAGATCCACCACTCGGTCTGCATTCCTCCTTGGTTTTTGCCTGTTTCGTTAGCCATCTCTCCGTGCCTTCACACATTCTTTTGGCTTCGACCATGCCTTGGCTTCAGGGGAAATCCAAGTAGGGCTTGGATTGGTACCAAAACAGGCCTCGCATAGCCATCCGACCTCAACCTTCCCCAGCACCATCGCACAACTCTCCACCTTTTTCGCCTTCCTCCTCTGACCAATCCTCTCAGAGCCAAAGCGACCTCCCACCTTTGTCCTTGTCATGGGTCTGTCGAGTCGAGTGGTTCAACCTCCTGGGGAATTCACTAGGTTTCACCCCTGACCCATTACCAGAACTGGCCTCTTCCTCACAACCCACCTTGGTCGTCCCACCAAATTCTCCTGAGAATTCATCTCCCGAACCACCACCAGTGCATCCATTACCGACCCAGTCTCCTTAGGAAGACACCTCTGTCCACTGGAAGAAACCACCAGACCAACCACACTCTTGTTTGGACTGTGCCTCATGTGCAAAGTTTCAATATGGCCTTGCAATTCTGCAAGACCTGGTGTTCGAGGTCCGCAAGGAGGTGGACGAATTACGATTTCGTCTGGAAATTCTGGACAAGAAAGGGACGCAAATTATGCAAATGCTATCCTCTCTGCAAGGCACTTGACACTCCCCAGAACAGGCACCCGGTGCACTAGGGGCCTCAACGGTGGTCTTGGTTCTGGATCTTCAAATGCCAGTAGCAGACAACTCGGCGATGGTCTCGTATTCGACTCTCCAGGCGTCAACAATGGACAATGTGGCACGCAACAAATAGACTGCATGAACTACGACACCTACACAGGTGTCAAACTGCATGGCTTGTTTTATGTTTTGTTTATGCTTTGACAACTGTACTTTTGGATACTTTTCTTTTTGTATGTCATAAGTCAGTCCTAGTTGTTCTAGAAGGTCAGACAACTATGAACAAATCAGTTTCCCCACAGGGTGATTATGTTCCAGATGATTAAAACTGGGGTTTGTTTTGGTTTTGGAGGTATTGGCTGAATTGATTTCCCTCTGAGGAAATTCAACATTCATAGTCCTCGGACAGTCATGACGCTACTGTAATTTTGATTCTGAAAGGTAATTTATACATACTTACTTTTAAAAAAAAATCACATTTTTCCATGCTCGAAGGTAAATTGCTAGGGAATATTGTCTCAAAGGAAGGTGTGAACATTGATACCCAACAAGTTGAAACAATCAAAGTCATTAATTTTCCAAGAAACAAGAAATAAATCCAGTGATTTCTAGGATGAATAATTTTTTTAAGAAGATTTATATGTAACTTCGCTAAAGTTGTGAAAGATTTGTCAGACATGTTAAATAAAGACAATGAAGTTAAATGGTCTTCGAAAGCCTGATTTTCATTTGAACAAATTAAGAAATCCTTGGGAGAAGCCCCAGTTTTGTTACGCCAGATTATTCAAAAGATTTTATTAATTTTTCCTTTGCTTTTGAAAACACTACTGCTATAGTACTTTTACAAAATAATGATGAAAATCATGAACAACCTATTGCATTCTTTAGCAAAAGTTTAAGAGATTCAGAAATCAAATATAACATTCTTGATAAACAGTCTTATGCATTGGTAAAAGCTTTGAAGTCTTTTAGAGCATATGTCCTACATTCTAAGATAATTGCATATGTGTCTAGTAGTACAGTTAAAGAGATTGTGAGTCAACCAAATAGTGATGGAAGACGAGGAAAGTGGATAGAAAAATTCAAAAGTATTACCTTAAGATAAGGCCTACAAAATTAGTTAACAGTCAAGGTTTGGAAAAACTATTAGCTAAATCGAAATGCAGAGCTCTTGGAATAAATATTGTGTCTAAAACAACAGAACATTTTTCAACAGAGTTAGAAGAAACAGAGTTACAACAACCTCTTAAAAAAGTATATGAAAATTTTTCATTATCCCCTTGGTATAAATATATAGTTTCATATTTGCAAACTCTTGAGTGCCCATCTCATTTAAATCAAGCAAAGGCTAGATCTTTGAAATTACAAGCTATCAAATATTGCATTATTGATGAGAAGATTTATTGGCAAGATCCTTTGGGAATTATTTCGAATTATATTATTGCAGAGGAAACTCAGAGAATTATAGATGAAGTTCACAAAGGTATATGTGGAAGACATAATTCTTGGAGGGCTACATCATACAAAATTTGAAGAGTAGGCTATTATTGGCCAAAATTATTTTCAAAAGTGAATGCAAAGGTAATATCTTGTAAACAGTGTCAATTTTTTGTTGGTAAACAAAAATTGTCTTCTTTACCTTTAGTGCCAATCAAATTTGAAGCCCATTTTCAACAATGGGGTTTATATTTTATAGGTGAAATTCATCCTCCATCTAGTGCACAACACAAATGGCTTTTAACTGCCGCGGACTATTTTTCAAAATGGGTAGAAGCAATTCCTACCAAATTTGCTACTGATGCAATTGTTATTAAATTTCTTGAAGAAAATATTATAGATTTGGTTTTCCCTTGAAAATTATACAGATAATGCTCAAGCTTTTAAATCCCTTGCTTTGATATATTTATATCAAAAGTACAATATCATTCTTGGACATTCAACTACCTGTTATCCCCAAGGTAATGGATTAGTAGAATCATCAAATAAAAGTCTAATAAGGGTTATTAAGAAAGTTTTGGCTGACAACAAAAGGGAATGGCATTATCATCTGAGATATGCACTTTGGCAAAATGTAATTAACACTAAAAGAGAAACATACATGTCTCCTTTTCAATTGATTTATGGCATAGATGTTGTACTTCCTATTAATCTTTCTCTGTCTGTTATGAAATTGTTGCAGGATGTTGAAGAAGAACCAAATGATGTTACCTGATGAATGAACCATCTAATTTAAGTACAACAAAATAGAGAGAAAGTAAATGAAAAGTTTCAAGAATATCAAGACAAAATGAAGGCTATTTTTTATAGGAGAACGAAACAAAGAAATTTTGTTCCTGATGATTTAGTGTTAAGATGGGATAGCGAAAGAGAAGACCATGGCAAACATGGAAAATTTGATAATCTATGGCTTGGTCCTTTCAAGATTGTTGCAATTGAAGAAAACAATACATTTTCTCTTCATAATTTGGATGGTGATCTCTTGGAATTGTCCGTGAATGGGCAATTCTTGAAGCATTTTATTCAATTCTAGATAGCTTTTCATTTTTCATTTCATTGTATATAATCAGTTTGGATTGACATTGGCATTTACTTTTCATAAAATAAAAATAAAAAAACACTTCTAAATTATTTTTGAAATAAGTTAATTGGATCTGAAGTTTTGGTTCATAAAAACTCACTATTATTATTTTATAAACATGAATGATCCAATTAAAACAAGATTAGAATTTTCTTAGAGTAAATTCTTTATAATTTGGAATGATTGTTTTAATTTGAACATAGTATATTTCTTGTTAGATTTGATTAAATTTAGATTTTCTCTTAAATAAATAAATCACGATGATCTCATTTTTTCCTAATCTTAGTAGAAAAGACTGTTCAAATTGATGATGAAGATTTTTGACATGTTATCATTAACAAGAAAGGAGAATATTTTTAAATTTTCTTATAAAGGTTGAAAAGGTATATTTTAGGTAATTCTTTTATAAGCAAAATATTAGTTATTAAATTTTAACTGATTCAGTTACCCAAGGAATTTTATTAAATATCAAAACTAATCAAGTATAAGATTGGGTTATTCTGGAAAGATGGAGTTAGCACCGAGGAGATGAAAATATTTATCGGTATACTAAATAACTCGAGTATTTCCAACTCATCTTTGGCAAATAGACATCATCTCTAGGTGTGTAAAACATATTGATTGCCCCTGTATCATACAAATTAAATATGAATAAAGAGATTGTGAAAGGAAATTCAGTTGGGAAATGCAAGTATCTTCATCGGGGCTAATGACACTCGTGAGTAGTGAAGCAAGGTCTGTGATGTCGGGGTGACTACACCATAGTCTATGGATGCTTTTTGGAAATGTAGCAACACCATGAAGATGAAGGAGGATTTCCAAATGAGTATCTTTATCTAATTACTCAATCAAACTAGTTTCCTGAAGAATAATTTATTCTGACCTTGATATGCTACAATATAAAATTTTGCATCTTTAAGTCCCGGGTTGACAAATATCAGTTGGGTATTTGACTTTTGAGCTCAAATTTATGATTCAATTGCCTTAGATAGTTCCCGAGTAAGCTTGAGTGATGGAAAATGTGTGTTATCCTTTCTGGTCTTATTATACTAAATGTGTTAAAATATGTAATTATTAGTTGATCTCTCTCTTTTATTAGAGGTTAATTTTTATAGTTGAGAGAAAGGTTTATTTAATTTATTTAAAAGAGAATTTTATTTTTCTGAAGGATTGATGTTAGAATTTAGTTTTTCAAAATAATGACTCCATAACCCAATACAGAAGGAACCTGGTCTATTGTTCTTTTGTGCCTCGCGGGGAGACACAATCCCCAATTGGAGCCTAATGTTGTAACATTATATAGATTTTTAATAAAAAAATATTTTTTTATTAAAATAACCAAGTTGAGTTAGCTTATAGTTTTATTTCTTCTTTTAAATTGGAATTTTATTTTCTTTAATAGTATAGTTTAGTTTTAAAATCTATAGCTTAACTTAAGTTATTTTAATCCTTAGGTTTAATTTCAAATTTTGTATTTAATATCTCGTATCATACTCATATAGTTAATATATATAGTTGTAATGTTTATTTATATGTTATGCTATATTAATAAAGTGTGTCTTTATGCACAGGTTGATTGTAGGATCCATAATAGATCAACGACTCATATTCAATTGTGCCCCCCCCCCCAC
>ML783262.1:638039-654104 GCA_009831015.1 Picea engelmannii | reverse complement strand
GTAGCCCAATGACATTAGAAAGAGGAAAAGGTGAAATGACTTTATATTTCAATTTAGTTATTTCGCACCAATATTTATTCGCCACGTATTCATGATTATTTTTTAAAGGTTAAAAGCATAAGTTCTAGTAATTAATCTTTGTTACAAAAGTTTGAAGTCGATGACATAACTCGTTTTACCAGCACAAATCGCCAACATAACCCGAGTATCCTCTAAAATAAATCTACCCCGGGTAATTCAAAATTTCCCTTGTTCTCCAGTATTTTAATTTAAATGATGGAATCATCTGAGTCGATTAAAACCAAAAGACTGTTATCAGTCAAAGAGGAAGACCTAGCTGACAAGAATACAAATATTTTCAATTATGTTTTATCCTTCGACTTATTCGAAATACACCAGCTAGCCATGCAAAATTTTACAGATTTGGTCTATTATTATCATGAATGGGAGTTGGATTTGGATAAGTTTGTTGTTCCCCAAACATAAAAATTTCTTGAATTTGTAACCTAGTTTTCCTCTTATTACAATCCTTCTCAAAGTTATCTTGTTTCTAGGAATGGGTTAGTCCTTTTCGAGGTAAATTCTCAATTTATTTCCGAAATGTTAAAATTGCCTCTAAACCCCAAGAGTGAAAGACTATATGAAATAGTCTTAGCTCAACATTTTAGAGAATTAAATTCTCAATATAAAATTGCATTTTTACAGTCTTACATGTGCAAAAATATTGATGTTCTTGTAGACATTGTCATTCTTAAAACTGATTTATTTCTCGAGATATCCAGAAAAATCATAACAATGATGACTACAATAATAGGTAATGATAATGACCTAACTATTGATGAGTATGTCCCTGGTTTTATGATCTCCATTTGTCCACCTAGAGTGAAACCTTTCACTAAATTTAACTATGCCTAGTATTTAGCTAACAATATACATCATCAATTGTCAGAGTTTGAAACCACAAAATATTTCAGATATCAATCTTACTTAGTATATATTTTCATGTACTCTCAATCTGACAAGTTTTCGCACGTTGAATTGAAAACTTAAGATGAAATAGGTAATCCATCTTCAGTCATTCATTGGACTTCCCTAGTTAGGAAAAGGTTCAAAATATAGGGTTCTCAAAATTCATTAACCAATTTATGTGAAAAGCTTTTGAGATTATTCATGATGAGATGCCTCCCAAAATATTTTCAGAGTGTAAAAAACTTTTATAGTTGAGTCCTTGCAAAAGAGTTGGATGTTGGTACTTATTTGAAAATCATACAGGAATTAGGGTTTATGGTGTTGAAGTGTAGCCTTTCCTTTTACCTAGGTTCTTGACACCTAGAATTTTTTCTTTGGAATTCATAAGGAAGTAGGTCCTTTTATTGTCAACACCATAATATATTTACAGATGGAAAAAAAGCTTCTTCAAGACATGGGATTCCAACAGGGTGAGATGTGGATATATGACCCTCATTCTATCGTCTCATAAAAAAAAATTGGAAATGGATGAACTTCTTATCAACATAAAAAAAATCACATATAGAGTTGTTGTCTAATCAAGAAAGTTGGGAGGATGTACAGTGAATTTTACAGGTCCACGGAAAAGTTTTAGATCAGCCATCAAAATCACCGCTAACAGAGACTCCTCAGCAATTTGAAAAAACTTACAAAACGAAGGGTGTAGGATTGGCCTAGAAAATTTCAGAGACAAAGGAAGAAAATCAACTAAAAGGTAGAAAAAAGAAGAACAATAGGAGGATGAAGATCAAAGATCATGGGATGAATCATAACCATTGATAAAAGAACTTGCAGTGATTCTAGAGGTTTCATCATCAACAAATCCTCATAGCTTAGAAAGTCAAGGTGGAAAGGAATGATTGGATTCAGATCAATCAAACAAAATATACCATGTTCATTAGTTTATAACAATCAATAAGTAGGGTGTAAATATTAAAGAAAATATTGTCCCAAAAATCTTTGACCAGATTGCATCTCAGACAATATTATTGTCTTGTATGGATTATGAAAAGGGTAAATTAAATATAGTAGTAATGGAATAAAAAGATCAACACAAGGTCACTGATATCTCTATTGATCTAAATTCAATTTATCTAGTTGATAAAATGGACTTGCAGAGATAGACATGAGAAATGTTGAAAAGAGAGGTGATGATAGATTCTCTTGGGATAAAGAAGCTACAAACCATAAATGAGAAGACCAGGAATCAACTAAATCAAGAGAAGCTAGCCAATAGGACTAAGCATATGAGAGTAGAAGAGATTGAACAATGGGTAATTGATCTAGGAGAAAAGCCACAAGATGCAACATCAGTACAAGCTCTTATAAATACAAAAGACTCTGAAATACAAGCATTGAAGAAAAAGCTTAACATTTATGGAATTGACCATGTTCAAACTATAGATTTACAGGTAATGCAGAAAGAAAAGGATCAATTGTTAAAACAAATAGTACAAATGAGGGATCATATGGAAGTGTATGAGAAACAAATTAAAAATCTAAAGAAATGATCTTTTTCTTCATAGAGTCCAGAGTCAGTAGACCCATCTGAGGGGTTATATAAAGCATTATCAAAACTTAATATAAAGGGAGTTGAGATTGAAAAGCTAAATAAATCAATTTCCACACAGAGTGAGGAGATTACAGTTTTCAAAAACAACTAAATGACAAGGAAAAAAACATTGAGTAATATCAGAAGTTGAAGGATAAGATGCTAGAAGATATAGAACAGTTGCAAAATAAGTTATCTGGTAATCCATATCTGATAGGAGCCAGGAATCTTATTTGGGTTCAAATCATCACTGAGATTAGCAAAATTTGGGACTACTTCACGATAATTGAAGAAGAAGTTTCTCTGACTAATGAAGCAGATCGATTCATACACCAAGCATTTCAAGAATTGGGAACTAGGCCTCAAGTCACTACCAGAATCATCAAGTTCCTAAATTCTAACTCAAAAGAATCATTGAGGGGTAAATGGGTGAAATACAAAACTGCAAGGGTAATGGCGACATAAAATATTTTCACAAAAAGAAGTCTCATACAATAGACATATAATAAATGTATAATGGTTAAAAGAAATATTGAGTTTTTTACCAATAATTTTGAAAACTTGGTAAAAATGGGATTTCCTTCAGCATGGATGATAAAGGAAGACTTCTAACATTTGAAAATTCTAGAAGAAATATTTTCAAAGTTAGAGAAAATGAGGATAAATTTCAAGGAATGTGTTATGACCCAATGGAGGCATATATGGGGTTAAATGTGTATGATATGACCCCAATGGGGGGGGAGGGGGGGGGCATATATGGGCCTAAATGTACATGTAATGTGTATATATATATTTAATAGGTTCGAATTAATAGTAAAGGGGCCTCATGTGCAAGTGTGAATAGGTATATATAGAGAGATCATGTATTCATTATTGGGACATGTGAATTGTAATGTATGAATGTATTTGGCTATGTGGAGGAGGTTCTCCTATTTATTAAGGAGTTATTCTGTAACTTATCTATATTGGAGTTGTGATCCATGCTCACATTGTTGTACATGGTGTGTACTTCTGTTCTATTATGATAATTTAAGCATTTGTATCATTACATTTGGTATTAGAGCATCGATGCATCGATCATAGGGTTTTGTTTCCTCAAGCAAGTGATCTTGGATTTTATACTATAACATTTTTTTTAGGACACTTTAGAAATTGAAACCTTGAGGCTAGTTAGAAGACATATCAAGGTACCTGCAGTACGAATTTAAACTTCTATATTGTTTTACTTTCATAGATACACCCTATGGAAGATAGGGGTTTTTACTAGTCCTGTAACTAGTCTCAAACAAGTGTTCCAAGTAAAATAGACATAACGGCTTCATAGAGGATCAAAATTCCATGATACCAATTGCATTGGAAACAATACAATCCTTACTATTTTTTGTGTGACTTAAGAATCATATATCAAGTATTGGGCGCATGGTATGTTTTACAAGTTCGTTCTCCATAATAGGCCAAAATTTAGAAAGGTTTGGGGAAGATACCACAAATTTCATTTGGCACACCCAATTTTGGCCAGACCTATGGCATTACAGAGAAGAAATTTCAGAGTACTAGAGGTCACAATTTCATACTCATATGGGCTAAAATTTCAGAAATACATCAAAAGGAAGTTCATCTAGGAGGACAAACTCCAAATCATGGTTTCAAAGGTATGTTCACTTAAAACTATCATAACTTTTGATTGGAATGTCTGATTGAGCTGATTCAAAATCCATTGGAAAGAAAATAACATAGAATATTATATTGGGGCAAGGATTATAAATATTTGAGATAATTATTCCTACTATATTAAGGTTGTGAATTGAATTTTTGAGTTAGACCTCAATTAATAATCAATGGCAATACCCCTCTTTAGTGGAGATGAAGATAAAGATGAAATAAATCCCGAAGAATGGTTGAGGATGGTAAAGAATAGAGGTTTTATTCCTTGTAGGGAACCTCTTGGTTTTTGGGGGGGAGATTCTAAGTGGTGGAATATCCTTGATGAAGATATTAGATTTGTTGATTAAGGTTAGTTATGATTGATGTCAACCCTTGAAGAAAGCCCGGTAGAACAAAGGTTTGGGTAATGGACCCAAGTTTGTTTGATGTAAAGATGACTTATTATTTTCTTGTCATGGTTGATAAGAAGTATAGATGGATGAACTCCAAAGTGGTCCACTTATGGTGAAAGCCCTCACGGGAAGATGCTTTGCAGATTGAGTTATCCTAGAAGTATGGTTAGATAACCCATTCTTATTTGTGGAATAATGAGATGAAGGTCAGTGAATTTGTCAGTGAAACTATCCTAGATGGATAGTGATTTTCATGCCATTTCTGGTGGTATGTGGAACGTCACATAACTCCTCACAGTTAGAGAGTTATGGCCATGAGAAGTTGGAGAACATAGGGTCGGGCAATGGACCCAAGTTTGTTTGATGGATAATGCTATGAGTTTTGATATATTTGCAAGTAATACTACTCTATATGGATGGTAAATTTCATTCCATTTATGGTGGTATGTGAAACTTCACATAACTCCTAACGGTTTGAGAGTTATGGCCTTACGAAGTTGGAGGACCCTCTTATGTCATCTAGAAGCCCCAAAAGGTCAAAGTAGTCAAAGTGGTTTAAGAGATTTTAGAAGGTAAATAATAAAGTGAAGTGATGAGTGTACTATAATTCAAAGTGAATACAAAATAAATTATTTAAATAATAAATTTAATGGAGAAATTTGAAGTGGGTTAACCCTAAAATAAGGAAAATGGGCAAAGTGACCTAGAAGATGTTTTGGTGTAGACCCCCGACTCTCGGGCCGAGATCCACACATGATCGTTCTAAATTATCCTCGAGCTAAACCGGCTCTCTCAGATTCCCATTGGAACCTCGTGAATCTGATCCACAGGTCCTTCGTGAAAACCCTCCCTGCGCAACTTAACACTAGGCGCGAGCCTTACTTCCTCATGCGACCACGACCAGGTCTTAGCGCAAGCACTTTTCGCAACTCGTGAGTTCGTGGGTTGATGACCCTCGACTCCTCCTTTCCAAACCTTCGATACCCGAGATGACAATACGAGTATGGCTCCTTCCTCGCCAGTGCCTCTGCAAGCGATCGTCGGCTAGGGCCTAACTCTATCACCCCTCGCAACTCACAACTTCGTGAGTTGGAGTGTTGAGCCCTCCTGCTCCTCCTTCATGAATCCGCGACTCGCGATAAGTCAACGATGGGTCGACCCTTTCCAAGGTCGATGTGTGTCCACCACCTATCACCTGCTTCCACTTTTCTCCGGGTGTTGTTGTTATGCCACATGTCAACCACGCGGTCCCCACTCAATGGATGTGCCACGTGTTCGCACGAACCCTCGGCGCTCGTCACTTTGCGACTTCTGCAGTCGAAAAGAAACTCTTTCAACCCCCGAACCCCCGATACGCGATACCACGTGAAGGTTCTGATCCAACGGTTCTCCCGCAGCCTGGATCCAATGGTCTAGATCTCCTTCCCTGCTCCTCACAACTGAGGACTTCGCAGAACTAAAGATATCTGTCCTGGCCTCCAAAACTCACGAACACCGAATTTGCGAGATGATCCAATGACGTTGGTTAAAATGAGATCAGCGATTCACGTTGATTCTTGATATTAGGGTGGTGAGTTCGTTCAACTCCTAACCGTCTTACAGCTCCATTGGATCCTACAGTCCTCACGACTTCGCGAACTCTCCACGGAGAATTCTGACCGCCCGATTCACTCCTCAATAGCTTCTACCCAATGACTAAGTGTTCTCCCTCCTGAACTTTATTTCTGTGCGACGGTTTCTATCTCTGTCTCCCTTTGAACACTTCAAAGGTGTTACTCCTCCTGAGCTTTCACTTATAAACTCAAGCTTCCAAAAGGATCCTTGGTCGCACTCCTTGCGACAAACCTTCAAATAATCTCTGGTTATTTGGATCTCTGACCCTGTGCACTCCTTGCAACAGTGGTCCTTCAACCTTCCTTCTGGATTTATAAAATCCAAAGCTTCAATTGGCCTGCGCACATCTTGCACGACTTTGTGCTCCACCTGCACTTCAGCTGGTATGAGAACAACGGTATTTCTCCTGAGCTTTCTGAGATAAAACTCATACCCTCGTCAACGCACACCTTGCGGACATTCATTGCACTCCTTGCAGGAATTCTTAGGAAGAGAAACAATTGAAACTCATTCTTCTCCTCTCTCAGACTTCATACATTCAACATGAAATCACACACACACTGCAACATTGAAATAAAAGCATAACAGAGAAACAACTCAACTGTAAACATACCATTCAACAAATGTAAACAGTAAGCATCACAACACCATGAAAGTTGAGTCAAAGTTTCATATATTAACTCAAGTGCTCCTGTACATGGGTTCTTCTCTACATCTCTCTACTTTAGCTCTACAGCTTATGAATTCTGAATGATCATCAAAAGTTACAATGATACAAGGGTGAGGGTGTCTATATTCGTTTTCCCTCCTATGCTTCTAAAACTGTCTAATCTAACATTCATATCTACCTACTTTACATTAACAAACTTAAATGCATAATACATCCGACAGATGAGAGTAATTCCTCTGGATCTGTTCATATCTCCAAGACATAAATGCAAGTACGCCTTTTCCTAGCTATTACATTAATGCTTCAAATTTCAAAATTTAAAACGTTTTCATAAAAACATGTTCCTTTTCCCCATCTGCGCATCCAACTGCTTCTTTGGCTAGGTGCGTGCTTTGGCTTTGTTCGATGCTCCTGCATCATGTTTTTAAGGAAGCTACTTGGAGAGTATAAATAAGAGGCAATGCTCTCTCATTTAAGACACACTTGCACATATTGAATACCTATAGGTGTTTGAAGTAACCAAAGGATATCTAAGCCAAATTTATGAGGGAAGGTGAAGAAAAGAAGGCCGGAATTCAAGGAAGGATAAATTCTTTTGATGATGCTTTCTAAGGTATGTTATTTACAGGTCATCTCACCATTTTCGCAATAAATTTTTTTCTAGAATGATTCAAACCCTGAAATTTCTATGCCATTGAGTAAACATATTCAAGTATCTGTGGTAAAAAATTCATCTTGTGGGTCATTTTATTTTTGGAGTTACACTCCGTGGAAAATAGGGTTTGTGGCTAGCCCTGAAACTAGTAAAAAACAAGTGTTTCGAGTAATAACGTCATAAATTATTCATAACATATCCAAATTCAGTAAGAAAAAATGTGTTGGTTATAGTACAGTCTTTAGTATGTTGTGTAACATTTTCATATCAATTCATCAAATGTTCCATGCGGGGAACGTTCTACAAGGTCGCTCTCTAGAATAAGCCAAAATTTAGTAAGGTATGCCATTTTTGCTATAACTCCTTTTCTGAGAGGTTCCAAGTAGTGACACCTGGAGGAATTTCATAAACACACTGAAGAACATTGTGTATCAGTTTCATATTTTTATTCATTATAGGTACAAAGTTATGATTATTTCAAGTTAGGGTTGTTGACTAATCCAAAACTAGTCATGTGAGACTAAAGAAAAGTTTGATGAAAATGTTAGTCTCTTGTTGTTTAAATTTAAGGAAGATTTGCAGGTATGTAATCATATACACCAGGTCTATTACAGAGTTACAAAGCATATTTGGATGATGAAATTGATGAGGGATTTTGGTTGAGGTACAAGTTGGGTACATGGTTGAGACAAGTAGTTGATGAGTTGGCACATACATGGGGTGTATAGTTGATGATGTTGTTTCATATTGACGAGTCATAGTTGATGAGTACTTGACACATGATTGGTACATACTTGGTACATGGTTGGTTGCACTTGTTTATGGTACAAGTTGATTACAGATTGTTTGGTACAGGTTGGTGCATGGTTGATGCACTTGTTTATGGTACAGGTTGGTGCATGGTTGATGCACTTGTTTATGGTACTAGTTGATTACAGGTTGAGGTATAGGTTGATGCATGGTTGATGCATGATTCAGGTTTATTGGTATAGGTTTTCAGCGGTATATCTCACAGTGATAGTGTGACAGTGGTTCCATCATTCTACTTCTACTTCAGGGCGGTTGGACGAGGCAAGGACAAGTGGTTGTAGCCACCTTCCGGTTGTAGCTGGAAAACATAGGGGGTTGTAGCCTCCTTCTGGTTTTAGCCAGAGAATTGGGGAGTTGGAGCTTCCCTCAGGTTGTAGCCTGAGAAACTAGGGGGTTGGAGCCTCCTTCCAGTTGCAGCTGGAAAACAAAGGAAGTTGGTGCTTCCAATGAATGTAATTCTTCAAGACATATAAGAAAAAAAATTATGTGGTTTTCTCCCGATTTGGGTTTCCACATAAAACACTGGTGTATTGTGTATGTGTGTGATCGTTCATTTCTTATTACTCATTATTGGATAATAATTCTACATTGATATAACACTTGGATTATTTGGAGAAAAAAGGATTATAATTACGCTATTACTGATTCACCCCCCCTCTCAGTAATCCAACAATTGGTAGATCATGGAGAGTACCAACTTGTATAAAAAAGGAATACCATAGTTTGATGGACAAAAGTATGCTTTTTGGAGCATAAGGATGAAGACATATATACAGGCACAGGAATTTCAAGTTTGACAATCAATTGTAGATGGATACACGGCACCAACAGTTCCACCAACAAATGACAAAGCTATGAAACTCGATGAGAATAATTCCAAAGCCAAAAATGCACTTTTGAATGGTCTCAGTGATACGGTATTCACCAAAGTTGCACGTTGTAAATCCGCTAAAGAGATTTGGGACAAGCTTCAAAATATTTATGAAGGAGATACAAAAGTCAAAGAAACAAAGCTTCAAACTTACAGAGGTCATTTCGAACAACTAAAAATGAAGGAAGATGAGAATATTGCAACCTACTTCTTACAAGTCGATGAAACAATGAATGAAATCATAGGATTGGGAGAAGAAATCGAAGAATATGTAATTGTTCAAAAGATACTAAGAACTCTTCCTATGATATTTAACCCTAAGATATCAACACTAGAAGAAAGATCGGATCTAAACTCAATAAGCATGGAAGAATTGCATGGAATATTCACATCATATGAAATGAGAACTAAACAAGAAAATCCAGATGTAAAAGAAGCAGCCTTCAAAGCATCCAAAAGATCAAAGCAAAAGAAAAGGCAACAAGAAGAATATAGCAACAATAGTGACATCACGAAAGATGATGAAGAAGTGGTCAACTTCGTTAAAAGACTGAACAAGGGAACCAATGGTTGGTATAGAGGTAAACTTACTTTAATTTGTTTTAATTGTGATGGTATTGGTCATTTTGCTAACAAATGTCCTCATAAGAAAAAGAGAAATGATGAAGGTTACTCAAAAGGAAAATACTCATATAAAGGTAGAAGAACTACAAAGAAAGTTTTCAAGAAAAGCTTATGCACCAAAGAATACATCTCATCATCAGATGAAGATGAAGTCAGTGACAGTGAGACATGAAGAGTTCTATTCATGGTAGTAAAAGACTCTGACAAAGAAGACCCCGAAGAAGAATATGAAGAAATCGAAGAATAAATTGAAGAGGCGGAAGTTATTAGAAGAGAAAAGAAGAAAAACAAGAAACTACAAGCATAACTAGACAAGAAAAAAGACACTTGAGAACTAGAACAAATGATCACAAAATTGAAGGTTCAAATAGAATAAGATAAAATAATTGAAGAAGCACTCAAAGAAAAGCTAGAAGAAAATGACAGGATCACTGGAAACTTGAAAGCAGAGATTGTCACACTAAGAAAGGATATTCAAAAGAAAAATATGCAGAATAGTTTAAAATTTTTGGATGACATTATCAGCAGTCAAAAATCTCATCTTGACAAGACCGGACTTGGATACAATTAGACAGAAAAGGGATCAAGCTCCAAAACAATAGAGCAAGAAACATATCCAAAAAGCTATGCAGAAACAATCAAATGGGGCTAGAAGGATATACAAGGAAGATTACAAGGATACTCCTCCACCGAGAAGAGTCAGATTTCGTAATCAACAACCAACATATAGGCTTCAAGAAGAAGAAGGATTCATAAGAGCACTTCCCTTCAGAAGATCCTCAACTCCCAGGTATCAAACTATATTTTTTGGTTTACGTTATGCATGTAATAATTTTGGACATAAAGTTGTGAATTGCATAGCTAACAACAAGAACAATAACAACTTTGAGAGTCATACACAAAGGTGTTATTCAAGAATACCTAGTGAAACATAGAGAAGAAGTTACAACATATTTGAATCTTTGAGAACTGAAGTAGAATGTTACAAATGTAACAATTTTGGACACATGGCCAAAGATTGCAGAATGACAGTCCCTCCTAAAGAACCTCAACAGAATAAAAACAGTCACAGATAGGAACCTCAGAAAATGCAAGATCAATATAGCAATGAAGAATGCACAATCGCTCTACAAGCTAAGCAGAAGAAACGTGGTTGGTATGTTGACAGTGGGTGTTCAAAACACATGACAGGTGATAGAGATAAGTTTCCTACATTACGAAAGGAAAGAGATGGATCGGTCTCCTTGGGAAATGACGATTCAACCAAAATCATTGGAAAATGCATAGTCTGAATTGGGAACAAGAATGAAAAGGCAGAAAATGTTCTACTAGTAGAAGATATGAAACATAATCTTCTAAGTGTGATTCATATGTGTGACCAAGGTCATAAAGTTACTTTCAATTCACAAAAGTGTGAGATAAGAAAAGAAGGTTAAGGGAAATTGGTCACTATAGCTGCAAGAACTTCAAGCAACATATATGTGTTAAGTGAAATTGGAAATGAAAAGTGTTGTCTAGGAAAGGAAGATGAAAGTTGGCTATGGCACAAAAGAATGGGTCACATACATTTTGATAACCTTGTCAAAGTTAGAAAAAGAGAAGCAGTCATAGAAATGCCCCAGATCACGAAACCAACCAACACTTTATGCAAGTATTGTCAACAAGGAAAGCAAACAAAGACCAAGTTCAAATCAAAAAAATATTCAACGACAAGACCACTGGAAATTGTGCATACTGATCTAGTTGGACCAACTAGAACAAAGGGCTTAAAAGGTGAGAAATATTTTATGTTATTAGTTGATGATTATACAAGAATGACTGCAGTTTGATTTCTCAAGAATAAGTAAGAAGATTTTGAAAACTTTAAGATCTACAAGGAAATGGTTGAAAATGAAATGGATTCAAAAATAAAATGCTTGAGATATGATAATGGAGGAGAGTTCACCTCAAAGGAATTTATGGACTATTGTAGCAATCATGGAATAAAAAGGAAATTTTTTGTTGCTAGGACACTTCAACAGAATGAAGTTGGTGAAAGAAAGAACATGACAGTACATGAAATGGCTCGAACAATGCTAATGGATTCAAAATTGACAGATATTTTTTGGACACAGGCAGTACATACAAAAGTTCACTTTCAAAATAGAGTAATGCTCAGAAACAACACTGACAAAACTCCTTACGAACTATGGAAAGGAAGACCAATAAATGTAAATCACTTCAGAGTTTTTGGAAGCAAATGCTATATCAAAAGAGAAGATGGCGGAATGGGAAAGTTTGAATCTCGTGTGGACAAAGGATTACTTGTTGGTTACTCAAGTACAAGGAAATCATACAAGTGTTACAATCTAAGATTGAACAAAGTTGTGGAAAGCATCAACGTGACAATTGATGAAACATGCAGACCAGAATCAAAGGAAGAAGAAAATAAATCAATGAAACAACCCTTAGAAGAATAAACAGAAGATGGAAAAGAAGTAGAAAAGGAAGATGAAGAGAATTTGACAGAAGCAGAAGAGGAAGTTCAACAAGTTCCTCCAAAGACACCCAGTAGACGAGTACAAAATAATTATCCTTCAGAACAAATTRTTGGAAACAAAGATGCAGGAGTTGAGACTAGAAGAAGAATATGTTCACCAGAACAAACACACCTAGCACTCTCATCTACAATTGAACCAAACTGTTTTGAAGAAGCCAACAAGGATGAATTTTGGAAAAAGGACATGGATGAAGAATTGGATCAAATAGAGAAAAATGACACTTGGGAACTGGTTCCAATACCAAAGAATAAGAATGTGATGGGCATAAAGTGGGTCTTCAAGAATAAATTGAATGAAGATGGACAAGTTACAATGAACAAAGATAGATTGGTATGTAAAGGATATGCACAGGTTGAAGGAGTCGACTTTGAAGAGACATTTTCCCCAGTTTCCAGAATGGAAGCAATCTGTTTGATTTTAGCTTATGCATGCTCCAAAAATATTAAAATGTATCAAATGGACGTAAAATCAACTTTTCTGAATGAGAAAATTGAAGAAGAAGTCTACATTGAACAACCAGAAGGATTTCAGTTGTTAGAGAACATAGATTATGTGTGTAAACTAAAGAAGGACTTGTATGGTCTAAAACAGTCTCCTAGAGCATGGTACTCTAGACTGGATAAGTATCTGCAACAAACAGGGTTTAGAAAAGGAAGTGCAGACAACAACCTCTATATCAAGGTAAGTCAAGGTAATATTTTATTAATTGAAGTTTATGTTGATGATATTATTTTTGGTAGTGATGATGACAGGTTAAGCCATAAATTTGCAAAAGATATGTAGAATGAATTTGAAATGTCGTTACTTAGAGAACTATCCTTCTTTCTGGGACTTCGGATACGTAAAAGCAACCAAGGAATTTTTATTTCTCAAACCAAGTATATCAGAGAAATGCTAAAGAGGTTTGGAATGGAAGATTGCAAACCAGTTGCAAGTTGAGCAAAGATGATGTTTCGAAGTCTACAAATCAGTGGAAATACAAGTCAATGATTGGTAGCCTACTATATGTGACAACATCCAGACCAGATATAATGTAGGTAGTCAGACAAGTGGAACAATTTCAAGCAACACCAAATGAATCACATGTATTAGCAGTAAAGAGTATTTTCAGATATCTCAAAGGAATAGAAGAGTTTGGATTATGGTATCCAAAAGGAAAGGATCTATCACTTGTTGCCTACACAGATGCAGATTGGTCAGGTTGTATTAAGGACCGATGAAGCACTAGTGGAGAAACATTCTACTTGGGTGAGTGTTTAGTATCATGGATAAGAAAGAAATAATCATTAGTATCCTTATCTACAGCCGAGCCAGAGTACATTGCAACAACATCATGTTGTACACAGGTTCTTTGGATGAAACAAACTTTGACAGATATACAGGTTGAGTATGATGAGCCCATTCCAATATATTGTGATAATACAAGTGCCATCAGTATCTCAAAGAACCCAATGATGCACTTCAAGACGAAGCACATTCCAATTAAGTATCACTTTCTACGGGAGCAGGTTGCAGAAAAGAACATCAGAGTTGAGTATGTGGGCACAAAAGAACAAGTGGCATACATCTTTACAAAACCACTTCCACGGGAAGCCTTTGAATATCTTCGCTAGAGACTTGGAGTTATTTATACTCCAAAATTAATTCTTTTTGAATGCTTATCTTATATGTCTTAGATGTACACGAGGAAGCACCATAAGAGGACAGTTTAGTCAGGGGGAGCAGCCCCGGATGGAAAGATACCTTTGCCATTGATGACAAAGGGGGAGATATTTATTAGATGCAGAGGACAACGGCATGGTTCCAGGGGGAGCATGAGATAGAGGTATGGTTCCAGGGGGAGCATGACTGATATGATTTCAGTATTGCATCAGAGTGTTTCCATTAATGCCAAAGGGGGAGATTGTTGATTAAGGTTAGTTGTCATTGATGTCAACCCTTGAAGAAAGCCCGGTAGAACAAAGGTTTGGGTAATGGACCCAAGTTTGTTTCATGTAAATATGACTCATTATTGTCTTGTCATGGTTGATAAGAAGTACAGATGGATGAACTCCAAAGTGGTCCTCTTATGGTGAAATCCCTCATGGGAAGATGCTTTGTGGATTGAGTTATCCTAGAAGTATGGTTAGAGAACCCATGATTATTTGTGGAATAATGAGATTAAGGTCAGTGAATTTGTCAGTGAAACTATCCTATATGGATAGTGCTTTTCATGCCATTTCCGGTGGTATGTGGAACGCCACATAACTCCTCACGGTTAGAGAGTTATGGCCATGAGAAGTTGGAGAACCTAGGTTTGGGTAATGGACCCAAGTTTGTTTGATGGATAATGGTATGAGTTTTGATATATTTTCAGGTAATACTATTATATATGTATGGTAAATGTCATTCCATTTCTGGTGGTATGTGGAATGTCACATAACTCCTCACGGTTTGAGAGTTATGGCCTTACGAAGTTGGAGGACCCTCTTATGTCATCTAGAAGCCTAAAAAGGTCAAAGTAGTCAAAGTGGTTTAAGAGATTTTAGAAGGTAAATAATAAAGTGAAGTGATGAGTGTACTATAATTCAAAGTAAATACAAAATAATTTATTTAAATAATAAATTTAATGGAGAAATTTGAAGTAGGTTAACCCTAAAATAAGGAAAGTGGGCAAAGTGACCTAGAAGATGTTTTTAAGGAAGCTATTTGGAGAGTATAAATAAGAGGCAAGGCTCTCTCATTTAAGAAACACTTAAGAATATTGAATACCTATAGGTGTATAAGGTAACCAAATGATATCTAAGCCTAATTTCTAAGTGAAGGTGAAGAAAAGAAGGCCGAAATTCAAGGAAGGATAAATTCTTTTGATGATGCTTTCTAAGGTATGTTATTTACAGGTCATCTCACCATTTTCGCAATAATTTTTTTTATAGAATGATTCAGACCCTGAAACTACTATTACATTGAGGAAAAATACTCAAGTATTTGTGGTAAATAATTCATCTTGTGGGTCATTGTATTTTTGGATTTACACTCCGTGGAAAATAGGGTTTGTGGCTAGCCCTGAAACTAGTCAAAAACATGTGTTTTGGGTTAAAATGTCATAAATTATTCATAGCAGATCCAAATTAAGTAAGACAAAATGTGTTGGTTAGAGTATATTCTGTAGTATGTTGTGTAACAGTTTTAGATTGATTCATCAAATATTTCGTGTGGGGCACTCTCTACAAGGTCATTCTCTAGAATAAGCCAAAATTCAGCAAGGTATGCCATTTTTGCTATAACTCATTTTCTGAGAGGTTCCAAGTAGTGACACCTGGATGAATTGAATAAAACACACTAAAGAACAATGTGTATCAGTTTCAAATCTTTATTCATTACAGGTACAAAGTTATGATTATTTCAAGTTAGGGTTGTTGACTAATCCAAAACTAGTCATGTGAGACTAAAGAAAAGTTTGATGAAAATGCTAGTTTCTTGTTATTTAAAGTTAAGGAAGGTTTGCAGGTATGTGATCATATACACCAGGTATATTACAGAGTTACAAATCATATTTGGATGATGAAATTGATGAGGAATTTTGGTTGAGGTACAAGTTGGGTACATGGTTGAGACAAGTAGTTGATGAGTTGGCACATACATGAGGTGTATAGTTGATGATGTTGGTACATATTGATGAGTC
>ML783262.1:626930-637989 GCA_009831015.1 Picea engelmannii | reverse complement strand
CACTTGTTTATGGTACAGGTTGGTGCATGGTTGATGCACTTATTTATGGTACAAGTTGATTGTAGTTTTAGGTACAGGTTGATGCATGGTTCAAGTTTATTGGTACAGGTTTTCAACGGTATATATCACAGTGATAGTGTGACAGTGGTTCCATCATTCTACTTCTACTTCAGGGCGGTTGGACGAGGCAAGGGTAGGTGGTTGTAGCCACCTTTTGGTTGCAATCTGAGAACATAGGGGGTTGTAGCCTCCTTCTGGTTGTAGCCAGAGAATTAGGGAGTTGGAGCTTCCCTCAGGTTGTAGCCTGAGAAACTAGGGGGTTGAAGCCTCCTTCCAGTTGCAGCTGGCAAACAAAGGAAGTTGGTGCTTCCAATGAATGTAATTCTTCAAGACATATAAGAAAAAGCATTCTGTGGTTTTCTCCTGATTTGGGTTTCAACGTAAAACACTGGTGTACTGTGTATGTGTGTGATTTTTCATTTCTTATTGCTCATTATTGGATAATAATTCTACATTGATATAACACTTGGATTATTTGGAGAAAAATGATTATAATTACGCTATTACTGATTCACCCCCCCTCTTAGTAATCCAACAAGATTCCACTCCACATGGGAATAATTTGAAAAAATCTTCTTGGATAAATGGATTAGGGATACAAAAATGGAGGAATTGTATAGAATTCAAGATGAATAAAAAGAAACAAAGGAAGAGATTAAGAAGAAGGGTGAGGAGAAATCAAGATACGATCCCTTAATAAATCACTCATTAAGGAGGTTAAGAACCTAAAGCACGAAAAGAGTAGAAAAGCAAAGTGGGAAAACGACAATTCAAGGGAAGAATTGAAAAGGAAAGATGAAGAGGTATGTATATTACAAAACCATAATAAAAAACTATTGTATGAGGTTAAGCGATTGAAAGAAGAAAAGAAGAATTATAAAAATCAAGAAGAAACAAGGAGCTTGGATGAAGAATCTACCAAAAGACTTAAAAGGGAAATTTGCAAGAAGGTTGAGGAATCCCTAAATACTGATGAAGTGAAATTGGAATTGCAACCGAAAATTGCAGAAGGATGTCAGAATTTGATAAATGGGGTGACATTGCAGCTTCAAATTAGAAATAAGACAATATTTAATAAGGTCACCAGAAAGATACTTGAAGAATTTTAACTTCATCTAGAGGATGTACATGCCAAATATGATGGTATTATCTCCAAGGTTAGAGTAATCAAATACCAAGCAAATATGATCGAGGATGTCATTGTCTCTGAAAATAAGATAGATGAAATGGGTGTGCAAAGTGAAGAAAAACCATCAAATGTGAAACCATATCGACACCCTCATTACAAGGAAATATTTCAAGGAATAAAAGAAGGTTGATATCAACATTATCAAGGAAGAATATGGAATAATTGTCAATATCCATGGAATATGGAATCATAAAACCATTATTCAACAAGATATTATCATAGACCAACATCTACTACAAATTGGAGAAGCTTCAACAATGATACATGGAATCAAGGGAAGGAAAATTATGCAACAAGTAGACACCAAGGATTACGACCAAAAATAATTGATTTTGGATGGATGGATCATCATCAATGGAAGGAAGAAATCAAGAAAATAAGAAAATAATATTACTTGGTTTCATCACACGTGAAGCCTTTAATTGCAAAGCTTTGAGGACAAAGCTTTTTAAAGGAGGGTACTATGTTATGACCCAATGGGGCATATATGGGGTTAAATGTGTATGATATGACCCCAAGGGGTGGCATATATGGGCCTAAATGTACATTTAATGTGTAAATATATATGTAATAGGGCTGGCTTAATAGTAAAGGGGCCTCGTGTGCAAGTGTGAGTAGGTATATATAGAGATCATGTATTCATTATTGGGACATGTGAATTGTGATGTATGAATGTATTTGATTATGTGGAAGAGGTTCTCCTATTCCTTAAGGATTTATTGTGTAACTTATCTATATTGGAGTTGTGCTCCACTCTCACATTTTGTACATGGTGCGTACTTCTGTTTGTTATGATATTTTAAGCATTTGGATCATTACAATTGGTATCAAAGCTTAAATTATCATAGCAGAACATAAGTACACACCATGTACAACAATGTGAGTGTGGAGAACAACTCCAATATAGTTAAGTTACATAATAAATCCTTAAATATTAGGTTAACCTCCTCCAAATAGCCAATTACATTCAGACATAACAATTCACATGTCCCAATAATGAATACATGATCTCTCTATATACATATTCACACTTGCACATGAGGCCCCTTTACTATTAGGTTGACCCTATTACATATATGTTCACAAATTACATGTACACTTAGGCCCATATATTCCCCCCCTTGGGTACATATCATACACATTTAACCCCATATATGCCCCCATTGGGTCATAACAGAATGAGTGAAGTTTTTACAGGACAAACTATTGTGGATATCCTCATAGATGATTTCTATTTATTGTGGCAGATTAAAAACATGTTCTCGAGTCCTCTTTCATATGAGAAGTACATTGAATTGGATATTGACAGAAAAGTGATGGATTTCAATTACCCATCAAGTGAAAATTGGAAACTTCTAATTCAATTGCTAACATAATGAGTCATCAAAACAACTGAAGTGAAATCAGGTGATATTTTGGGTGAATCTTAGATTTGGTTGTATTCATTGTTGGACACAGTGGTATGATATTGTCATTGATGTCAACATGGTGCAGAAGAATCTAGTATAAACCCAAATCTCAAAAGGAAGAAGGTTAATCGAAGCTCATAAGAGATGGCGCATTTGAAGTAACACAAGAGATAGAGTTATGCGAATGAAGAAATAATTTTGTAAAGGATCGAGTTACAGGAGCCGTTCATTCTTAGTTCGGGACAATCCAAGATCGTTAGATTGAGGTGAAGTCAAAGGTTGGGAAGGATTAAATCTCAACCGTTAGATTAGCATTATGGACCGTTGGATCAAGTAGCGGATAAATTGCTTCGACACTTTACCACTTCCCCACTTCAACGATTACTAGAGACAAGGAAGAATCCATGAAATCCAGAAGTCATGAAATAACGCCTACCATCGATTAGGAAGGAGCTTCAGATGGTTTCCCACCCGTTAGATCAAGATTTGATCTAGAGTTTTTCATTGACCATCGATCAGGAATGGAAATGTTGAATCGTCAGATCACACTAAAGGAAATAAGGTGGTCAACTTCGTCGCTGACCACTTCAGTGAAAAGGAGTCTGGAACATGTAAGTTTACCTGAAGGCCGAAGCCCCAAAGTTGTGAACTCCCGTCGATCGTTGAATGAGAGGAAGATCAGGGAAATCCCATCAACCGTTGATCTAGAATGAATATTGAAACCGTTAGATCAATAAGAAACTTTAGATGAACCTACGACCGTTAGATCCAAAAGGAAGACATGTGACACATCAGTAAGCCCATGTCAACAATAGATGACACATGGCCTAATCAGATGATGAAAAGTGTCAAAATACATATGGCACATAAGGTCTGTGAAATTCACAAATCAAGGTGACATGTGGCAACCACTCAACCAGTGCCACATCAACAGTGACGTCAACAAGCCATGCCATTACTGGACTACATCCTTCGGGGATGTCCAACTCCTCCTACCAGCAAATATACCTGAAGTGTTGAAGGCCGAAGTCACGAATTAACATTTGGAAGTTGATCTAAGATCCTATGGAATATTTCTTGATCGTCTGATCAAGTACAGTGGAAGGATAGAGTAAGCGTGAATCACAAAGTAACATTAACTGTTGATCTACTTCAGGAGCATTCTCGACTGTTGATCAAGCATAGTGGAAGGATAACGTAAGTGGAGGTGTTAACCGATAACAAGTGGTCACTGCCATTCTATGAATTATTCGATAGGTAAACCTCTGGAGGGATTGCTCTACTCCAGAGTCCTGGAGCCACGAATAGCCAAAGTCCCGTAGTGAACGAGAACCATTCATCTCAACTCCTGATTAAGTCTTGACCGTCGATTTGTTTAAAGCCTCTGGATAAGCTAGGATCGTCCTATTGATATTATGGTTGTTGCGGGAGGTATTTGCCTCCATGTGTAAACCTGGAAAGAATAGAATACTCCGAAAAGAAATAAGAAACCCTAATGAGTTGGCTAATAACCCTATAAGACTTGTTGGCTCAAGAGGATAATTTATATTAGGTTATTAGCCTCCAAGAGGAGAAGACGGCCAAAAATAATAATAATATATTGAATAGACATGTACCTAGAAGGAGAAGTCAGCCCCAGTAAGTCTGCTAGAACCACTATAAATACAGGGTGCCAGTCTCTCATTTGACACATCTCAACAGTTGTAGAGAGCCAGTTTTGCGTAGTGCAGTTGTAGTCTTGTGCGCAAGTTTGGAGGAGAGATGTTGGTGCAGCTGCTGTAGCTAGCAGTTACGTTTTGACTTGGACTATCTCTTGGCTAGGGTTTGGAACATCTGATCAGCCTTTGTTGATGCACTATCCTTGGGGAAAGGTGTGCTACCCTTTATTTGGCTATCTAGCCTAGGGTTTGCTTCCAGAGTGATTCTCTGTCAAGGTTAAGGTGCTCGGAGAGTGGCTTCGGCCTATGGTTGGGTGAAAAGGGTATTGTCAATGGTAAAACAAGCACACATATTTCATATTCTAACAGGTTATGGGCCCATGCCTCCTTGATTCAGTCTAAACGCTGGAAGGAAACATAGCCACTAGGATATTGAGCTCACTGAGGAACTGCCGCTAGGGTTACTAGCATAAGCAACTTCCAAGACACTGTCGCTAGGGTTACTATCAGGAGTAGTTGCAGAAACCCTAATCCTCTTATTGAGGCACCTTAAGTGAATGGATTGAACTAATCTCCAAATAGATCAATGCGCTCTAGCCTAGCGCATCTCCTGATACTCTCAGCAAGCCAAGATGTGAAGTTTGAGTTTATGGCCAAATCTAGGGTTTGACCAAGTCAAAGCAGCCATGACTTATTTTATGAAGTTAGAGAACAAGTTAGATGGAGCCTCTAACTTCATAGCATGGAAGACAAGGATTGACCTCATCCTTTCCAGGAATAAAGTGTTGGATATCGTGAAAGGAAATATCGTGAAGCCGGAGTTTGAAGAAGGAAAAGAGAAGGAACCACAAAATGTTGCAGCTATGGAGAAGTTCAAAAATAGTGATATCAATGCTATGAGTATCATAGTGGACTCTATAAAATACCACTTGATACCCTACATCTCCCATCTCGACTCATCAAAGAATATGTACAATGCCCTAACAAACCTCTTCTCAGTCGAAAACATTGGACAAATAATGAGTCTGAAGAATGAACTCCGTGACATGAAGATGAATGATGATGACAACATAACATCATACCTTGTGAGAATCTCTCAGTTAATAGATCAACTACAAATTATTGAAGAGATCATCTCATAGAAGGAATTGGTAAACATAGTACTCAATGGTCTTCCCAAGACGTGCGATGCATTTGCCGCAAGCATGAATATAAGGAAGGAGTATTCAACATTTGAAGAACTTTGGACTTGTTGTGCTCAAGAAGAATCAAGGATAAGTGCAAAAGAGAAACCCCAAAAGAAGTATGATGATCAAGCCTTCATAGCAAGATTCAAGAACTTCAGGAACAAAAGGAAGTTTAGCTCAAGGAGGAAGCCAAATCAAGAGAAAGACATTTCAGAAATACAATGCTTCAACTGTCAAAAACATGGTTACTACAAGAATTATTGTCCCAAGCTAAGAAAAAGGAAGGAGAAACACAAAGCGTCAGTTGCTGAAGAAAAGGAACCTAATAAGAAGACTAAGCAGGATGAAAGAGACTTCTTCTTCTAAAGGTAACAATACTCTTCTTATTTCTTGTACATATCTTGTTTGCATCGTCTCTGTACATATCTTGTATATCTATCTCTTGGAAGATAATGTGTTCCAAGAAGAACTATACCTGTGGAAGAACAATAAGATAAAAATGGATATCATTAGATAAATACACATGAAAGGATGAAATATAAATCATGTGGAAGCTATTGCAAGATAAGTCGAATCAATCATGAAGAGACTTAGAAGAAGCAAAGACAGAAAGAAGTCAGGAATCGAGAGGAAATTGGGAAAAGACTTATGACGTTTTGTAGAAGACAACAAGACAGAAGCGTGGAATCCGTTAGACAAGAGAGCCAATTATATATTGCAAAAGACAATAAGGATGTAGATGGAAGCATGGACTTTGTTAGATGGAGGGAGCCGATTATATGCACTCATACATGAAGCAAGGATTAGGAGGGAGCTAATTCTATGATCCATTGAAGATGATGAAGTATATATCCATGATAGCAGCCATGAAAGACAATACGTATTCTTCAAAGAGAAGCCTTAAAGTATCCCTGGTTGTCCATCCACATCCGTGATCCTATGATGGAATNTTTAGGGCATGGAATCTATAAGAAACTCCATGGACCCGAGAACTAAAGAAACACATGAAGATTCCAAGAAAGAAAGAGAAGCAAGAACAACCAGTCATTGTATCAAGAATCACAATATTGTCAGCCTAATATAAACTCAATAAAAGAAATCAAGCAGAGGAACTGAAAGTCGTGATGAAGAACAGTGTATGGAAGACTTATGAATGAAAGCATTGCAAGATCCAAAACCAGAGGTTCTCCCAGATGGAGGGAGAATACTATGATGATTACTTGTTCCAGTAAACTAGACCTATCTCTACATGAGTTATTATATCATCCGCAACATCCATGAGTCAGAATTCTACATCAGATGAGTGCAAAGAATGTTCTCCAGAGAAATTGAATAAAGAGTGTATGAAGAGCAATCTCAAGACTTTGAGGCATACCAGAAAGAGACCCTTGTATGCAGATAGAAGAATATAACTTGGTGGAGAACCTCCAGTGCACAACAAAAGCGTGGTGAAGATTTCCTATAAAATCAAGATGAGTACTCAGAAGATCAGATCTCATGATGACAAAAGAAGTGCCACATGGATATGTTCCAATTTTTCCAACAATGATATACTCTATTGTTCAGAGCTACATGAAGCCTTCATAGTGTTCCAAACTAAAGTGCAATTGAAATCAAGCATTACATTATCCATGATGAAATCCATAAAGGAGAAAGTGGTTCTCCAATACATATCTCCACAGATAAGCAGATAAGCAAACATTTTGGTAAAGATTCTATCCAAGATGAAAGAGTTTGCGTACTCAAGCTGGAGCTCGTGGAAATGACTTCCTCATTGAAAAAGGAAGAGATGACTCCCAGGTTGGGAGGGAGCACTGAAAATATTATTGAAGACATTCATTTTCAATTTTGAAAAATAGTCCATCTTGGACAGATGCTTTCCTGTTCGGAAAGTGGATTGAGATTTCTGACGGACAACGATTTCCCATTGTGGTTAACATGGGAAATGGTCCAGATTGTTGGTGTATCATAGACAATGACTTCCCATTGTGGTTAACATGGGGAGTGGTCTAGGACAGTCTCTCTTCTTGAGGGTTACTCAAGAAGACTGACCCGCCTCGCCAGACAACGATTTCTCATTGTGGTTAACATGAGGAATGGTCCGTTTTGGAGGTTGATACAAGACAGTCTTTTCCTCTTGTGGTTAACAGAGGAAATGGTCCAGACAGTCATTCCTTAGGGTTTATACATTCTCTCCAGGGTGCAATTTGATTAGTGTAGGAGGAATGGCCCAGGGTGGGGAATGGTCCAGGCTCAACAATCAGGGACAGACATTCCTTAGGGTTTATACATTCTTTCCAGGGTGTAGTTTTATTAGTGTAGGAGGAATGGTCCAGGCTCAGAAATCAGAAACAATCATTCTTCCTTGTTTGAGAAGAATAGGGAAGATAGCCCATTGTTGATGTTCTACACTGAGGGTAGATATTCCTTCAGATCTCACAGATGTGAGTGAAAGATTGGCCCAGATGATTCAGTTTATATCTTAACATTGTTTCTGTGCAGTTTGCTATCAAATGTTTGTTATGAAGACTATATGACAGTAGATTTATACTACTGTGGTGGATATGTTCCATTGTTCGTGACTATACATTGTTGATCAAGTACTTGTGTGTTACTTGGTGTGGTAGTGTGCCACTGGATTGTAGTTATGTACTACTATGGATAGACACAGTTGTGTTCTATTTTGTTTTGATTGCCTTGAAGACTATCAACAATTTATTGGAAATAATTATCAGCAGATGAATGATGAACAGAGATTTTCCTGACAGAAAATGGTTAAGAACATTTACTCTTCTAGATTAGAAGAATGTCTCTTGTATCACTATGTGGAGTGATCATCATGTCTGATTACTCAGATAGAGTATGGTTTCGAGAGATGATGCAGTTGATGATGATGATGGTGCTCATGATCTAGTCATGATCTAGTCTATATAACTATGTTGATGCTACCGGGTGAATGGTATGTTTTGTGCTCAAGACCATTACCTGTAATACCTCCCTAGCTAGGAGGGAGTGTTGATATTATGGTAGTTGCAGGAGGTATTTACCTCCACGTGTAAACTTGACAAGAATATAATACTCTGGAAAGCAAGAAGAAACCCTAATGAGTTGGCTAATAACCCTAGAAGACTTGTCGGCTCAAGGGGATAATTTATATTAGGTTATTAGCCTCCAAGAGGAGAAGTTGGCCATAAATAATAATAATATACTGAACATACAAGTACCCGGAAGGAGAAGTCGGCCCCAGTAAGTCTGCCAGAACCACTATAAATATAGGGCGCTAGTCTCTCATTTGACACATCTCAGCAGTTGCAGAGAGCCAGTTTTGCACAATGCAGTTGCAGTCTTGTGTGCAGGTTTGGAGGAGAGCTGTTGGTGCAGTTGCTGTAGCTAGCAATTATGTTTTGGCTTGGACTATATCTTGGCTAGGATTTGGAACATCTTATTAGCCTTTGTTGATGCGCTATCCTTGGGCACTACCCTTTGTTTGGCTATCTAGCCTAGGGTTTGCTTCCGGAGTGATTCTTTGTCAAGGTTAAGGTGCTCGGAGGGTGGCTTCGGCCTATGGTTGGGTGACAAGGGTATTGCCAATGGTAAAATGAGCACACATCTTTCATATTCTAACACATCCATCTAACAAAAGATTAAATATTGGTCATCTGATCTACTAGTGAATACAATACACACACTTCGGTGAAATGTACTATGGGAGGATTGAATGACTGCAAAGGTTAGAAGTCTCGAAGGACGAAGTACTGAAGAACCTAGTTCCAACACCAATCACGTGATAAGTTAAAGAAGCTAAAGGGGATAGAAGTAAATAATCCCTCGGATGCTAGAATATTATTCCATGTAGAAGAATAGGGGTGGAAGAAGAAAGCACTAATAGAACAATGATTGGAATGGATAAGCTCGTGGTTTCGAGCTCACGATCACACCAATTTTGGTTGAAGGGAGCGCTTATTGATTAAGACTTTAATTCACAACAATTCAATCTGTAGACTAATGAACCTATACATAATCATGATTAAAGAAGAGTTAAATCATGAGCATTATGGATAAAGAATAAAAAGGAAAAATGATATTATTTAAAGTTTAATATTATCATTTAAATGAAGAGGTGCAATGGTTCAGAGTTAAAATAAAGGGACACAATGCTTCAAATATCACAATAGTTGGAAGGATATATAAACAATAAATAATGGTGAGAATAAAGTGTCTCTGCAGTCCAGATCAGAAGATCAAAAGCAGAAGCAGAGTCCAAGAAGGAAAACTGAAGATAATTATGCAGTGAGGGTGGAAGGGAGGAGCGTGGAAGGATTCATATCCTTTACTAAGTAAAGTGTGAAAACAAGGGAGTTGGTGCTTCCTAGGGTTGGTGCCCTAAAGACAAGGGAGTTGGTGCTTCCTAGGGTTGGTGCAATTGTACTGTAAGTATAAATTGGACATCAAAGGAATTATTAAATTGACAAATTTATGTAATTTTACTGTAAGTATAAACTGGACCCATGTTTTCTACTATTATGCCTTATGAATAGTAATGTAATAGTAATGAAATATTCATTTAATATCATTTTAAATCAGATACAAATGTTTGTAATTTCTTCTATTGAAAGTTAAATGATACTTATTCAAATTGGATACATCGTTAAGCATTCAATTTTGTCTCCTAAATTCTTGTTTCATTCGCTTAAAATTTAAAAGTTGTCTAAAACATTGAAATATTGCTTTTCAAGTTCTTATGTTTATTTATTAGAGATCAAATTTATATCCTAAGGTTAAACAATATAAATATTTTGTTTTAGGACATAAATAAAAATTAAAATAAATCAACTATAAATGGATGCCTTGACATATTTTCCTAGCCAGAAACATTTTGTAGTAGCCGAATAAATTTAACGTCAAATAATTAATCAAACAAAACAGTAACTGCTACTTGATTTCAGAAAATTCAATAATTCCTTTTAATTGAGCACATACGCATTTTAAATTGATCAATGAATAATAAAATTTTATAACAGAATAAAACAAATACATAATTTTAAAATACCTTGGTCTGATGCTAATTCCTCCGTCGATCTGGTTGTTCGTTGCTGAACTGGATCCAACACTGCCCAAACCTTGTTCCACCCTGCCAACTAGGACAACTTCCTAGCTCCAGGATATCATATGGATATCCTGGCCCTCGTGCCCAAAACCTCCAGCAAATCGGTGCCCCTGTACTAAACCTTCCCGACTACAGAACTCAACTCCTGTGCAAATCCAAGAGAAACCTCCAAAAATTCCCCGTAGAATGGTAATCTCCTCCCCACAAGAATGCCTTCCACCGTAAGGCTCTCCCCGTCATATTGCTCCTTCACCGACTTCCCCCTCCTTCATTACTTTCCTTATCCATTTATTAATTATCTTATTCTTTCATAGTTAATGCCCCTTATCCCATTATTCATGTTCCTTATCCCCTTTATTTATTATTTTATCCTTTCGTATTTATTATCTTATCTTATATTTAATGTCCTATCCCTTCCCGAATATGTAAGCTTTAATTTAACAATATAA
>ML783262.1:606758-616912 GCA_009831015.1 Picea engelmannii | reverse complement strand
AATTTTAAAATACCTTGGTCTGATGTTAATTCCTCCGTCGATTTGGTTGTTCGTTGCTGAACTGGATCCAACATTGCCCAAACCTTGTTCCACCCTGCCAACTAGGACAACTTCCTAGCTCTAGGATATCATATGGATATCCTAGCCCCCGTGCCCAAAACCTCCAGCAAACCGGTGCCCTTGTACTAAACCTTCCCGACTACAGAACTCAACTCTTGTGCAAATCCAAGAGAAACCTCCAAAAAATCCCCGTAGAATAGTAATCCCCTCCCCACAAGAATGCTTTCCATCGTAAGGCTCTCCCCGTCATATTGCCCCTTCACCGACTTCCCCCTCCTTCATTACTTTCCTTATCCATTTATTAATTATCTTATCCTTTCGTAGTTAATGCCCCTTATCCCATTATTCATGTTCCTTATCCCCTTTATTTATTATTTTATCCTTCCGTATTTATTATCTTATCTTATATTTAATGTCCTATCCCTTCCCGAATACGTAAGCTTTAATTTAACAATATAATTTATTAACCCCCTTTAATTATTTACTTAATTAATTAATGAGTCAATTAATAATTAATTAATCCTTGACAATCATGAACAAGTAATTAATAATAATTAATTAGTTAATGTTATTTAAGAAATAATTATTGTTTAGCTAACTTTTAGGACAGTTAGATTATTAAATTAATTATAATTAATAATCCTATACATCTATTTAAGCAGGGTCGTTACACATCTCAAGGGTTACAACAAACCCCATCCAAATGCACATTTGTTTTTTTTCTCAAAATTAACAATAATAAAAAAAGGGGGAAACGATTAAGAAGTTAACTTGTGTCATTCTTTTCCCTCTCAATCCTTCTTTTTAAAAAGGGTTTCAAATGTTTAAAATGACATATAAAATACAAAGGGGAGGCTCAGGAAAGGGGGTTGGGAGGAAGAACCATTCACATGCATTTATTTATTCTTTTGTGCCCTAATATCATACCCTATCTCTCAGAAAACTGAAACCTACTCTCAACCTCATCCTTTTGTTTTTTTCCATCACACCTAAAACCTCACATCCACACATATAGAGAGTCAAATACCACATTTTCTAACATGGTTTACGCTTCAGTTCTATCCTTTCTCCCTTTTCCTCTCGGCTATACTCCAAATGCTAAGAAAACCCCCATCCCTCATCCCTTGGACACACGAGGAATATTCCTTTCTCTCTCTCATTGTCGTTTTATTTCAACCTTGATGCAAGGGGAGAAATGGAGTCAATATCAAATAAAATAGAGTCAACATAACCAATGCTCAAAGAGTTTCAACCCCAAACACTTCAAAATTAAATTGGCATTGGCAGAGGGAAGAAAGTATTTCCCCACCAGTACAGTTGTATCGAAGGAAATAAATTATTTCCCCGTTGGTATAGTTATATTAGAGGAAGAAATAATTCACCCACCAATACAACCTATATCGGTAGGAAAATTGTTTTCGTGTCGATTTCCTGTAAAAACCTAATAAATGATTAAGAGTTGTAGTCAATGCTTTTGATTCCTTGAGCTGCTTCCAAATAAGTGTTAAATATTTTATTTTCATGCTCATTTTTGTAATTCCACTTGAACTAATAATGAAAAAACAAATTATGGCAATATAATGTTTATGTTGCAGGTCAAGCCATGACTCCACCCAGAAAAGTATCACAGAGTTCAGAAAAGGCCCCCCTTGAGGAGGTTCCCGAAGACAAAGATAAAGAGGAAAAATATATTGATACTCCAAGACCTATCTACAACGATACCAAAGGTTTCATTGATAGAGAAACCTCACTTAAGTGGGGATAATTTTACCAAATGTTCAATAACCAGATTTCCCGACAGCTTCTGGAACAAGATCACGACCTGGACATATACAAACATATCAGGAGGTCCACAACTACATAAGGTTGCAACCCATGTAGTAGTATTTATGTGCACTAAAGTCAATTTGTGGATCATGAAACACTCAAATATAGATAATAGATATATATTAAATGTTAAAGGTCGTCTGACCACCTCCTTCCAGGATTTAGTGATTGCCTCTTGCTATCATCAAGACGAAGGGGAAATGTCACTAGAAGAGGAATTGTTGAAGAGTTTTTTGTTGGAATATTCAAGAACATTGAGAGGGGGGATGAATCAATATAGATTTATTTCAACAATTTTAACATTCAATAACTACATAAACATTAACCATTAATCATGTCATTCATCATCATGTAAACTCATACACATTACACACAAATTTTTACATGGAAACCCAACTGAGAGAAAACCACATAAACTTTTCTTAAGTAGTTTCAAGATTTTACAAGAACCAACTTGAAGGAATCCCCCACTCCCTGATTTTTCCACCACCTACTGGAAGGAGACACCAATCCCATTGGAATATTTTAAATCATGATACAGGATAAAATCAACTTTCAAATACAATCCCAAAATCACTTCTTAAATCTGCATACAAAATTGCTCAGAATTGTACCTAAAATATGCAAACTTGTAAGATTCACCACGAGATCAAGTTTTTATTTCTGATTCTAAAACTTGGACCTCATATATTAGGATCTATTATCCTTCTAACGAAACAAGTATAATTCAATTTGGACCTACCAAAATTCAAATATGATCGTTTTATTTCGAACACATGTTTGGGACTAGTTTATGGATTAGTCACAAACCCTAACTTTCAACAAGTATAACACTCTACCTGTAATGAATAAGGATCTAAAACTTGTACCCAATATTATTTGATATCTTCTCTGAAATTCATTCAATTTTCTCTCCTTGACTCGTCCCCAAAAATAGTTTATAGCGAAAATGGCAAGATGGCTTGTTTTTAAGAAGAAAACCCTAGTTTTAAAAACCCTAACTTCCAGCGAGTATAAATCCAAACCTATAATGAGTCAAGACATGAAATTTGTACCCAAGATTCTTTTCTATCACTTTGAAACACCTCCAAGTTTCACTTTCTGAATCATTATAGAAAAAAAATTATATCAAAAATTCCAAGATAACCTTCAAAGAAAACCCTAGAAGAAATCATCACAATACTTCATCTTCCCTTATAATTTCGCTGTTCTTCACTTCATCTTCCCTTGGAAATTCGCTCCTATAGGATTAAATTCGATCCTCTTCTTTATCTTAGTCAAATTGGTGTGATACAAATTCCAAATGAGGCTCCTCTTATTTATATGAGTATTCTCTACATGAGGGAGTGCGACCAAGGGTCACAACTTTTAGGTCACACCTCTTCCCTAAGGATGGTCGACCTTTAGGGATTCTTTACTTTAGTTTAGGGGATTCTTATCTTGGATTTAGGGGCTTATTCACTTGGTTTTAGGGGCTTCTTCTCTTGGATTTAGGTGTTGAAATATTTATTGTCATTGATGTCAACCCTTGAAGAAGTCTGGTAGCCCCGAGGGTATGGTTATGGAACCTGAATTTGATCAAGGAAAAAGTTCATGAAGGACAATGTAAATGTAGGTAACACACTCATGGATGGATAGTCCTTGTCATGCAGTTTCCGGTGATAGGTGTCATGCCACATGGTTCCTCATGGTTGAGGAGTTATGGCCTTATGAAGTTGCAAGCCCCAAAGAATGGTTAAGAAGCCCCTAGTTGGTTACAATTCCGTTGATGAAAAGGTAAAGTGGTTCTAACAAGAAAGTCAAGAATCCATAAAATAAGGAATTAAGTTACTTTGAAGAAGTATAAATACACCACAAGAAGTCTTTCATCTACACACAAAAGTTCAATGTTTATCCATCTTTCAATTGATCTTTTGGTAAATATTTTCATAGAAAATATGAGGTAGAGAAGTCTGAGGTAGTGAAGAGAAGTGAAGGAAGAAGTCCACATAAATAGATTTCTAAGGTTATCCGCGGGTCGTAGTGGAGAAAATCATGAACATCTGTGGGTCACAGTGGAGCAAAGTGTGAACATCCATGGGTTGACAATTTACAAGTCCCGGATCTGAGAAAAGGACTTGAAGAAGGATGTTTGGTTTAGGTGGTAGCACGGTTTGATGGTTCAACAGGTGTTGGGTCACATATTTGTCCATATTTTCATCATCTATAGACATCCATTCCATCCCTTCTCCGTCCTATTATCATTCATTTATCATTCCATTTGTCATACATTTGCTACAACTGCTCATAAAATGACATATTATTCCTGTTATGCTTTAGTAGTTAATAATGATTATTCTTCCTTCATTTTTAATGAATTAAAGACTATTATGCATGATTTTTTTGATGATGGTTTGACGAGTGATTTATGTATCAATAGTTGCAGCAGTCAAGGTTCCAACCTCCAAATGACACATGTGAGTTCCAGCTTGTGGTTAACCATTTTCAGTGAAAAACATGGCAGATAAGGAGAGACTAATTTGCGTGGAATATTGTGAACATATGAGGATGAATCTCAAAATCCGAGACATGGTTTTTGTTTAGAATGGGCCCAATTGAGTTCAACGCGGGTCGTTTTCCAATTGGAGCTACGGTTTGAGAGAAATCGCTGGTTCTTTAAAAGAGTATTTTCCAGATTTACAGCTGCGGCCGGTTCTCTAAACTTAGAAATTTGTTTGAGCAACCCAGGGATTTAGGGATTTGATTTGTATAAATAAGACCTCTTCAATCAGGAGAGGGGCATTCATGAAATTATATAGAATTTATTTGTAAGAAAGAGCTGAACTTATGTAATTTTTGAGTTTTCTTCAATAATACAAAGAAGCCGATGGATCTGCAATTATGTGCAACTTTCTCTTAATCTTGTAAGTCTTTTGGCCACGCATGCTAGGTGAGGTAGGCCCCCCTCAATCTGGTATGTGTTGGTCTTATTCATTTACTTGTATTTTTCTTTTCATTGTCTTAATTTATCTTGGTTTATGATTAGTTGATCACTGCTTACAGTTGTGTGTTGTTTATTAGATTGCTCTTACAGTAAGATTCAATTCATGTTGTTGTTACTTTATTTTGTTAATAATCCTTTAATTTATGTAAGAGTGTGGTAGTGGTTTTATTTCAGCTGAGTGTATTTTCAAGCTAGAGCRGATTTGATTGATTTTAAGTTATGTGTTTTATTTTATTAAATACATAATAGTGTTAGTTGGAATTTGTTGCTTGCATATATTGTGCACGGTAACTTTGAAATAAAAGACTTCCTCGGGTTGACAATTGAATAGTTGGGAAAATACTACAATGCAATTAATTCAACATTAGTTCAGCCCAATGTAGCGAATGTTGTTCCTTTGAGTGTAGTTGTTGTTCATTTGAAATGAACAATTGTCGTTCCTTTCGCGCGACTGTTGTTCCTTTGAGTGTAGTTTTTGTTCATTTGAAAGGAACAACTGTTGTTCCTTTCGCGCGATTGTTGTTCCTTTGAGTGTAGTTGTTGTTCATTTGAAAGGAACAACTGTCGTTCCTTTTGCGTGACTGTTGTTCCTTTGAGTGTACTTGTTGTTCATTTGAAAGGAACAATTGTCGTTCCTTTCGCGCGACTGTTGTTCCTTTGAGGGTAGTTTCTATTCATTTAAAAGGAACAATTGTCGTTCCCTTTACGATTGTTGTTCCTTTATAGGTGTTGCATCTCTGGAGGTTGGGTATTGAAAATGGAAGGTAAGAACCTACGTAGGCAACAAGTAAAATGCTTGTGCCAACGCCTACCTTTGGCTGATGCATAGAGGTTGATTTTAGGACATATTTAGAGCCCAACATTTTGGCACTATTGCCGGGGAATTTATCAAGGGTGCAGAAGTCCAATTGACATTGTTTTTTTAGTTGCATGTTCTTGACTCTAAGGTGTAGGGTCAAGGCATGTAGGTTTCTTGATTGTTTCTTTCTTTGCATTTAGTTTTTAGTTTTTGATCCTAAATCTTATCATTTATTTTAGTGGTGATGTAAGCACCACCCATCCTACTCACAAGTTGACAGGAACATTTGAAGAAGGAGCCTTGAGATAGCACATGAAGAATCCAACAAAAAGATGACAGGTAAGAAGGAGACAGAAGTTGTTACCTTTGAATTCCCCATCAGAGATCCTGAAGGAGTGGTACAAATGCAAAGCATACCCCCATCCAATCTACCAAATTTTCACGATTTGGAAAATGAAGACCCTAATGCATTCTTATTTCAATTTGAAGTACTTTGTAGAGGTTATGGTTATTTTACTAATGATCAAAAGTTGAATGTTTCCCCCCTTACTCTAAAAGGAACATCCCTCCGATGGTTCATGAGCCTTGGTGGTAATTCTATACAAACTTGAGAAGACATGAAATATGTATTCTTGCAAAGGTACCAAGATTATTGCAGGGTCAATGACGATATATTTGGAATGACACAAGGAGAAGAAGAGAGTTTGGAGGAATATGTGGAGCACTTTCAATACAACCTTCAAAGATCCAAACAAAAACAGTTGGGAAAAGAGACCTTGAAAATACTCCTACTCAAAGGAATCCATGATGAATCTTTAGAAATCTTAAATTTGATGGGAACATGTGATGTATTTCAGTTACCATATGATGATATTTGTGAGTTATGTAGAAGGTATTCAAGAGGGAACTTCAAGATTGGTAAAAATTCTAATGAGCCTTCTTCTCAATATTTTAAATCTGCTGCAAAAACAAGAGTTATAGGAGCTGAAATCATTAATTCAATTGAAAATTTAAAAGTTGATATCATTAGCTCATTAAATTCATAATTGGATATTTTGAAGGATAAGAAGAAATGGGAGGAACCTGAAGAGATAGTTTGTCCTCGGTTCCAGAAGAAACCTCTTGCAATGGATTGTCCTTTGGATAGTCTCATAATTTGTGGCATATGTGACTTGAATCATTCAATGGATCGTTGCCCCTCCTTACCCAAGATGAAAGAAAAATATCAAAGAGATCGAGGAGTTGCAACAATTTCACTACAACAACCATGGCCTATGGGTATGGTTCAAAACTCTATCCCTCCATTTCCTTACTCTCACAAGCAATCATTGAATACTCATACACCATGACAACTATGGCAACCCCAATCTCAGTCCTACCTACCTTGTCCACAAGGTTGGCATGGCCCATATTATGATCCCATGACTACTTTCCCTCATGTTGCGGCAAACACCAATCCTCCATACTTTCCACAAGCTCTTCAACAACATCCTATTTTCCCATTAAGGTCATCCACACAAACCAATTAGTTATACTTTCCATACTTAACTTTTCATCAAGCTCCTCCATGCCCTACACAACTTCCTGTTCAACCCACCTCGCACCCTAACCATAATAAAGTAGTGTAGTATACTTACAATACTGACCTACACAACTTTCCTACATTTACCACTTATCCTACCTCACCTACACCATTGCAACAAATCCATATGAGGTCTGGGCAGGTTGTAAGTCCAAGAATTGAAAATGAAGTTTCTTATCATCATCAACAAACCGATATGATCAACAAATCTGATGAAAACCAGACATTGGAACCGAAAAGTGAAGCATCTTCTACATCATGGTCACTGGATATGAATCTCTTCTGCATTAAGGAAGATCAATTTTCTAAAGAGATTCATGGTGTAACATCTATAGGAAATCAAGGGAACAAGGACTATATTGAATCTTGGTTTCAATCTGTCACCAATCCACAAATTCATGTTATACTTAAGCAATTCCTGACACCATCATTTCAAGGGAAGTTGGTCTTTCATATCCTGGTATTCATAAAGTTATATTTTCCAGTTGTGGGTATGAGCATATTTGAGACTTTGTTACGTAAGTGGCTTCATTGGAAGTATTCTTATACTTGAGTTAATTCATTTTTTTAAGTAAAGTAGGGTAGGGTAATGAATGAATTTTCAATAAATTCTTAATGGAATTGATTATTTTAGTTCTAAGCATTAGTAGCCTCGTTTATAAATAAAAAGGAGTCACCTTCAAGAGATCATCATTCGATCGCTTGTAGCCTTGATCTCATGGACTTTCTTTCAAAAATCATCATTTTTTTATGTTTTAGCATTTGCTGCAACACACTGTGTAAATCAATCTAGGTACTTAGTGCTTGAAATTTTTGGTATGAGCATGTATTCCATTGAAATTTATATCTTTAAAAACATTCACAGCTATTCCGGTCACTTTTTGAGAGCCATATTTCATTTATTGGATTTTTGTGGCATTTTGGCTTGAAATTTGTACTAAAACACAGTTAGGACAGTCTGTTTTGGGGAGACCAAATGGATTTATTTTCAAAACATGTTTACATCCCAAGTATCCCTTTGAATCTATTTTACAAACCAATTTGAATTTTTGAGATTGGGAATCAAACTAAAAAGTTATGGTTAAAATACTAACAGGATGTCAAGCAAGAAGCTTAGAAACAAAGTTGGGACAATCAATTTTTGGATCCCTTATTGGATAGATCTTGAAAAATTATTTCAGTGGTATATTCCCCTATGAGTCTAGTTTATAACTCAATTTTAATCACTCAATTCCGATATCATATGAAGAAGTTATGACCAAAACACTGACTGTTTGTCATAAATCTGCACTTTGAAAAATCTGTCTTCCCAGTTGTTCATTGGTAAATTTGACTCATCAATTCCTCTTGTAATTAAAACCCGTTTCTATTGGAAATATCTACATGAATATAATTTCATCTCCAATTGGAATCACATCAATTCGTCATCAAACGAAAAAGTTATGCCTAAAACCGTGACTTTTGGTCTAGTCCGAAATTCGAAAAACACCTTGTCATACAAGGTGTTACTGAGCATATTTGGCATATCATCACATGGAATTTTCAAAACCTGTTTCTAATGGACATAGACCACTGAATTTACTTTTATTTGGATTTGGAATCACTCAAATCAAACGAGAAACAAAGAAGTTATGATTCAAATATTGTTGGGTAGTATATGTTGGCCAACACTCCTAAACAGGTATAAAATGAATTTTGTTTCATTTATTTTCTTTGGATTTGTTTTATAAGTAAATACATGTTTTTTTTTGCATATGTCTTGGATGAAGAGATCTCGTACACCTCTCTTCTCCATGATCTCACGTTTTATTGCAGGTAAGTGCTTATGTTTTGCAGGTCCTTGGAAAATCAAAGAAGGTTAATACATGCATGAGTGATTCTTGAAGACTTTTTCTCAAATTTTCAAATGGATTGAGCACACAAAAAATGGAGAGATTCATGTGCAAAACATACAAAGACCAATTTTTTAAAAGTCAAGTTTCATTGCTACATTAACCATGCCAATAATCCTTCTAAGAAGACATTATGCTCATCATGCTCATTCACCAACACTGTGATATGCCTATACATTTATTTTCCCTCTACCATTCCATCCATTCCATTACCTTCTGCTCCATTTCATCACTTCCATACTTTCCACTCCAATCACTGCCAACCCATGAATAAAGTCACTTATCTCCCTTACCACTTGCTAATGAAAATCTTTCATCTTCATTTCTTCAAATCATTTTGTCTATGCTCGCGTTGGATGATGTGGGATTCCTTAAGGCCCTCCTTCTAACAAATCTCATCCCATCAACTCCAACACATCATCTGAGATTGAGGTTAGAGTTTCATAGTGCCCTGGGATATGCATACATCAATGGTAGATCTCATTGTTGTTAATCATGGGGATTCATCAATGCCTCTTGATTGAAAAATCTTGCAGGTGACTCGACTCCAACAAATCCATTCGTACCTGTCAAGATGCACTAAGGTACTTTAGAGATCACTGTCATCAAAGGTGAGTTTCTTCATGTTGGTTAACGAATACATTAATGGCCAGTAATCCAATGATTTCTTTCCATGCTCGACTTCAACACATTCATTCGCATGGTAAGAATTGTACCTTGGTTTTGTAGCAGTTGAAGATTATTTGATCTAATGGTTTCAACAGTGATTTGCAACATCATTTGTTTCAGTAGTTCTGCAGTCCCTTTCCATTTTCATTTCAGCATTTGATTTTTAGAATAAGAGAAGGAGATTTCTGCTTTTGTAGCAGAATTCTTCATCATCATTTGTTTCAGCGGCAGTAGTCTTACATGCAGCTAGCACAACATCATTTCAAATCAGATTAAGCCTCATTCTATTTCAGCTCTCATATACATCTGTCTTGACATCAGTTTGGCTTACATCAACTTCAA
>ML783262.1:530010-606708 GCA_009831015.1 Picea engelmannii | reverse complement strand
CATCTCATGGGTTTCCAATTATCTTTTCTAGCCTTTTGACTCATGGTTCTCCTACATATTGCACATCTTCAAAAAGTTGTTGTTATGGATTCATGAAAGGATACAACATATGTGTTATATGGATTTGATTCATACATGTTATATAGATTTGATAGGCTACAAAGTTAATGGATGTCCCAAGAATGATTACGATGCTAACCGTTTCATTAATTCCTATCCCTCCCATATGAACATTGTGTTTGTTTTTCTTGCTTGCCGATATACATCATTGTTTAAAAGAGGGTTATGTGCTCATAAGATTTACCATGGGAGCATGATAATGGTTCTCTTGGGTGGTAGTATGATGATTTTGTGGCAGCCTCTATTGCCATCATGAAAACACATGTGTAGTTGTCTACACAAATGCTAATGGAAGGAAGTAGTTATTAAAAGGCAATTGAAACAATGTCTCCACCCAAAATTTAAAAAGGAATTTCTGTAATGGCTTGTTTTAGAGGCACCTTTCTCATAGTTATTGCAAGCAACAGAAGAAGCGTATGCTACCATATAAAAAAGAAAAAATCACTTTGAGTCATTATCTTTGGCATGCAACAACAATCATTAGTTTCCGCCCATGGTTTCATATTCAACCATCTATTCTCAGCATCATAATTTTATTGTTGAAATCTTAGAAAGTGAAGGTATATCCAAGGAAAATTCAGATCTCCATTGTGTACTCAGATTTTGGCATGCTAATACAGTCTAGCATGAAATATATGGCAGAAAATTGGGTCACCATTGGTACATGTGGCAACAAATTTACCTGGGTGTTGGGAAAACTTATTGGAATTTCCAGATTTTGTCATTGGTTGGCTACATTTGTTTTATAATTTATCTTCATTACATGAAGAATGGACCAGCTACTATGCATGCCCAAGAATCTATTTGAAGAAGGAAGTTGACTGTCCACAAGAACCTATAGTAAAATAAACTATTGTAGAAGCCATTTTCTTTTAAACACATGGGTAGAAATATAGAGGTATGTGGTTCATTTTCTTGGTTCATGATACACTAATGCATGTATTGATTCACAAATTTTGGGCACTTCATAATGATGGTAAAATCTTTGGTCCTTACAATCTTAATGTTATGAATTTTCATGGAAAAGAAGTCTTGTTATCAATAATGAAAACCTGTGAGGTAACCTACAAACAAAGCAAGTTGTTTTGAGATATGGAATCCCATGATTACAGGGCTGCAATCCCCATAAGTGAAATAAGATTATTGGAGGGTATATCATATGGTATGTGGATTGTCAAATACATATGGTTAAGCATTTTATGGTAAACTCATGACATGGCCAGCTCAATCACATTCCGAGATAACATTTGATGGATTTCCAAGATTGGAGGATTGGTATTCAAGCATTGATATGGTATTTACAACCAACAGTAAAAGATATCCTGTACTAATCATTATGCAGCAAGCTCATTACCAGATTCAAGGTTTGCAGATTGTTTTCCCATTAAAAATGTTTCCTTAAAGTACAAACAAAACTTATTGAGCGAATTTGATGGTGATTGTGTTGTATACATAAGCAAGGGGTACTTAGAGATGATTGTCTCCTTATGCATTTTCTGCAAAGGATCTCTTTTGATATTGTGTTTAAGTTTGATTTCATAATGCAACATGAGGACATGCTATACAATTAGTGTGGGGCGGTTACTATGCATGATGGTTTGTTCTCTCATTTGCCTTTCATATTTATTTTTCTCATGCATGTTATTTTCTACAAAAAGTGCAAAAATTGATTTGGGCATATCTTCCAAATGACGAACTGGGTTGTCATGATTTTTGGTATGATGAAGCATGGAATTAATATGCCTACAAAATTCACTTTGTACTTTGAAAAAAAATGTGGTGTTGTCATAACTGTTTCAGGAGAGTTTAAAGTACAAGGAGTTTCAACAAGAGGATATCTTGGGATTTGTGTATTGGATTGTTATGATTTTTGGCAAGAATGTGCATTAAATTGTGACATATAAAACTATCAAAATACCTTCTTCATTTGAGTTGTGCTTTGCATGAAAATCCATTGTATCAACAACATTCAAATGAGTCCTTAACAACTTGGTTAATGCAATGTATTGAGTTGCATGAGGACATGCAACATTTTCAGTGTGGGGCAGATGTTGGGTCACATATTTGTCCATATTTTCATCATCTATAGACATCCATTTCATTCCTTCTCCATCCTATTATCATTCATTTATCATTCCATTTGTCATACATTTGCTACAACTGCTCATAAAATGACATATTATTCTTGTTATGCTTTAGTGGTTAATAATGATTATTGTTCCTTCATTTTTAATGAATTAAAGACTATTATGCATGATTTTTATGATGATGGTTTGACGAGTGATTTTATGTATCAATAGTTGCAGTAGTCAAGGTTCCAACCTCCAAATGACACATGTGAGTTCCAGCTCATGGTTAACCGTTTTCAGTGAAAAACGTGGCAAATAAGGAGAGACTAATTTGCGTAGAATATTGTGAATAGATGAGGATGAATCTCGAAAATCAGAGACATGGGTTTTGTTCAGAATGGGCCCAATTGAGTTCAATGTGGGTCGTTTTCTAATTGGAGCTACGGTTTGAGAGAAATCGCTGGTTCTTTAAAAGAGTATTTTCCAGATTTACAGTTGTGGTCGTTTCTCTAAACTTAGCAATTTGTTTGAGCAACCCAGGGATTTGGGGATTTGATTTGTATAAATAAGACCTCTTCAATCAAGAGAGGGGCATTCATGAAATTATATAGAATTTATTTGTAAGAAAGCGCTGAACTTATGCAATTTCTGAGTTTTCTTCAATAATACAAAGGAGCTGATGGATCTGCAATTATGTGAAACTTTCTCTTAATCTTGTAAGTCTTTTGGCCACGCATGCTAGGTGAGGTAGGGCCCCCTCAATATGGTATGTGTTGGTCTTATTCATTTACTTGTATTTTTATTTTCATTGTCTTAATTTATCTTGGTTTATGATTAGTTGATCACTGCTTACAGTTGTGTGTTGTTTATTAGATTACTCTTACAGTAAGATTCAATTCATGTTGTTGTTACTTTATTTTGTTAATAATCCTTTAATTTATGTAAGAGTGTGGTAGTGGTTTTATTTCAGTTGAGTGTATTTTCAAGCAAGAGCGGATTTGATTGATTTTAAGATATGTGTTTTATTTTATTAAATAGATAATAGTGTTAGTTGGAATTTGTTGCTTGCATATATTGTGCACAGTAACTTTGAAATAAAAGACTTCCTCGGGTTGACAATTGAATAGTTGGGCAAATACTACAATGCAATTAATTCAACATTAGTTCAGCCCAATGTAGCGAATGTTGTTCCTTTGAGTGTAGTTGCTGTTCATTTGAAAGGAACAATTGTCGTTCCTTTCGCGCGATTGTTGTTCCTTTGAGTGTAGTTGTTGTTCATTTGAAAGGAACAACTGTTGTTCCTTTCGCGTGACTGTTGTTCCTTTGAGTGTAGTTTTTGTTCATTTGAAAGGAACAAATGTCGTTCCTTTCGCACGACTGTTGTTCCTTTGAGTGTAGTTGTTGTTCATTTGAAAGGAACAGTTGTCGTTCCTTTCGCGCGATTGTTGTTCCTTTGAGGGTAGTTTATATTCATTTGAAAGGAACAACTGTCTTTCCCTTTACGATTGTTGTTCCTTTATAGGTGTTGCATCTCTGGAGGTTGGGTATTGAAAACGGAAGGTAAGAACCTACGTAGGCAACAAGTAAAATGCTTGTGCCAACGCCTACCTTTGGTTGATGCATAGAGGTTGATTTTAGGACATATTTAGAGCCCAACAACAGGGTTGTTACAAGATATGAGATGGTATGCTTCAGGTTTCATGAGTAAATGTATGTTTTTATGTGTGTTTATCATGGATGGTATGGCACATGCTTAAGGCATGTCTTGGAGGTTCTTTTTGGTACATGATTACATCTTGGTGATATTGATACATGCTTGATACATACTCTCGGTATTTAGTTCATGGATGTTATGGTTCATTGTTAGAGGCACATATTTGTGATAGTGGCATACATTTGAGGCATATATTATGGTATATGGTATGATGCATGCTTGAGGTACAATTTGGTACATGGTTTGGATACTTGATGTTGGGCATATGCTTGATATGGTCTATATGAGTGGATCTGGTTGATATATCATTGACATAGATAGTGAAAGGGATAATGACAGATTACAGGTTGATGCATGTGTTGGTACACAATTGATGCATGGTTGATGATCAGTTACAGGTTGATGTGACAATGATAGGTTGGATGACAGGTTGATTACTAGTTGATTATCAGAAGCAGCGACAATATCAATGGTAGTGACAGTTTGGTCTACACTTATATTTTAGGGAGGCGGGACAGGGTAAGGAAAGGGGGTTTTAGCCTCCTTTCAATTGGTTCTAGAGAACACATGGAGTTGGAGCTTCCTTCAGGTTGGAGCCTGAAGATCAGGGGGTTGTAGCCTCCTTCTGGTTGGAGCCAGAGAATTCAGGGAGTTGTAGCTTCTTTCAGGTTGGAGCCTGTAAATAGGGGGTTATAGCCTCCTTCCAGTTGTATCTGGAGAATTGGGAATTTGGTGCTTCCAATGAATGTACTCTTTGATATATAAGAAAATAATTTTGTGGTTTTCTCCCATTTGGATTTCCACGTAAATTCTAGTGTATTGTGGTTTTGTGTTTGTTTATTGTGCATTGTTGATTTATACTGCTCATGATATATTGATGATATACTACTAATGAAATTGATGATAAAGTTGAAGTTTACATATTGTAGTTAAAAGTGGTAATAAGTGCTCATACTGATTCAGCCCCCTTCTTAGTATTCCAACAATTAGTATCAGAGCAATTCCTTCAAGAAACAGTCTAACCACTGGAAGGAGATCATGGATTACGCTAAGATTGGAGCACCAATATTTTATGGTCATAATTATGCATTATGTAATAAAAGGATGATTTTTTTTTTACAGGTACAAGGATTTGATGTTTGGCAGTTAGTATTAGATGGATATACAACACCATCCACTCCCCTAACTGACAAATATGGAAATAAACTTAGTAAAAACAATTCAAAGGCTAAAGGAACCATTCTAAGTAGTATGAATGATTCAATATTTATCAAGGTCATGCATTGCGATAGTGCAGAGAATATTTGGGATAAACTTTAGAAGATTTATGAAGGAGATGCAGAAGTCAAAGGAGCCATGCTTCAAACTTTTAGAGCCAAGTTTGAACAATTGAAGATGAAGGAAGATGAAGACATTTGTTGGTTTACTTATGGGTTGACCCAGGTTCTAACTATAATATTACCAACATACCCTTCTACCATCGACCCTTCTATATACCATAAGGCAACACAACGCACAGAGTGCACTGCGTAGTCTCACCTGAGATGGCTTTTATGGGTGGCCGTAGGACTCAGATGTCTGCAACCATGGGATGGGATGCGTTTCTCTCTCAGAGGCATTGGATCTAATCGTTGTTAGCCCTCAAACCCTCATTAGATCTTAGTTTAGACCAATAACACACTAATATTCCAAAAATACTTCATTAACCATTATAGATGCATGTATTCCATGATATATATTCACCTACTGTACCATAAGTTTCAGATCTAAACACTAGCTATGAAATTAATTTACTTAATGCTATTTTGCATATTCCATTAGTTTATTCTTAGTGCGCAGTGTTATTACCTTTATCATTTAACATGTTCATCATAAACTTACTAAAGTAAATAAAATCATAAACACTGCATACATTCGCAAAACACAGATATAACGTGGTTCACCCCTCCTTGGGGTACGTCCACAAAGATTTGTTTCTTTGGATTTTTATTCATATTCTTGCAAAATTTAGTGTTGCGCACTATACATTTCTTCCTTTATTACACGTGTTCTCCACAGATTGCCCAAGTCTCTCAACATGACATTTTCTCAACTAAAGAACCTATTGCAACCTCAACAAATACACACCAACCAAAAAAGGACAACCCCCTCATCGTCCTAATACATTCTACTTATACAAAACTGGGACAAATCCCTTACAAAAACCCTAACCCTAATCGTATTATGTTTGTACACTTTCTCCTTGACTTAATCCTGGTTGGTCCTCGATCCAACTGTTGCTCCAAGTCGACGCTTGTCCACTTTCCAACTGTTCCGCAACAATTTTTCCACTTTCTAACTGCTTTTATTGGTGTTGGTTTTCCTCTGTTTCTGGTGCTGCTTTTTCTCTATTTCCGGTGCGCTCCCCTATTTTTCGGCTCTGCTTCGATTCCTTCAAAACTTCCTTGATTCTCCCCAAAATTGCAGCCTACCTTTTGCGTGTTGATGAAATAGTAAACACAATTAAAGGATTGGGATAAGAAGTTGATGAATCAATGGTCGTGCAAAAAGTTCTAAGATCTCTCCGTGTGAGATTTTATCCGAAGATATCATCCCTGGAAGAAAAAATGGATCTTGACAAATTGAGCATGGATGAGCTACATGGAATATTCACATCTTATGAAATGAGGATAGAAAAAGAGAACACGGTCACGAAGGAAGCAATGTTCAAGGTATCCAAGAAGACAAAGAAGAAGAACACGCAAAAATCAAAACCAGATTGTAGTTGCAACGATCATTCAAAGGAAGATGAAGAATTGGCAAACTTCGTAAGAAATTTGAAAAGAGGAACCAGAAAGTACAAAGCTGTGATTCCATTGAAATGTTTTTAATTGTGGTGGTATTGGTCATTTTTATTCTAAATGTACTTATTCTAAGAATAAATATAGCGATGAAAAAGAAGATCCTAAGAAGAAAAATAAAAATAAAAAAGGAGACAAGAGAAGAAACACAAAGAAATTATTCAACAAACATTTCTACTCAAAGGAAGACATTTCCTCATCAGAAGAGGATGATGATAGTGACAGTGATTCAGAAAGAGTACTCTTCATGGCAGTAGAAGATCACATAGAATATTAGGAAGAAGAAGGTAAAGTCGATCTCAAAGCAGAATTAATCAGTTCCTTAGAATAACTAAGGAAATAAATAAATAAAAACAAGTCACTCAAGGCAAAATTAAAGATGAAAGAAGGATCTCATAATTCCAACTCAAAAAAAGTCGAGCAGATAATCACGAAGTTAAAAATTCAAGTAGAATAAGATAGAAGGATTGAAGAAACACTCAGAAGTCAGTTAGAAGAAAAAGAAAAGATGATTGAAATCTTGGAAGCATAAATAGTCACTCTAAGAAAATATCTTCAGAAGAAAGATATGCAGCAGAATAGCACCAAAATATTAGATGAGATCATCTGTAGTCAAAGGCCATACTATGACAGGTCTAGGATAAGATACAACCAGATGCAGACTGAGAAAGGTTTGAGCTCCAAGAAAACAAAACAGGAAGCAGAACAAAGAAGCTATGCATAAACTGTCAGAGGTTCTCCTAAGAAGGAAGAAGACAATATGGTCCAAGAATAAGATCATAGGGGAATTGCACCACCTAGATTATTCAAAATTCAGAATCAGTAGTAGGAAGCAATAGAAACACCTCAAGAAGAAGAAGAAGAATTCAGAAGAGCAACACCATTCATAAAATCTTCCACCTCTAGGTACCAAACTATTTTTCTTGGTTTATGTTATTCATGTAATAATTTTGGGCACAAAGTTGTAAAATGTAGAGCCTATACCAAGAATAGAAGAAAATATGAAGGTTATTCGAACAACAGTTATCCCAGAAAGCCTCATGAAGCACAAAACATAAATCACAACAATTTTGGTTCATTAAGTAATGAAGTAGAATGCTACAAGTGCAGCAATTTTGGACACATGGCCAAATATTGTAGATTGATTGTTACTCCAAGGCACAATATAGACAGTTGTAGACAAGAACCACAAAGTATATGGAGAAGGAAGAAGGATCAATTCAACACTGAAGAATTATCGCTTACATTACAAGATCAACACAAGAAAAGTGGATGGTATGTTGACAGTGGTTGTTTAAAGCATATGACAGGTGACAAGAACAAGTTCCTAACCTTGAAGAAGGAATGAGATGGATCAGTTTCGTTTGGAAATGATAACTCAACCAAAATTATAGGAAGGGGCACACTCAATCTTGAAATAAAAAATGCCAAGGTAGAAAATGTTCTATTGGTCGAAGACATGAAGTACAATGTACTAAGTGTAAGTCAAATGTGTGATCAAGGACACAAAATTTTGTTTGACTCGGAAAAATGTGAGATAAGGAAATAAGGATCGAGAAAGTTGGTGGCCACAGTTATAATAACCCCAAACAAAATATATGTTCTAAATGAAATTGGAAAGGAAAGATGTTGCTTAGGAAAGGAAAATGAAAGTTGGCTCTAGCACAGAAGAATGTGTCACATAAATTTTGATAATCTTGTCAAAATGAGCAGAAAGGGGGCAGTGAAAGAAATGTCTGATATTTAAAAGACAAATAATACACTATGTGAACATTGTCTAAAATGAAAACAAACCAGGACCAAATTCCAATCAAAGGAGTACTCGATGACAAAACCTTTGGAGATTGTACATATTGACCTATGTGGATCGACACGAATGAAGAGATTAAATCGTGAACAATTCTTTATGCTACAATTTGATGACTACACAAGAATTACTGCAGTTTTCTTTCTCAAGAAGAAGTCAGAGGCATTCGAACACTTCAAGATATACAAAGAGATGGTTGAAACAAAGACATATTTGAAAGTCAAGTGTTTGAGGTCAGACAATGGAGGATAGTTTACATCAAAGGAATTCATGGATTTATGTGGTGAAAATGGAATAAAAAAGAAGTTCTCAACATCCAGGACACCTCAGTAGAATGGAGTTGTCGAAAGGAAGAACAAAACAGTACAGGAAATGACCAGACCCATGTTGAAACATTCCAAGTTGGGTGACATCTTTTGGGCATAAGAAGTACGTACGGTAGTTCATATTCTGAACAGAGGAATGCTCAGAAGTAACAATGATAAGACTCCCTATAAGTTATGGAAAGGAATACTGGAAAATGTGAAGCATTTCAGAGTGTTTGGAAGCAAATGCTATTCAAAAGAGAAGATGGTAGAATTTGGAAAAAATTGTCTCTCTTGTTGATAAGGGCATACTAGTTGGGTATTCAAGCAAAATAAAAGCATATAAAATCTTTAGTCCAAGACTCAACAAAATAATGGAAAGCATAAATGTAATGATTGACGATAAAAATGAACGAAAGACCAAAGAAGGAAGAAAATATTTATAAGAGAAGGATGACCAAGAAGATTTAAAAGGAGAAGAAGTAGAAGAAGAAGCATAAGAAGAAGGAGAAGAAGAAGAAGAAGCAGAAGAAGAAGCAGCAGCAGAAGAAGAAGAAGATAAGCCATAAGTAGAGGAAGAGGAAGATGAGCAACAATATCTTTAGATACCTCCCAAGACACCTAGATGATGAGTGTAGAAAAATCATCCACCATAATGGGTTATTGGGAATAAAGATGTTGGAGTTGAAACCTGAAGAAGAATGCATTCACCATAACAAAGGAAACTAGCACTTTTATCCACAATTGAACCAAGCAGTTTTGAAGAATTCAATAATGATGAACAATGGATGAAAGATATGGATGAAGAATTGTATCAGGTAGAGAAGAATGAAACATGGGAACTAGTTCCAAGGATGAAGAACAAGAACGTGATTGGTACAAAGTGGGTCTTTAGAAAAAAAAATTTGAATGAGGATGGACAAGTAACCAGAAACAAAGCAAGGTTAGTATGCAAAGGATATACTTAGATTGAAGGTATAGATTTTGAAGAGACCTTTGCTCCAGTTTCCAGAATGGAAGAAAACATATTGATCTTAGCCTAGGCATGTTCCAAAAGAATCAAGGTATATCATATTGATGTAAAATCATCCTTTTTAAATCGAGAATTAGAACAAGAAGTTTATATTGAATAGCCTGAAGGGTTTCTACTATCAGAAAGGGAAGATTATGTTTGTAGGTTGAAGAAAGCATTGTATGGACTCAAGTAGGCCCCTGGAGCATGGTATTCAATATTGGATAGGTATCTACAACAACAAGGATTCAGGAAGGGCAATGTAGACAACAATATCTACATAAAAATGGATCGAGACAATATATTGATAATTGAAGTTTATGTAGATGATATTATCTTCGGAAGCGATGATGACAGGATGAGTCAGAATTTTTCCAAAGACATGAAGAATGAGTTCAAAGTGTCTTTACTTGGTGATTTGACTTTCTTTTTTGGATTACAGATATGTCAGCGTGATAAAGGTATTTTCATCTCCCAGACTAAGTACATCAAAGAAATGCTAAAGAAGTTTCGAATGGAAGATTGAAAACTCTTAAGTACTCCTGTGCAGACTAGTTGCAAGTTAAGAAAGGATGATGAATATAAGGATGAAGATCATAGACTCTACATATAATTTATTGGAATCTTACTCTACATGACATTGTCAAGTAGGATGTGATGCAATCAGTTGGATAGGTTGCGATATTTCAAGCAACACTGAAAGAAACACATGTCATGGAAGTAAAGAGAATATTCAAATATCTCAAGGAAACAAAAGATTTTGGATTATGGTATCCAAAAGGGAATGATCCATCTTTGGTCACTTACACAGATGCAGATTGGGCAGGGAGCATTGATGATAGAAGAAGTACAAGTGGAGCAAATTTCTACTTACGTGATTGTCTGGTGTCATGGTTGAGAAAGAAACATTGATCAACATCTTTTTTCGCAGTAGAAGCAGAGTATATTGCAACAAAAACATGTTCAAATCAATTTCTCTAGATGAATAAAACCTTACAATATATATAAGTGAAATATGATGAGACTATTATGATACTATGTGATAACACCAGTGCTATAAGTATCTCAAACTATCAAGTAATGCATTCCAAGACGAAACACATTCTGATCAAGTTTCACTTTCTACGGGGGAGCATGAGGGAGAGTTAATGTAGAGTTATTTCAAAAATTTCAACCTTAAAGCACTACATAAACATTAACCATTAATCATGTCATTCATCGTCACATAAACATACACATTGCACACAGATTTTTACGTGGAAACCAAACTGGGAGAAAACCACGGAAACTTTTCTTAAGTAGTTTCAAGATTTTACAAGCACCAACTTAAAGGAAGCACCCACTCCCTGAGTTTTCTAGTACCTATTGGAAGGAGACACCAATCCCCTTGGAATATTTTAAATGATGATACATGATCAAATCAACCTTCAAATGAAATCCTAAAATCACTTCTTAAATCTGTGTACAAAGATGCTCAGAACTATACCTCAAATATGCAAACTTGTAAGATTCACCACGAGCTCAATTTTTCATTATGATTATGAAACTTGGATATCAGATACTAGGATTTTTTCTCCTTATAATTAAACAAGTAGAATTCAATTTGGACCTACCAAGCTTCAGATATAAATGTTTTATCTCGAACACATGTTTGGGACTAGTTTCTAGATTAGTCACAAATCCTAACTTCCAACAAGTATAAATTCATACTTGTAATGAATCAGGATCTAAAAATTGTACCCAATAGTATTCAATATCTTCTCTAAAATTCCTCTAAGTGTCACTCCTTGAATCGTCTCCAAAAACAATTTATAGCAAAAATGGCAAGATGACTCGTTTTGAAGAAGAAAACCCTAGTTTTAAAAACCTCAACTTCCACTGAGTATAAATCCAAATCTGTAATGAGTCAAGAGATGAAATTAATACCCAATATTCTTCACTATATATTCTGAAAAACCTCCAAGTTTTTCTATATGAATCATTCTAGAAAACAAATTATATAAAAAATCCTAGGATGACCTTCAAAGAAAACCCTAGACCAAATCATCACAAGACTTCATATTCCCTTGGAATTTCACCCTTCTTCACTTCATCTTCCCTTGGAAATTCGCTCCTCTAGGCTCAAATTCACTCCTCTTCCCTGTATTAGTCGAATCGATGTGATACAAATGCCAAATGAGGATCCTCTTATTTATATGATTCTTCTCCACATGAGGTGGTGTGACTAAGTGTCACAACTTTTGGGTTGCACCTCTTCCTTAAGGATGACTGACCTTAAAGAATTATTTACTTTATTTCAGGAGCTTATTTTTTTGGATTTAGGGGCTTCTTAACTTAGATTTAGGGGATTCTTATCTTGGTTTTATGGGTTTCTTCACTTGACTTTAGGGTCTTCTTCACCTAGTGTTAGGACTTCTTGAAGGGTCCTTCAAGGCTACATTTGTGTACAACTCAAAGTGGGAATGTGGAAACAACCACGTGTTATATCATCCCATGAGGGCCATACTTAAAATATACTCCATAAGGGGACCACTTTAGAGATATATACACTTATTTCAAGGCTCCTTCAAGGCTCTTCAAGGATTCTTCAAGTGGACACATCATCATCACTTTTAGGGGATTTTGGGCTTTGCTTTAGGGATTCTTCTAAGTTTTACATCAATGAAAACAAATTTTCCAACACTTTCCTCACAACCACAAAGATATCCTAAAGATATATTACAAACCAAGCAAACACTTCAAGACCAGGACGTCAAATGAATATCCCACGAATTCACTCAAGCTCCCATAAGTATGCGGTAGCAATGTTGTGTAGGATCTATGGGGAAATTGATGCCCATAAGTTCAAGATGACTTGGGTTCCCCTCCTCTATTGTATCGCTGTCACAAGGTCAAAATTTGATTGGGTCGACAACCTTTCCTCTATTTTGGAACAAACGCTTGCAACAACTAAATAAATGGCTCCAAGAAAGTTTCCAATCTTTCACATGTCATCATATCTCCTCGATATAATGTGTATGGTTCATGATTTTACACAGATTTTTGGGCATGGTATCCAACTGATCCTTTGATTCACATTTATTACAAAGTGTTTTGGGAGCACAAATATCACTTTGAATATCAGAAGATCTACAAAAATTTCTTGATTCCCCTCTACCAACTCATATTTTGTTTGCCTGCACCTTGCACGATGGATAAGGCCCATGCCATTGTACAGAGGGTATGTGATTGGTAACTTGTTTAATATGGAACATATATCAGGGTGCATGGGGCAACCAAATACCCCCACCTTCTCTCAAAGTTTCTCCTAGATAGGTTGGTTCTGCAAGAAATCGCTTACCAGATGGTGATACACGAGGTGAGCGTAACACTATACAAGATAAAAATTATATTTGGCCCCCTCTCCTTCTTTGGGTCACTTCCTATTCATTCAAGGATGTCAAGGAATCCTAGGTAGAAGTAAACACATTGGCCTCTTTCCACTTCAATGAAGATAGATTATGAAGGCACAATCCCCTGAACATTTCCAACACCCACTACAACAACCAAAAATATAGGTGGAGTTACATGATAGATGTCTGGGAAGAAGAGTAGATTCACTGCATAGCCAAAACTTATCATGATGTGATATAAAAAGAGAAGAGGAAACCCACACAAAGGAGGCCGAGTATAATATGAACAGAGAGCTAGAGAAGCTCAAAATAAAAGGGAGGAGGAGGAATCTCCTGCAGAAGAGGAGACTAAACGGAAAATAAAAGAGGAGGAAGAAGCTAAAGAAATAACAGTTGAAGCAGACCATAAAGCAACATAAACAACTAAGGCCAAACAAAAAAATAAAGAAAAGGAAGAAAAGGCCAAGGGACAAAAATAAGAGGAGAGGAAAATGAAAGCAACAAAAGTTGCTAAGGAAAAATATGAATAGGAAAAGAAGAAGAATCTAAGCTCAAATGATAGCAAGAAGCAACAACAACAACATAAACATAATGAAAGAAACAAGAAGAAGTACGAGGCTCATACATGGATCCTGTAGACATGGATATTCTATATTCATCGACAGACATCCCTCTCATTGGGGGGAACTTCCCACTAGGCAATCTGGGATTGGGAACTTATACACTATCAAAGGCCCAAAAGGTGGCCAATTTGAATTCTTTCAGATTTGATAAGATTTAGGTAAAATCGTTTTGCAGAAAACCAAGAAAATACCAGTGTCTAGGGTGGCCCCCTTATCAATGATGATTGAAGCATAGGTAGTAAAAAACATCATTGATGATCCTCTATCTATCACCTCAGTCAGGATCGCCTTCACACAAGCATCAGAGTAGAATCCAAGAGACATGATGCATGAGATAGAAGGAAAGAACGAGAGAATAAGGTCACTAGAAGATGAAGTGTAGCATTATAAGAGTGATAATTGGAACATTCAAGAGTTCGAATATTGTGCAAAAGAATTTAGAAAAGAGCTCCACAAAAAGATATGTATGCAGGTATGCAGGTCTTCCATAGGAAAGTTGCCCAGATTATCACCCAAATCGATAAATCCTAGACCAAAAATATGGAATTTGTTGCAATCATGGGAAGGCTTAAATGAGATGAAGTGATGGATACCAGAAAATCCAGATGCCCCACAAGACTTTATGTGAATTATAGAATGGGAAAATGATCTCAACTACACTACACTTGATAACTGCCAACAAGCCAAGGAAAAGATCAGGAAGGAGCTAAAGAATTCTATCGCTATATGTGTGAAACTTCACAAAGAAGCTATCATCCTTACTTTCAAAAGTCATATACCCCATATTGAAGACCTGGGCTAGCTAAAATCAGACAAAGAAGTCTTCATAGAATTAGATCATAACATGAGGGAAAGGCTCATGAATACCCGGACTCCATCCAAACTGATAGTTGAGTTAATGAATGACCATCTTATGAATTCCACGAGAGCCCAAAACACAATCCAAGCATTCATGGTAAATCTGACTAGAGACATGAAGACACTCTTTCAGAACTCAACAATTCACATGGTCACCCTGGAATCCTTGTTTTATTGTAGAATCATCTCCATTTCAGGATACCACAAAGTATGCACAACCTACATAAGAGACAAAAATAAATAAAAGGGGCTTCTGAGGAAATTCAAAATTATCTCCTCCCCGTCATCATTCCTTTGTTTTTGTCTTTATTGTAAGTACTAATGTAAAAACTGAAAAATGGAAGGTGAAATATTGGTAACTTCTTCTTGCAAAATTCAGGAAGACACAATAGGAAATTACTTAGGCAAGTATAAAAACCACAAGAGACCCATTTTGAAGGGACTCTTCAACTTTGTAATTTCGAGAGAATTATTTTTTATGAGTATAACATTAAGAAGCCCTCAGGGCCATTTTGATTGAGATAAATACTTTGCTTCCTAGTGGTTTGTTTACTGTGAACTTTTATTAAGTGAATGCTTTGCTTCCCTGAAGCGTTGTAAGGATTTATTTGCACAAATAGACTTTTCTTTTGTGAAAGGAAATTGTTGCAGTTATTGTCTTTCTATTTTATGAATTGTTCTGAGACGATTAACATGTTTAGATGTATGAATGCATAGCTAAGACTTATATTGTTATGCTTCCATATATGCATGTTATCAAAATTTTCTTCTTTCTTATAACTATCTGAATGAAAGTTTGATGCATGGGTTACTAACATTTTGGTTTGTTCATTGGTTACCCTTAGTTTCTCCTAGCTAGGATATGATAGAATAGGTTTTTTTTCCCACGGTTAGTTTGGTTTTCATCTGCATCCCCTTGCATTTAAACCATTAATTCACCCTCAACCCAATAATGGAAGTTGGGCCAGAATCCAGATGGGTCTCCTAATCCAAATAGTGTGAAGTATAATTGGGGCCTCATATCGGGGAGTATTACTGTTTGTTGAAGGGAATTTTTCTCCCGTAAAAAAAACCCTAACTATTTTTGGTCTATCATTAATGAATACCAAGCACCTATTAGTATCAATTAATAAAGATGACCATTTTACATTAAGTAACTACCCACTAACTATCTAATGGACCTTTCTCAAAGAATATGGCCTTGTATATTAATTAACTAACTCCTCAACACCCCAAAGTAGGGAGGTTAGGGTAGGTCCCTAACATGTCCTCTCCCTTAAAAACCAATGTTATCCTCAAGGTTAGAGGTGTGGAAACTATTGTAAAATCATAATCGGTTCTCATGTAATGTATTCAATGATCTAGGTGGATATTGGTGGCCACCCACCTATTCCAACTGCCTCCTCTTGTCAGTTTTTAGTTCAACATGTTCTTTTGTACTTCTTTGTAATTGTGGGTTCTACACTTCTGGGGTTGTCTAAAGCCCTACACATCTTCCAGGTGGAGACTGGTAGCCACCCACCTAATCCAACCAACTTATTTTGGAATTTTTCACATCAACACATCTTTCTGTACTTCCAGGGCCATTTTGGGGCCCTAAACAGTGTTTTTTGGCATGCCATAGTCAAACTGTAGACTTGTTCAAAGTTTAACGGCATAATGCGTAGTTCTCAAAAAGACCTTTCCAATGGGATATCACGTTCCTAAAACGGAGATTGTATGCAAAAGTTACGACCCCGAGAAGTTAATGTACTAACTTACCCAAACGTGCCCACATGACTTTTGGCGTTTCATCTCCTAGGGTTAGGTTTTTGGATGTCTAGGGTTTTGGAATTCATGTTTATCATAAAAATGATATCATAGCCTCATTGTAATCATATTCTTGCGAATGAGCATAGTTGTTGCATCTATTCTCATAGATAAAGCTGCCACCATTCTAGCGACTCTTGCACTATGTATTTTTAAAGTCTCTTTACAATTATTTCATTAATAGAAATCAAGTATTGTTGTATTTCTTTGTTTCTGGCAATTTTCATAAGTATTTCATTGTAATTTATTTGCTTTCATTTCGTTCCGAAAATTATCTAGATCAATGGTATCATAACAGGCTGCTCTTGATTGTTTTTCAACACATGTCCCCGACAAGGTCCGAGTATAGAAAGTTGGGTCTCGAGCTTGTCTCTCTTGAGGAAAATTTCTCTCGCATGCCCAGGAAACCCTCAATGGCAGCATAAAATAAAAACGGCGGAGCAGACGATTCTATTAACTTGTTTCTTGAGCAAGCTCTCGTGCGACGGAGGGATGAAATGATGAAGAATTTTGCACACATCCTTCAACGCATGTCGATAGAAATAGGTGCATCTTCATCAAGTGACCATTTTGGATGAACCTCTCCCTTCAAGGTACAAGTTAATTTTGATATTCCCATATTTGACGGACAAATAGATGTAGATGCCCTAGAAAAATGGTTAAATATATTAGAAGGTTATTTCTCTGTTCAAAATTTTTTCAACAGGAAAAAGATTACCTTCACACTCCTCAAGGCTCTCCCCCATGTCAAACATTGGTGGGAAACTTACTGGGATCAAACTTCCACAGAGGAATCTAGAATATATGGGGTAGAGCCCAATTGGGATTTTTGTGTGGATGTGGTCAAGGAATAGTACTATCCTGTTGATAACTATGAAGACCAGTACATGAGATGGACCACACTGTGGCAAGAGAAGAGCCAAACAGTTTCGGAGTTCACAAATACTTTCCTTACCTTACGCACCAAGATGGGTATTAAAGACTCTGAGCAGAATCTGGTTCTGAAATATTGTGGGACTTTGCATAGGTACATCCAAAATGAAATGGATTTCCTAAACATCTCATCATTGGGATCTTCCTGTCGATATGCTGTCAAAATCGAGAAAAAATTTAGGCACCAGAACAAATGGGAATTTGGGTCTGCAAATCTGTAATAACCAAAGCATGGTAAAGACGGACCTAACCAACAACCTCTAGACAACCAGTCCAAGACACAAAACAAGAAGGGTAAAGGAAAGATGAATAATGAAACTGGGAAGTGGTGTGACTTCCACAAAATCCCCTGGCACAACACCGATGAATGTGGCTCGAAATAGTCATTGGTGGTTGAGGTCAAAGACACAGAGCCAAACCCTGATTTATAATCCGATCCAGAAAACATTGAAACTAGATAGATCATTGACGTAGACCTCACTGATACTGTCACGACCACGACAATTCAACCAGAAGAGCCAGTAGATACTGAAGAGGGGGAGCGCCACTTCCATTCACAGATGTGGGTGAAGGGGAACCCGCTGCATTTCATTGTTGATAACGACAACTAGAAAAACCTCATATCAGCTAAGGTTTTCAAATAGTTGGGGTTGTCGACAACAACACACCCATAGACATACAACATCAGGTGGCTTCACCAGGGACGAGATCTCTGTGTCAGCTAGCAATGTCGCCTGTCCTATGGCATTCATCCCTTCGAGGATGAGGTATTGTGTGATGTTTCCCCTCTTGATATATGTGATGTTGTTTTGGGCCAACCATATATGTGGAAAAGTCATTTTGTCTATGAGTCTAGACCTCGTAGTGTCATTATTACTTTGGGTGACCAGCTCTATAGGATACTAGAGGTAGTTCTTACTACTACTCCACCAAAACAGTGTCGCAAGGTAATCTCTTATACTGTGAAATTCATCCTCTTCACATTTTTTTCAAAGGATGCATAGAAGACCACTACAACCACTGCAGTCTCAACACCTTCTATCCAACAAAAATAGATTGTCGAAGAGAAATAAGATATTGTTTCTTCACCTACAATGGTGCCTACACAATGCCCCGTCAAATCCAGAGACAACAGGTTGGTGGAACAGATTCAACCCTGCCAGCAACAGGTTTGTGATAGTCTTCCAAAGAACAAGCAACACAACTTCTCCAACAAGGCACACATCTCACTAAGATTCAAATTCAGAAAACGCTTTCCATTCTTCCCTGGGCACTCAACACAATAAAGACCATTGCTTCCTAAGGGGGGAGGATTGATCCAGGTGGGTATTGGTGGCCACCCACCTATTCCAACTGACTCCTCTTGTCAGTTTTTAGTTCAACACATTCTTTTGTACTTATTTGTAATTGTAGGTTCTACACTTTCAGGGTTGTCTTAATCCCTACACATCTTCCAGGTGGAGACTGGTGGCCGACCACCTAATCCAACTGCCTTATTTTGGAAGTTTTCATGTCAGCACATATTTATGTACTTCCAGGCTCGTTTTGGGGCCCTAAACAATGTTTTTTTGCGTGCCATAGTCAAACTGTAGATAGAGTTTGAGTTTGATGGCATAATGTGTAGTTCAATAAAAGACCTTTCCTACAGGCTATCATGTGCCTAAAATGAATATTGTATGCAAAAGTTACGACCCTGTGAATTTAATGTACTAACTTACCCAAATGGGGCCCACATGACTTTTAGTGTTTCATATCCTAGGGTTAGGTTTTTGGATGTCTAGGGTTTTGGAATTCATGTTTAACATAAAAAGGATTTCAGAGCCTCATTGTAATCATCTTCTTGCAAATGAACGTAGCCATCACATCTCTTCTCAGAGATAAAGCTGCCACCAGTCTAGCGAGTCTTGCACTGTATTTTTATAGTCTCTTTACAATGATTTCATTAATAGAAATAAAGTATTGTTGTATTTCTCTGTTTCTAGCAATTTTCATGAGTATTTCATTGTAATTTATCTACTTTCATTTCATTCCAAAAATAATCCGGATCATTCAAGTTGCATATCCTTCCACTATATAAAGACTTCTTGAATAATGTGTTGGCATAAAGATGCTCTCTAATGGCCAATACTATTGTTGGATGTAACCAAATGGGACCTTTTTCATCATTTTTTGGAGGGTTAGTATGATTCAACTTAGTAATTTGGCCTCGTGACCTTCTTTAAGAAAGACACATGAAACACATAATGGATCTTCGAGTGGGAAATTAGAGCCAATCTACAAGAAACTTGTCGAAATTTCTATAGGATTTGATAAGGTCCATAGAACTTTTCCATTGGCTTCTAGTAGCCCTTGTCTTTAATAGAGGTTTTCTTATAGGCTTGAATATGAAGAGGATAATGTTATTTTATCATACCTATTTGAGTTGATGGACTAATATCATAGTCCTTCGAGACTTGAAAACCCTTTGGATCAACTAACGAAAAAAACGAAGTGTTCACAATAAATTAAGAGAATTTTCTAATCAAATTGTTAATTGGTGCTTCTATCCATTCGCTTAAAAGATCCACCTTTTTATTTGAAGAGATAAACCCACCCTATACTTTGCTAGGAGATATCCTGACATCCGATGGAAACTAACTTTGATCCACCATAATATTTTCATCTAGCAAGAGGGGTAGAGTGGAATCTAGTGGTGATGACCCAACCCTCACTAATGCATCACAAAAAAAATCATCCAAACCATCATCACCATGGCCCTCTATATGAGAAACTTCCATATAATCCACCCCTAATTCCAAGTTTGAATATATAGCCTAATCAATGACCTTTATTTAATCCAAAGTGGTTAAGAGGGGAAAATCATCAACCAAAGGAATTGATTTCAAAACACCCTTAACTACAATTGACCCTATATCCTACACTCTAACCACATCAACATAACGTTTATGAGCCACAACCGTTTCCAAAGCCTTTGGAATAACTACCATTATCTTGTCCAAAGGAGGGGCATCCTCACAACTAGGCCCCTATGGCTTTGGCTCTGGTTACTTCATCATTTTTTTTTGTGGTTACAAAATTTACCCATCCTCCCTCAAAGGATCAATGGTCCTCTTCAATCCCTCTACTTGAAAACAATATCTTCTAGTAGTCCCCTTGAAAACAAATAATGGACCAAGATCCTCGAGATGCCTTCCCACCCTAGGGTTTTCTGGGCTAGACTTTGAAAGGATCCAATCTTATTTCCAAATAACCTCAAAATTTATGGATCCCACGGGTGTAGGAAGATCCCAAGTAAGAAAACCAAAATCAATGAATCCTTCATTGCATGAGAGTCAAAAGATGCAATCCAAGATGACGGGGCCAATATCAAAGATTTACAATTTCAAGGGTTTTCCATAAAAACCATCTCCTTGTCTGAAGGGTTCTGAAATAATAATGAAAAGAAACCTCAGAAAAAAGGAGTGATCTTAAATTTCCCTTGGTTTTTGCAACAAATGAAGTGCCAATCCATTCTACCAACTTATTGGCATAGGGCTTAATGACACAAAAGTAACCAATCAAATCCCTTGCCTCCAAATCATTTACACCCTTCACTAGTAAATAGCCTAGAATGGGTATATTTACTAATCCAATTGAAGGAATGCATTTATTACTCCCTCTCAAAACCTTAGACTCTTTATTTAGATCTCATCCATCAACAACCCCCTTCTCCATCAATCATGCACGAACCCTACCAATACACTACACTTAAATCCAAAGGGCTCAAAGCCTTGACCCTGAAACAACCCATAGATCCACATCCTATCCTAACTCCAAAGAGACCTCTAACCCCCTACACAATAAATCGATCCTCTATCACCTATGAGAACCTCAACTCGTCACCCTTCTATGTCAAAATCCTGTATCTTTTCAATATAATCATATAACTTGTTCGTTTTTATGAATAATTATAGTATTAAGTTTTGAATTTACTCATATATATGAAGCCAACTTGAAATACTTTTATTTTTATTATTATTTTTAATTTTTTTGACCAACACCAACATTAACATTATAAATAAACAAACATAGGTGACACCTCCCCTACCTCAATTGTAGAATACACCTCCAATCATAATAATATGTGTGCATCCCTATTATGGTTGGCTTAACTTTTAATGATGAAAATGTAAATATTGGATAGGGAAACCTTAAGTATATATATTAAATGAATAGTTTTTGTACTTAAGATGAATGAAAGAAGCTCTCAATCATTAGAGAAATTTTGAGGTCTAAAATGGGCCTCCTAAGGAAAATAATAAAATAAGAGATATTAATTTTCAAAGGGAAAAAAATAAAACTATTTTTAATTGTATTTTCAACTTATCTCCATATAGGTTTACTTAGATTTCAAGTGTAGGCACTCGTTGAATGCACAATTACATTCTACATCCAACAAGTACCCACTATGCATATTTTTTATACACCCACAATGATAAACTGAAAATACATGGAAAATATGTCTTTCTTATAAGTTTATTCGTATTTCAAGTATAGGCACTCATTGGATGTGGAATTTAATTCTGCATCCAATGAGTTCCTACACTTGAAATTTTAGTAAATCTACAAGGAGATAAGTTGGAAATACAATAAAAAAATTAGTTCTCTTTCTTTCCCTCATAAATTGTTTACCCTTATGGGTGACATCATCATCTTGAATCCTATTGATTCTTTTTAGGTTGATGTTGATAACACATTTTTTGTTTTGAGGTCCATTTTGTGCCTCAAAATTTCTCTAATAAAAATGACATATTTGTGAAATTGTTGAATAACATGTACATTGGAGTATACATGCACATTTACCTAGTACATTTTTTTCTATGTTCTATATTCCATGTATGAGGGCGTACTTGGTCTCACTTGGTCCAAGATATTCTCCCTTGGATGAGAATATTCTTCCCCTAGACAAGGGTGCACCTCTTCTTGAGTCATGCTTCAGTTATATTTTAGTTACACTATTGGAGTTCAATGTTGCATGTCTACCTTGGAATCATCACCAAGTCTTGCATGCCTACCCTGGAATCATCACCAGGAGTGTATATCTTCCTTGGAATCGTCACCATGAGTGTGCATTACATGTGCGTGAAGTTAAGAAGGTGCATTCATTTTTCATGCATGAATGTAACTCACTCCACTTTTTCATAACTAATTAATTGTTGACTGCATGGACAATTAACTAAGACTAGGTGGAAGATTACTAGTGTTTCAGTTAGTGCATGTCCATGTAAGATTTATAATCTCAACTATGGCTCATTATCTCACCATATAGCCTAAATATCTTGTAAATTATTCACTCAATCATTGTGGAATATATTTTCATTCATTATCTTCGTCTCTTTTGTCTCAAGCTTGAAATTGTTTCTTCTTTTTGCAAACTAGTTTCTTTGTGCAGGTTATTCAACAATTTCACAAGGTATCAGAGCACATGAGCTTGTAAGGAGGAGCACACACTTTCTTTTGTAGGTTATAAAGGATTGGAGTGACCATAGAGAATGGATCTTCCCCTGGCAATGATCCTAACCCCATACAATTATTTTGAATGGAAACCTATAGTTCTCCTTCTCCTTAGAAGCAAAGGACTTTATCGGATTACTATGGGAACTGAAGTAGAGCCTATTTTCTCCAATGAGAAATCTCAGTTTCTTAATAGATAGGATATGGAATTCAAGTTGATATACTTGTCAATATATCTAGAACTATTCTTCTATGTAGAATATGCTTCCACACCAATCGAAGTATGGACCACATTGGATTTTATGTGCGGGAAACATAATGATCTTGAAGATTGCATACCGAAGAATTCCAAGAAAAGGCATGGAGAAAATCCACTGGAAAATCTAGGTAAGAGCCATGCTCTATTTGCTATTTCTTCTGTCAGGAAATGAAAGACACTTACACACTAATCCTAGTAGAAGAGTATAAGAATTTAATCAACAACGCAAATGACATAAGAAATCACACAATACACCGAGATTTTACGCTGAAAACCCTTAACCGATAAAACCAACATTCCTTTGAGCGTTCTTCTCTCTTGTTTTCTTATACAATCAGAATAAAAGGTTACATGTCTAACATTGATCCACACCTAATACACAATCGACATCATACCCTCTTGCACAGGCAAGAACAACCCTATAACCAATTTGTCTTACATATACATGACTAACAACCTATACTTACACATGCATTAACCTACAAAAGTGCATTCTACGATTACCTTACAACATCAGTCTTTAGAGCATTACAACACGTCTCTTTGTAGGATTTACAACAGGAAAAACCCTAAATATTTGCGACCTATGAAAATAAAAATGACATATTTGTAGCATAGAAATCATTGGCTACAAATTCTCCAAACCTCGGGATTCTATTGTAGTTGAATCCAAGTCGAGTTTACCATTCAACCTTCATTCGGTCTCCAGTCATCAGATCTGACGGTAGAATTTATGTCCAGAGAAAATAAAAATGACATATTTGTGGCACAGAAGTCATTGGCTACAAATTTTTAAAATCTCGGGATTTTGTTACAGTTGACTCCAAGTCGGGTTTACCAGTCATCCTTCATTTGGTCTCTAGTTGGTCATCTCACGCCTGCACTTCAACCTCTTTTTATTTGACTTATCATCGATATCTTCGACTTCGACTTTACCCGGTCGACTCCCTCGACCTTCGACTTGTTTTTGATCCACCTCGACTTATTGTCGATCCAACTCGACTTCGACCGTCAATCGATTCACCTCGACTAGACTTTCACTACAAAGAATATAACAAGCCAACATATTCCTCACCTAATAATTGGATTTCATATTCGGGGAACGAGTTATTGGATCCTTCCACAGATAGATTTTTCATTGAAAGAAGTGAGAAGTTCGATGAAGGCCCCCTGTATGCATTCTAGGAGCAACATGTTGTTAGAAAAATAGGATCGTGGAACAATAAAATAAAATAAATGTGGTAATAAAACACATAATATACACAATACAATAGAGACAGATATACGTGGTTCACCTAGTGTGGGCTATGTACACCAGAGAAATTGCCAAGTCCTTCATTTTTATTATCCAACAAATGAAGGAATACAACCTACAACACACCCGTTGTAACTTCCTCTTCTTTTTCTCACAGTATCCTCTCTCAGAATACAATATTCGAAATAATACAAAATCGCAATACATTTCCCTCATAAAAGAGAGTTTCCTTCTAGGGAAAAAACCACAACATAACTTCTACCGTAAGATCTGCGACCTTATAATGAATGGTCCATATTTACTATGAAATTACAATATACATTTACAAGGCAATTTTTCCTTCAGGGGGCCGCTTTCCCCCAGGCCCCGCACGGGGGGCAATCCCCCCTGCAACCCCCCGCGTGGAGGGGTGTACAGTATTCATGGGGTATAAACATGGTTGAAAACAAATACCTATGAAACATGAAGATAATCAGGCTCCACAACCAAAAATATCCCGCTTGGAGACTGATCACAATAACTCCACTGTTGTTGTACCTACTGGACTATAATCCACCTTGGACCTGGAAAATTTCTCATTTTCACCTTCATGCTTGAAGACCAACTGAAACTGAGCAGGGACTCAGTTTCTCCCTGGTTACTCCCTTTGTTAACATGTTTTCAGGATTTTGGCTAGTGTGTATCTTTTCCAACTTCAAATGTCCATCTTCCAAGATGGATCGTATGAAATGGTACATGATATGTATATGATTAGTCTTCGAATGGAAGGTTGATTTATTTGTAATAAGAATGACACTCTCACTGTCACAGTACAACCTGATATTCTCCTTCTTCTTTCCCAATTCGTCCATAAACCTATGTAACAAAATCATTTCTTTACTAGCCTATGCAGCAACAACATACTCTGCTTTTGTTGTTGAAAGTGAAACAACCTTTTGCAGTTTCAAAATCCAACTTATTGATGTTCCACCTACAGTAAAAACATACCTCATGGTGCTCCTCCTGCTATCTTTATAACCTTCCATATATGAATCAACATATCCCTGTAGAACAATGTCTGAATCTCCAAAACATAATGTATGAGTAGTCGTACCTCTCAAATACCTGAGAATCCACTTTACTGCCTCCCAATGTTTTGTACCTGGATTGTTCATATACCTGCTTACAACTCCCATTGCATGTGAAATATCTGGTCTTGTGCAAACCATCGCATACATCAAGCTGCCAATTGTTGATGAATAAGGAACACTAGACATGTATTATATCTCCTCTTGTGTCTTTGGACACATTTATTTAGTTAATTTGAAATGGTTGTCCAAAGGTGTACTAACTGGTTTTTCAATCTCCATTCTAAACCTCTCCAACACCTTCTCTATGTACTCACCCTGAGACAATGTAAACTTGCAATTTTTCATGTCTCTTATTATTCGCATACCATGGATTTTCTTTGCAGCACCCTGTTGTTCCAGAGTCTGTACTTAAGGCTTAGAAGTACAGTGTCTAGGCATCCAAAAGTGGGTAAAGGGTAGAGAAGAGAGAAACGTCAACCTTCGGAAAAGGAAACTAAGGAAGATTTCTGTGTTGGCATTGTCTAGCTTCCAACTGTTCCTGGATGTTAATATCCTGTTCAATCGCTGCCCATGAACGTTCGAGTTCAACCTGGGTGGTGGTTGTTTTAAGAATGGTATCGAAAAGATTTAAGGCAATGTGGGTTTGGTTTGATAATCCGGGTTTGATGTTGGGCTGAGTTGGTACAGGGACAGTCATGGAGGAACAGTAAAATAAGGAAACCTCAAAGGGAGAATTTAAGTGCTGTCTCAATTCGGTCGTATAAAAGAGAGTTTACGGTTTCAGGAATAAAATAGGGGTGCAAATCAAAGGCTCTTTCCCGTAACTGAGTTATATCTTAATAAAATGTATGAGGTGGGAGAAAAACATTTAGTTGTCTATCGAGTAAGGCTCCTATCAAGGGAGAATCTCACGTATAAACAGAAGAAGAAAAAATGTAAAGAAGTGACCCGATGAAGCATAAAATATATATAGAATTTTGAAAGTGTTGACTAGTCTTACACCTGCTGATAGCCGGTACAGAGAAAAAACAGTAAACAATATAGAAAATCAAAATTCATTCGCTATAGTAGAGGTTGTACTAAATTACAGCGAAGCATTCATCAGATATGAATATGAAATGAAATGAAAAATGAGATATAAGAAAACAAACTCATAACACAGTCATGACGGAATTGAGAATCTTCAGATTTGCTTTGTATTAACTCTCAAAATGTAAAAACTCTGTTACAATCGACACAAAAAGGTCCAGCCCCTTGTTCTTTCTTTCTATGGTATATTTATATAGTTTTACAATAAGATGGAATCTCAATCGTTACAAATTTTTTTAGTTATGATTGGGAGGAGAGAAATCGCTCCATTTCTTCTTCTCTGTCTTCACTTGGTGCCAGAAGTTTGTCCTCGTGCGTGCTCGGTATAGGTGACACATCTTTAAACCAACCGAGATATCAGCCTTGACGGTTCTTCTTGACAATTGGCTTCAAAAGAGTAACAATCTCGGGCTAATTGCGGAAGCCTGTCTTCCATCTGTCTATATATGATGTCGATAGCGCATAATTGTACGCTTGGCTTAATCATACATTTGTCTATTTGGACTATGTCCGCCATAGTCACTTGTGAGATCTCGGCGGAATCTCTTTCCTCTTTTTCATTTAAATCAAGCGAGATTTTTTCCATATTCATTTGAATCAATGCCTCGGCACTACCTCTACTATCAATGCCTACCAGATTACCGTCTATAGAACTAAAGGCCTCTTCTAAGGAATTTATTACCCTTTTGTCTTGTAGCTTTCCTTTTGAGATGCTATGCTCCCATTCTTTCAATAGAATGTTTCCTCTGGTTTTCTCCGAAGTGGTGAACCTGGGAGTACTTCCTGAATCCCTGTTGTTTGTGGCTATCATAGCCTCTTGGAAGGCGACCCGTGCTGCTCCAGCTTCCCTTTCTCTAGCAGATAAGTTCTCCAAAACCTGATTGACTAGAAAACAGTTGTTGCAGATCACTTCTACCTTGGCGAGTAAATTTCGTTGGGCCGCAGAGACTCTGATTTGAATCTCCATCGCCTGGGATTCGAACATCCCGATATTTATCACTTTGCTTTCGACGATCTCCACCTTAGCCTGTAGCTGTTCGATCAAATCCTTTTGCTGGCTCGCTTGCATCTAACCATCCCGGACCACCAACTGTGCTTGATCGAGCTTAGTCTTGAGTAGCTCTATCTCGTTTTTATCGGCCGACCTAGCCTTCTCTATTCCTACGCTCACCTGGTCCTTGGCAGCCTCCTCTGCAGTGGCTAGTCTGGCCTCTAGGGTTTTGATGAGGCGATTTTTTCGTTTCAGCTGGTTTTTTAAAATCCCCACTGAAAATTGATTAGTCGAGGCATATGCTCCTAATGTCCCTACTATTTCAGTCGTAAATTGTTCATTCCTCTTGTCTTTCCCATCAGTTATAACTTTGTATTTCTTGGCTGTTGATTCCCCTTCCTGATAGAATTCCCTCTTTACCACTGCCTTTCTCTTCTTATCGAAGAAGAACTCATTTGGAGGGATCTCTTCCACCCTTATAGGCCTCAACTCTTCATTGAAGATCCACCCTGCATCAATATTTCCCTGAGTTGACTGCAAGGGAGTAACTGATGTGATCGGCTCTCCGATTTGCTTCGCTGATTGTCCCGGGGTAGTAACTGGACTCTGCTTCTTAGGCGGGTTGGGAGTCTTTATCTCTGCTTTCAGACTCTTAGTTTTCTCTCCTTCGTCCTGATGTTTTTCTTGACCGGGAGTCACATCCTTGGAGCATTCAACATCTTTTTGTTTCGCCTCCGCTGTACTCGGATTCTCACCCCACAACACTGCGGGAAGACAACTGCGTCGATGTTCTTGGAATTTCAGAACATCGGCTCTCTCCTCAGGTGCCGAGGTTTGTATCCGAGCTAGAATCTCGGCATAGGATCTTGTGCCTCGAAAAATTTCATCCGAGGGTGAATTCTCATGCTCAAATCTCTTAAGTCTGCAACTGGCCAAATGATTACTCACGACCCTTTGTGGATCGTGCTTCTTGAACTCAATAAGGGCCAAATTTAGGTCTTCCAGGGATGCTGCCTCAGCTTTAGCATGCCCGAAATCTAATAAAGAATATGAATTTAAATGAACAGGAAAAGGTGGCCATACCTTCTTCGAGTATCCCTTCAGCTCCTTGTTGATGCCCCCGATTACTGTTTATCTAGCAACCTCATGACAAGCCAGCTTGTCAGGAATAAATAATGGCAATGAATGTGGGGGAACAAAATCCCCGAAAACTCTGAGGTATGAGAATTCGGCTTCTACATACCAGTCAACTATGCTGCTCAAATTCGTCACTATACTATCCGAGATCCTGGGTGGCGGGTGACTGAAAATAGTGACATGTAGAGGCACCGTCACCCAGTTGAAGATTTCATATACGAAATCTGTCGCTTTGTTTTCCCATAATTTTGAATGATAGATGTGGATGGGCTTGTCCTCTGATGGAGTCCAACTCCAACTCATTAAGGGAAATGGTGTTAAAAAACACACGGCGTCCATAAGGTATGCATACATGAAAAATGAAGAAGTCTTTCCGCTCTCTTTCTGCGCCCGATACTCTATGACCCGATTGGTCAAGATATCGGACAACATTTTCGCCCAGTCGAAGGAACAACCTTTGGCGACCCAAAATATTAGAGGCACCCATGGAAGAAAGAAATGTGAGGTGTCCTCTCTCCCGTATAATCTGCATGTCATCATAGCTACATACTTGTACTGTGGTTCTAAGGAGGCTATTGAATATATACCATGACTGTCTTCCCTGAACTTCACATAGTGCGAAACCCAATCTCTTATTAAGCTAGACATGGTTTTTTCATACTGCACACATTCCTTCTGTTTGAACTCGTCCAAGAATTTGACACCATATGTAAATTCGGACGTTGTGGGAAACTTATACATGGCTTGCAGATGTTCAAGCCTGAAAGTCCCGATGGTGACCTTCTGCTCATTCATGATGGTTCTGGTTGGTATGTCCACATGGTCTAATGCCCATCAGACCATGTCATAATATGGGAGAAATCGTGTCCTGGCCGCTACTTTATGCATTCCCGATTGAATGACGATCTTATACTTGGTGGTTATGTCGTCTTTTTCATTGTCGCTATAATCATCAGAATAATCCACCAATTCGGCCTGCAGAACATCGGAAATGAATGACCAGTTCGGGACAGAGTCGACACTTTGAGGTGAAGTATCAACGACGTTTTCCGAACCTTGTCCCGATACCTCAACATTGGCTTTTGATGCTTTTCGCGGGGCCATGACAGGAGATCCTGCTTTGTCTCTTCTGCGATAAAAGTACGTATACATACAGAAGTTAGCTCGCTGAGAAAATGTGCTCTGCGTAATGTAGAAATGAATTTGTTATAACGAATAACAACTCTTATATATATTCGAAAACTCGGTACCTTTTAGAACAGGTCTGTCAAATCATGTTTAGAAATAAATTTAGCCATAAAAATCCGATCTTTATTCGTCGATTTGCCCTATTTCCTAATTAATGCCATAAATTTTGGCGGTTTGAAATGTCAATTGGCATATGGAAGGAATAAGGCTACCTCGTAAATCGTGCAAGCATCAAAACACGGGATATATTGATTCAACTTAATTAATCCGGTTTTACCAACATTAATTAATCTTTCGTTACTCGTTGTATCGGGAATTTTTCTTTAACCTTTTGAACCTTTTGAAATTGCGATGATTGATTTTGATTAATAAAAACGTAATTATGATTAGGAGCTTAATTAATTATGTAATTATTTATATTCGTCGTATCGCGACTCGTAGCTTCGAAGGTAAGTTTCCGGGAAGTTTGCATGCCGAGCTACGAAACCGCGAGATCGCGATAATACGACTTAATTAAAAGGGAAGATAAACTCAGATTAAGTGATTAACTAAATATGTTCATATCCTTATCATGATTTCGCGAGTCGGGGCTTAGACAGTGTAACTTTTAAAAAAGAAAACGCCGAGTGGCGAATTGATGACAGAACGTTACCATGGTTTAGCTTTTACTTTTAACCTTGACATGGGTTACTAAAATAAGGACTTCGTGTTCTCGGCTATCGGGGCTACGATAACAAACTTTTGGATTTGGTGAACGCCGAGGTGTGAAAACCCGATGACGTTTAATCACGGTTTAGGAAAACTTTACTCCCGTTACTGCCCTGGGTGAAAATTTAAAACGATTTCACCGTTTCGTTTCTCAGGACGTGTGAACTACGTGATTTATAGCATCCAACCTACGAGATCCCGAGGTAGAACAAAAAGGGGATTTTTTTTTATGAAACATAGGACTCGCCTCGAGAGTACAATAATCATTGCTGCTTGCATGATAAAGCTTCAGGGATTTTGAAACCACAGACGGAAAATACGAAAACCATCTTTCGATTTCGAGCATTAAGAATGGAATTTGTGACGGGCTAGAAAAAACAAAGGCGAATCCAAATAGGGATCCCGTTTTCTTGTAAAATGGGAAGAACAGTAGACCATGTGCCAATATTGGGTAAATGGAGTCAATAGCTTCATTCAGGTGAAAAGATTCTTGAGAACAGGGTACCAGAGGGGAAAGGGACTTCATTTTTTACCTTGAAAATATTTTCAAACTCAGATACTCTTTTTAAACTTAGTTGTAGTCCCTTTCACGACTTTCTCTTTCCCCTCACTAAAATTTAGGTCTTCCTTAAGACAATCAAAACAGTTCTAGGAGACCCAACAGATTTTGCGGCTATCAGCTTGCATCAAAAGAAGAAGTTTATATGTTTTTAAATCGGGAAGCCCCGTCTGAACTTGGGATGTGGATCAGGTTTTAAAAAGAATTGGTTACCAGAGTAGAGTGATATTCATGTATAACAACCTTACAGATATATCAGATATTGCTTCACTCCCAGCAAGCCTGTTCAGTACCCCGGTGAAGTTATCTGGCCCCTTTTACTGAATTTCCTTTCACCACTTCAGAATGTATTTATGCATTTAAATGATGAGACAAGGGAAATCATTTCTGAATTTCCTTTCATCGTCTCTTGGACTAAGTGGGGGCAATCATTTATGAATTTCCTTTCACCACCTGTCTTATAATTGGCTTTTTAGAGCATGAAGATGGGGGCAATCAGTTTGCATTAGGGCTGATATCTGTGTAATATTTTTCATTATAGGTATGTCAACTTACTTTGATTACTCATTACCAACCTTCCCTTGACCTTCACAACACCTTCGTTGTCAGGGGAAAAAGGGAAAATAACTTTCTTAGGGAATTCTATTTGAGCAAGCCTCATTCCTCCGATGTTGTTGAAAAACCTAGGAAAGTTAGGATCACTTTAGGCATCTCTTCGTTTAGCAAGGGATCGAGGAGTTGTGAAGACCCGCCTTCTTTCCACAATCTGCTTTGAAGCTCACAAGGTTGAAACGAAAACTCTTATCCCTTCTTATGCGAAACAGAAGGATGCTGACTTTTCAAAAGGTAAACCCGGAGATAGAAAAGGGTGACAGGCGGTGACTTACGGACTGAAAATACAGAGGTCAAAAATTCAAAACTGACTCTTGTAGATATTTTTCGGGGATACTTTACTTTGACTGACTGCTTTTAATTTGGGTGAATCATTTAATTTGTTTTAACTTCTGATTAAACAAAGGAGCAATTCTGTTATTTATCAGTTCAGATGATATTGTTGTTTGAATGAGGTTACCTTGGATTTCTTTAATAGTCCTTTAGAACATGTCCTTTAGGAAATCTCATCTATACCTTTTCGTTTCAATTTCTTTGCACAATATCAAATTTCTTGGGTATCACCTGTTTTAGCCGATTTATTTACTTCTCCTGCTTATTTTGTGTGCAGCTGGAACCCTGTAAGAGGCAAATACGAAGGTTATCGGGGCTATCCGAAAGGTGTCGAAAGTTCACGAAAGAAAAAGAAAATCAAAAAGCGCTGTGTAAATGAAAAATATGTATATGTGTACAAAGTATATATATAAGTATACAAAAAATTATATATATATATATATATATATATATATTATTTTTTTTGGCAACTGTTATGTCATATAATGCTTCAGATAACGCCCATTGACAGGGGCATTGAGGATTTCGCCGTCTATATTTTCCAGTAGGAAGGAATTTTTTCCCTCCAGAGCCGAGACTCTGAATGGACCATACCAGAGGTGGTCAAATTTACCATGTTTTGTTGCTTCTTCCTTTCTTGCATCCCACCTTAACACTAAATCACCTGGGAGGAAATATCTGTCCTTTTCTTTGCGTTCGAATAATGCCTTCATGTCATCTTGGTATTTCTACAACTTTTCATCTACTTCGACCCTATGCTGTTGAACTTTAATCAGCTGATTTATCCTCCTGGTGACATGATTGGATTCTTCATTATGATCTTGCCATAGCTTCATCACTGGGAGTGATAGGTTTATAGGTAGCACAACATCGGTCCCATATACCATCTGAAAAGGTGAAATGTTGATTGACCTTTTTGTGCTTATGCGATTCGCCCACAATGCGTATTTTAAGTGCATGTGCAAAGACCTTTTGTTTTCATCCAATACTTTCTTGATTATATTCACCAGGCTCTTGTTAGATGACTCGACCAATCTGTTTCCCTGGGGGTAATATGCTATGGAATGGCCAAGAATGATGTTATATTTATGACAGAAGTTGATCATAGCCATGGATTTAAAGGCTTGGGCATTGTCAGTAACTATCTTTCGGGGGCAACCAAATCTAGACAAAATATTGTCTTCTAAGAAATCGATGACCACTGAGTCTGTTGCCCTTTTGGTTGGAATGGCTTCCACCCATTTAGTAAAATAATCTGTTGCAGTTAAGATCCATTTGTGTTGAGCATTGGAATGGGGATTAATCTCGCCTATGAAGTCTAGACCCCATTGCTGAAATGGGGCTTCAGCTTTGACTGGGACTAAAGGCAGTGCCGAGAGCTTCTGTTTACCTGCAAATAGTTGACAAGGGTTGCAGGCTCGGACTTTGGCATTAACGTATGAAAAAAGTTTTGGCCAGTAGTACCCAGCCCTCAGAATCTTGTAGGCTGTAGCTCTCCAAGCGTGATGCCCCCCACAGATTCCTTCGTGAAATTCGTCTATAACCCGCTGAGTTTCCGATTTGACTAAACAGACTAATAAGAAACCGAGTGGATCTTTCCAATATAGATGACTTTCGGCGATACAATATTTAACTGCATGGAGTTTTAAAGTTCTGGCTTTTGATGGTGATAGCTCGTTTGAGAATTTTAGAGTTAGCAGGTATGATACTATGTCTCTGTACCAGCCTGACGATATGAACTTCTCTTCGATATTGTTTGGACTTGTTTGCTCATTCAGCTCGTTTAGGTTCATGGCTTTGTCGCCTTCCTGCAAGAAATTGATACCTAGGGCTCTGAAATTCGACTCAGCTAAGAGTTTGTCCAGGCCTTGCCCTTTTATCAATTTGGTCGGTTTGACTTCTAGATCAAATTCTTGGATTTTGGCGAGCCATCGCCCTCTTTTCCCATCGTTGTCTGGTTGTACCAAAATATCTTTCACAGAACTAGTAGGTACGTACACAATTATCTTTGAGTGTAGTACATACATCCTGAATGCCTTTAATTCTTTTACCATGGCTGTTGAAGGAAAATATCCCCGTGGACAGGTAGATCTCCTCTTGAGAGCTAGACTCTTAACTCTTAAGATAAAAGATGCTTAACGTGGACACTGACTTCCTTTCAGATCTATACAAACCAATGCATGAGGAGGAAGGAGAAAATGAGTACCTCTTATCAACGTTTGTCCCTGCACGCTCCGAGTTGAGCTCCAATATTTCTCTCCTCGATGAGCCCTGTAGACAAACAATAGTACAACCACTTCCTACTCTATTGATATTAGCTTGAAAATAGATCTATCTATCAATGATAAGTTCATGTAAGATCAAACACGAACTAGAAAGAAACAAGCCAAGCGTGTCATATTGATGAGAACAATGACAAAAGTAGCTTACAACCATAGATGCGAATGCGACAACTTCGTCAAGTCCCCTTTGTATAACCCTTACTCAAAAGATCCACGACCTGGATGATAGCAGCTTCACTGATTACTCTCCTTCAGTTCACTGTGTGTTTCCTATGAGATCATAGGTTTCATGCTTGCAATTCTTCCCCCTTTCCACCATGATAGAGCCTGTTTATATAGGTTTAGAGAGGCTTAACCTCTTAAGGTATCTTTAGGGTAGGTTGAGGAATTCCCTCCTTAGATCAGGGATCTTCTCCTAAGATCATGATTGAACCAGGAATTCGAATGCAACTGCCTTCCAAACTTGAAATATCCTCCCCTTATTCTCCTCAACAGATCAACTGCTGCCCAGATTAGACATCGCTCCCTCAAAAGGGGCATCAAGGCGTTATAACTCTCCCTAGTAGGCTCAAGGGGAGCGCCAACACTTCAAAGATTTGTAGCACTCCTTCAAAGGGGTGGTTTAGTGTTATAACACTCCCTAGCACCTTATAGGGGAGTGCCAGTGCTCCTAAGGGTGAGATAGGGGAGCGCTCCCTTCTAAAACTCTAGTTTGAGAGCTCCTTTCAGGTGGCAAGAGATACCTGACTTCAGTTAGCCATTCTCTTTCTTAAAATCAGGTGTTTGAGGTATTCTAAGTGTATCCTTAGTGTCGTCATCGTGGAAATATGTTTTTTTTTACATTTGCGACACTTGTGAACAACTTGCGACAGTTGTGAGGAACATGCGACACTTGTGACACTTATTAAAGCGAGTAATGTTGATGTGTAACAGATTTCCCCCCAAAGTATGAAGTTAGAAGATGAGAACTGATAACTGAAATAATTTGTATACTTTCAAGCAAGGGTATAGACTCGGAGAACCTGACGGAAGCTACACACAAACATCCAACAAATATTATGACATGTTTCAAACCCAAGGCAGGCATACCTATGCTTGGGTGATCAAAACTCGCAAGATATGGCTGCCATAAAATACACCGTGAATCCATAATTGTATTGATAAAAAGGTATAGCCACCGAGGATACAATGTGGATCTATACTCTGATGACCTGAACTGATCATAGCCACGAAGAATACACAGTGGATCTACGAGATGACAAGACATAGCCACGACCAATACAAAGTGGATCTATGTAACAGTGTATGCATTATTTATCCAAGAGAAATTCCTTCGCAACTTGGGCAAAGCATATATCAAAGTGATCACTCAACCTAGGGTCTTCTTACCGATCATGATGTGGTACGAATCTAACCATGCGAATAGATGTCCTGATGTCTAACATGGCAGAAACCACTTGATTACCGGTCAATGGTGTAAACCGTTAACAAGCACGAGGGAGATCACCATTAATGTCAATGATTCCCAAGGTATCTTAGTACATTCCAACGAATGTGAATGGATGAGTTGGAGTCGAACATCCGTGGAATCATCCGATCAGAGGTCAGTGATGTAAACCTACTTCCGAATGTGAGGAGGCCTGCCATTGAGGCATGCAGGTCCCAAAGTACTAACTAGTTTCTAAGTCTAATTCCTGGATAATGTGTTGAGGTCGACAGGAATAGGCTCGTTGAAGGAAGGCCTTGGTGTATCCCCCATCAACGACACGAAACGGACATAGAGATGTAATTGGTTGATCAAATGAACATGGAATGACACGGGATTTGAGACAAGATATTTGTGATGGCTAACTCTCGAGGCGGATACTTCCCTTGAACACTGAGGCACGACAGCAGAAACATGACATGGAACAAAACTTGATGATGCAGTGGATGCTGTGACTTACATCAGGTGACCCAAAGGAGTGAAAGAAACTCAAAGGATTGTCTCAGTGCAAAGGTTCAACGGATTATAATGCGTGCAAAAGACAAAGTGTTGTGTTCAAGGGCGACTCTAAGAATTACTTGGTAAAGTTATCAAGAGACTGCTTGGCTTGCTTCCTTCAAATTTTCCCCCATCCAGATAGATGAGTACCTCTTTTTGATTTAATGAGCTCGAGGAGGATAACACATGCTCGATATAACTCACCTTCGGTAAGTTCCTCTTCCTTTTGTTTAACGAACTAGAAGAAGTAAGGGTTTGGTCCCGTATGGGCCTGTCAATGTGTGTTTTAGCGAGTCCAAAGATAGAAAACTCGAAGGTTTTTCATGATTTTAGAGTCTGGAAAAACACTTAAAAGAGAACTCTCTCAGTTCCTTTTTCGTACAGTAGTCTGACGAGACCGAAAAAGAGATAAACTATCGCTCGACAGACTCCCTTTCGAACCTTTTAACGAGTGTGAAAGGAAGCAAGGTCACTCGATGATCTTTTCATATTTAGAGAGTCTGAAAAGAGTTTAAATATGACTCTAGGGGGTTCCTTTTTCGTGTGTCCATGCGGGTCCGAAAAAGAGATAAAAGTCTACCCGGTGTGTTCTCATATTTTCGAGCTTGAAAATGAACTAAGACTATGCTCATGGATGTGACAAGGTAAACAAATGATCAAAACTGCTTGGAAACCTGTGATGTCAAAACTGCAATCCAGAGGTTTAGTGAAGCCATTATATTGTCAGAGAAACCCATAAATAACCATACCTTATAAAAAATGGAAATTTATAAATAGTAATACAAGAAAAATCTTCATTTACCATTTCATTTTGCATAAGGATTTGTAGCAGTGGAGATTCTCATTTTGGAGGTGGATCTTGTTTCGCTTGATACTGGAGCTACAGTTGACCGTTTCTCTTTCCGTTTGGAATAGGTAGATATTCATCTCCCCTTCTTTCAATTACATGGTTTAATATTCATTTTCATAGCAGTATTCAATTTAAAAAATGAAGCCCTAGGCCGCTCCAAAAAAGATCAAATCGGCCTCTATTAAAAACAATGGGAAAAAGACATTCTTTTGCAAAAATGTGTTTAGAAGGTGATAGCAAATATGCCAATGCCTTGACACTTGGGTGGATGGGTCGTTTTTGTCAAAGAATCCATAAAAAAACTCAAAAACATGCCCACGCAGTCATTATGAAAATTAGTTTTATTTAAAAATGTTTTGTTGTTGTGTGATGATTGTTGAGTGATAAAAAGAGGGCATGGTCTTTTTCAAATAGTGTGGGCATTAGATTTCATGTTTTTAAATTGCTTAAGAAATTGCCAAAATTGACGAAAAATTGAATAATGAAATTCTTTGTTTCCTTTTGTTTGTAGGTGATTTCAGTGACCATGATCGAGTGGAAAGAACGAGAGCATGATATCGATGATTTGGCTGTTTTGCGGAGTCCTCGCACGCTGGCCGCGTTGACAGCTTTTGGCCTACTGAAATTCTTCAAATTGCAAAAGATGAAGAAGGAGATTCTTCTGCTTGAGCACATAATCATCTTGTGGGATGTCGTGGAGCAAGGGTTTCAGATCGGAACACAACTTCTAACCATCGAGTTGGAAGACGTCTATTTCTTGACTTGCCTCTCGAAAAGAGGGGTTCCTATATCTTTTTCCGGGCAGAGGGCGCTTCCTGAGCAAATGGGCGTGTATCTGGCACGTCATTGTGTCCCAGGAGCAAGATTGGTGGGGGGTAGAATCCCTATCAAGGATATCCGAGAGTTACCCCTTCGATCCATTTTGTTTTCCATCATGATCATGATGGGAAGCACTAGCGCACATCTGGCGTCGAGATCACAGGTAGCTTATGGCGTTCAGTGTTTGGAGCCAACACTGTTTAACTGGAGTGCAGGGTTCCTTCGGAATGTGAAGGAATAGGTCTCACGGTGTAGGATGGGGCAGAAACAGTTCGGATACAACTCTTTCTTGGTCTTGTTTTTCTTAGAGCGCATCCCCCAGATGCAGCCTCAGATTGCATTGGCGGTACGACCCGTGGAGGAACCATGAATGGAACGGTGGACTAGTTTGTCTTCGAGACTAGTGGCAGAGTCAGAGTTTCGTTTCACTGGTGACTTCTTCGCTTGGCTGAGACGCCATCATCTTTGGATAGAAGACTTCCCATATGCTGAGGTGGACTTTCACGGGAGCATGGATTTGATTCTACCCGCGAGGGAAGATTGGGATGCGTCAGGTGAGAGATTAAGCAACACCTTGTCTAGTTTTTGTTTTTTAAGTTTTTAACGTATATATTTTTTTGGGTACGTAGAAGAGTTTTTAATGGATGTATTTTTTTCAACATGCAGACAAGGGAGTAGTGTGCCCGACTGAGATACTGATACCAGGACATCGTGGGGGTGCTCCGGTTGCAGCAGATCCGGGGGCACCAGTGATAGGTCTCCGAGAGGTTGAAAGAAACCTTCAAGGCCTCATGATGGGCATTCCTCCTCTACGGAGGAGAGAAGTGCCTTTGCATCTGCAGAGGCACACTGTGGGAGTACCAGAGAATGTTAATTCTCTACTGACACACGTAATGCACGCAGTGATATGTTACTCTCAGCACAATGCAGTGCAGGGAGATTAGAGTCTCTCTGGTGATTGCATTTTTGTATGACTTGTTAGACGATGTTGTATGGGTGTAAAGACCCAAATTTTTTCTCTTCCAAATACTTTTTTGATGAAATCAAAACATTTCCAGTCACGCTATGTATATATATAGAGTTCTGAGTTTTTACAGTGCCAAAACATTTGTACATGGTGATGCCTTTTATGTGATGTGTTTTAATTTACATGTGATGTACAATTTGTTTTCCTTTATGAAATCTTATCTATGGGCGAGATACCGATCCATGATGTAATTAGCTAACGAATATGAAACACTGTTGAGTTCTCTTGGAATATGTCGGTATTCAATGTAATCAAACATTCGTTCGAGATGGTGAACTTGTAGATGGAGACATAGCAGGATAGGATTACGAATAGCGTAGATTTGATTGAGTTGATAGACCACGAGTTGGGAGTCTAAGTAAACAATGATACGAGAGATATCTAGGGAGGAGGCTTGGGTCAAAAGTCCGATGAAAGCATGATATTCTGCCATGTTATTAGTCGCTGGTCCTAAGCAAATACCTCCTAAACTCACCACTTCGTCAAATTGGTAAATGACCCATGTTGCCGAAGCGATATTCCGAGTGTGTCGACTAGCGCCATCCGCAAACCTGACAAATATAGGAAAGGAAGATGTCATCTATGCATGAAAACACAAGGCATAGTTATGAGTGGCAAAGGTAAAGACTCGAGCACGCGAAAGAAACAGACACACCAAACTAAAATACAATAATGTACAATGTACACATGCTAGGTGATCTAGGCATAGTACTTTTTAAGGGAAAGCCCGTTCCGGGGCTCCCCTAGGGAAATTCCATCATAATCGATTAATTCGTAGGCGCCTCTGTGTAGAACACGTTTCACAATGTAAGGGCCATGCCACAGAGGTTCTAACTTACCTGTTCCTAATTTGTCATGAGCTTGGTCATAGACGAGGACTAAGTCTCCTTCTGCAAAAGTCCGAGGATGGACGGATTTGTCGTATTGATTTTTTATCCATTTCTTATGTGCCTCGTTAACGAGAGAGGCATCACAACGTGTTTCGTCCAGTTTGGTCAGATATAAGAAACGTTCTTCTTCGGCAGAAGTATGGGGTAGGAGTTCTACTTTAAGTTTCAGAGATGGAATCTCACACTCGATTGGTAAAACGGCTTCGATGCCATACACTAACTGGAAAGGAGTGAACCCAGTTGCGGTTTTCATGGAAGTACGGTAAGCCCAGAGAGAGAAGAAAAGTTATAGATGCCAAGATGTCTTATTTTCCCCTACCAYGTGTTGAATCATGGTTTTGAGGACCTTGTTGATGGCTTCAACTTGTCCGTTGGCCTGAGGATAGTATGGGGATGAGTGTTCATGGCGAAAACCCAACTTGGCATGCAATTCAATCATCATCTGGTTCTTAAAGTGTGAACCGTGATCAGTGACAATGGCGTGTGGTACACCAAAACGAGTTATGATGTGGTTAAAAACAAAAAGAGTTGTGGTACGACCATCGTTCAGAAAGGTAGGCATAGCCTCAGCCCATTTGGTAAATTTGTCGATGACGACGATTATATAACCGTGCCCCCCAGCTGAGGTAGGCTTACATTGCATAAAATCAATACCCCACTTGGCGAAGGGGCCGATGGCGATAATGGGGTGCAGCGTAGTAGGGTGGGTGCGTGCCTTGTTGGTAAAAACTTGTCAGGGTGGGCATTTTTTGACTGCCTCAATACAATCTTTGAAAATCGAGGGCCAAAAATAGTCGGCACGTAGAATTTTTTGGGCTGTGGCCATCCCAGAAAGGTGACCGCCACAGGCTCCAAGGTGACAGTCGTTCAAAACGCGTTAAACCTCTGCATGAATCAAACATCGTCGAAGGATAGTATCAATACCATGACGATACAAGGTGTCGTCGACGATAAGATAACGACGAGAATGGTGGCGAATACGTCGACGCTCTTTACAGGAAATGTTGGGATGAAAGGGTTGGGTTTGGAGGTAAAGGAGGATGTCTCCATACCAAGGATCAGAGGTGTTGATGAGGAAAAGAGTTTCGTCAGGAAGAGAAACTCTAGGTTTGATATCTTCATCAGCATGGGGGAGGTCGCAGATGAGCTCCGCAAACACCAGGGACTTTTTGGCTTTGGACTTCACAGATTCAAGATCAAATTCCTGAAGGATGACGATCCATTTAGAGTATTTTCCCCTGAGCACTTAACGTGTCAAGATGTGGTACATGGGATTTGAGTCCGCAATCACAGTGGTGGTGCGTAGTAGGATGTAATGGAAAAATCTATGGACAACGATGACGGCTTCCAGAGCTAGTTTCTCTACATGTGAATATCGGAGTTCGGGTCCTGATAGACTCTTGCTCAGGTAATAGATCACATGTTCTTCACCGTTGGGGTCCTCTTGAACTAACACCATTGCAATAGTGGAAGTGAAGGCGGCTAAGTAAAGGATGTAGTCCTTTGTATACTCTGGAGGATGCAACAAAGGTGCGTGGGTCAAGGCATGCTTGAGAGCATCAAACGATCATTGAGCGATGTCATCCCAGATGAAAGGGGTGTTTTTCTGCAAAAATCACATGAATCCTTTGGTTATCTCAGCATAGTTACAAATGAAACGACGAAGGAAGTTTTCTTTTCCTTGCAAACTTTGGAGTTGCGTCAAACTAGTGGGCGGGGGTAAGGCTAGAATAGCCTTAATTTTTAAGGGATCCACCCAAATCCTGTCTTTAGAGACAATGAAACCGAGAAGTTGACCGGATTCGACAACGAAAATACACTTATGTGGGTTCAAGAGGATACGGTAAAACCGACATCGAAGAAAAATAGCCCGTAAGTGATCAACGTGGTCTGATCGATTGGATGAGTGGGCAAGTAAGTCGTCGAGGTAAGGTTCTGCGATATGCTTGATATCGTGGAAAGTGTACGACATGGCCCGCTGGAAAGTAGCACCAACATTTTTGAGACCAAAAGGTAGCTTTCGATAGGTGAAAGTTCCTTATGGGCAGATAAAGGCTGTCTTATGTTGATCAGCAGGTAAAATTTCAATCTGGTTATACCCGGAAAAGCCATCCATGAAGGAGAAGATTACGCTCCCGACGCAATTATCAATGATCTGGTCGATGAAGGGCGTAGGGTAGTTTTCCTTTGGACATGCCTTATTGAGGTCCCGATAGTCAACACAGACACGGATGGTCCCTTGTTTTTTGGCAACCGGAACGAGGTTGGAGACCCATTCTATCAAAGAGACGAGATAGATAAAACCAGATTTTAAAAGTTTGTCAACTTCTGCCTTTATAGCCATGATTTTCTTGGGATGAACCGGGCGGAGTTTCTGTCGAACAGGTTTCGTGCCTGGGTAAGTCTTGATTTCATGCACGAAAATCAAGGGGTTGATTCCTGGCATTTCTTCGTAGCTCCAAGCGAAGACATCGCAGAATTCTTTAAACAGAGCAGTATAAGATACCACTTCTTCGGGTGTGCAATTAGCACCAAGGTTAATGTTTTCCACAACGCCTTCTTTGATCAAAATATCGATAACGATCGTAGTAGAGATATTACCCATGTTCCCCTCAGAAAGAGTATCTTGTGTGAGGATGGGGGATTGCGGAGAATGGGTAACATCAGGAGGGAAGACAGAGTGTATGTCTTGGTGAATTTCTTCCAGAGGTGGAAGAAAAGAGGATCGATGATGGTTATCATCCCAAGGTACATCGTCGATACTAAGCATTTCCATTATAGATTCGTCGAAAGGGAAAATTTGGGAAATGTAATCGATTGCAGACGATAGGGAATCCAACCATGACAACATCGAGTAGGCATCAGGTGCCAATAAATGTGGGTTGTCCGGAGAGGGAGAAGCAGATTGAATATCAACGTATGTAGCCTCGACTGGGCTAAGTGGCATGGTGTCACTGAGCACATCGAATTCCATGGGACTAGGTACAATCCAAGGGTCAGATGATTCCAAATATTGATAAGGCATAGTCGAAATCATATTGACGGTGGCAATATGATGTGTGGTGGGTGGAAGTGGTGTAGGGAAGGTACCCATAAGGCTAGAATGTTTCAGCAAGACAACACCAACGCTTTCATACGTAACTTTGTGGTCTCCCAAAAAAGGAATGTTGTTGGTGACAGGGGCACGAGCGTCGGGTGTACAAAAATCTAGTTGATCGATAATGAAAATTTTGCCTTGATGGGGAAATTGCACACATTGAAACACCGACGAGGCAAAGACAGTCATAGCGTAGAACCAACTTCTTCCAAGTAGTAGGTTGTAATCRAGGGGGGCGTCGACCACCTCGACATCAACAGTAACAGTTTTTCCGCCCAACTGAACGACTAGGGATTGTAAAAGTCCGTGAGGATGAAAACCTCGCCCATCGAAAGCGCGTAACATCATAGGGGATTTTTTAAGGGTAGGTGATTTTAAGCCTTTCCAACAAGCTAAAGACATGACACAAGTAGAGGCTCCCTCATCCAAGATAGTTTGGTGGATTTGTTGATTGTGAACAACAACATCGATCTGGAAAGCTAGTTGGTGGAAGAGTCGAGGTTGATGATCATCCAGATTAAACGTGAGGTTATTAGATGACTCAGGATCTAAAGCGCCGATGGCAGCTAAGAGCATTCTACGTTGGCTGGGACAGTGTTGTAGAACTTCCAAAGCAGACATAGCACACGGTGCTTGAGCCAAATCTTCAACAATGTTGTAGTTTTGGGCAGCCCGTGAACTAGGATTAAAGGTAGACTTCCGGATAGTGCTCTTAGGAGGGTGTAAAATGGAGTCAAACGAAGTTTTCTCGATCTGGAGCGGTCCAGACAGAGGGCTAGCAAACGGAGGACTAACAGAAGATGGTAATGGGTCCGCTAAGGAACCGTTAGTAGTCTTCAGCTTATCAGGTTTAACCGGTGTGTCATATGTTGCAGTGCGAGTGGTTAGATTAATCCCGTTAAATATGTAAATGTGGGCACTTGTCGAGGCCTCATCATGGGATTGGTTGGAACTGCTCCCTAGAGTGGGGGTTTGAGCAACCAAAGATTGTTGTTGTGGAAAAGGCTGAGTAAGCACAGCGGGTTGTGAATTTCCTTTAAATATCTTGGCCACTTCATCACTATGTGGACAGTCTCGGGTGTAGTGATCATCACCACAAATGAGGCATGGGAATTTCGGTTTCTGTTGTGGTTGTTTTCCGACAGCAGGGGTTTGCGGTTGATTTTTTGGTTGTTCGTTGTTGTTGTTTTTATTTGGTTTATTTATTGCTTTCTTCTTGCCCCCAGGTTGTTGTGAAGGGGTTGATTGGACCGCATTCACCTCAGAGGCCTGAGTTTGAGGGGAGGTAGAAGAGGGTGCAGTCGAACTGGGAGTAGGCATCGAAGTGGACCGCTGGGTTGTTCCAGTCGACTGGGAAGTAGATTGGGTTTTGACGGAGCCAATGACTCCATCCGCGTGCAAGGTAGATGATGGTTTGGATGGATCATTAGTGGCACGGGTAGCATTTGGTATCAACTTGTACATAGTACCAGATTGTGAATAAACCAAATCTAAGTACTGGGCCCGAGCAATAGCTTCTTCCTCGGTGACGACACCACCCATGGCAACATCACGAGTGATCTGGGGTAACAGTGATTTGGTGAACCATTCCGCTAATAGTTGATCAGGAATGACCGCTTTGATTAGCCTTTGTCATCGTCCATTCATGAATATGATCAGAGATATGTACAGAGGTTGTCTGACGAAGGGAGGTCAATAGTTCAGTACCCATCTCGTATCGAATGGGTAGTTGGAAGTGTGTGAGGAAGGACATGGCAAGGGAATTGAAATCGTGAAAAGAAGTGCGTGGTAGTTCAATATACCACTTTGCTGCAGAACCCGTAAGCGTTCGTTGGAAAAGACGCAAACGTATAGAATCGTCCATGAGGGAGTTGGATGAACACCACAGATGGAAAGTTATCACATGGTTGTTTGGGTCTTCTCCGGACTTTCCGTCGAATTTTGGGATATCAGAAGGAAGTTTAGCTGGAATAGTTGGCCAAACCAGAGAATGAAAAATAGGATCATTCGTTAACCGAGACAAATCTGGAAGGTCCAGAGTTGCTAGGAAAGGTAGTTGTCGGTTAACCTACGGGTAATACTGGTGAGGCATAGGAACACCAATAGGACCATACACTGGGTTATGCGGATAATTGTAACCAGTGGGCCCTCTTGTATAAGGTTGGTATTGACGAGGGTACACATGATTTGAGGTGTTTTGAGAAACATGTGCGAGCGGAGGATAATCGGATGGGTTTTGAGGATTATAAGCCGGATTTGGCATTTGTCCATAAGGAGGGTATGGATGATTCCCTTGAGGGGGAAGAGGTTGTTGTGGATCTTGAGGATTGTGTCCCCCCGAGAACTGTGGGTTTCCTGGAAAAGGGATGTTCCACGGATTGGGTGTGGTAGACACATTTTGTCCATACGGTTGATGGTAAGCTCCGGATTGAGGTTGCCCCCCAGCATGAGGGTGCCCTCCAAATGGAAGTTGTCCTCCGGTGGGAGGATGCCCCCCAGCTTGAGGTAGAGTTCCCATAATTTGAGAACCAAACGTAAATGACTGACCAGTACCACTTAACGGGTTAAGACCACCAAGACTGGTCCCTCTGGGTTGTTGGATAGGTATGGAACTTCCCGGCATAACTTGGGTAGTAGTGATAGCGAAAGAATTCAGTGCTCTGTACCCAAAAGGGAGTGATGATGAAGGTCTAGGTGTTATTGGTGTGCCAATTGCAGCTTGGCTAACCACTGCATTACCGACGGGAATAGTCGGAACATGAGGGACCATTGTAGAATGGGTCGTCTGGAGAGAAAAAGTTGACCTTGGGCCAACGGATGATGTGTTCAGACCAACGGACGGTGTGGATAAAAAAATGGTAGTACCGATAAAATGGTTTAAAGGTACGGTGTAGGTGATAGGCGCGTCAACACCTATTCCTGTTCCATAAAGATCCCGCACCATGCACGGTGGACTTCGAACAATGTTTGTGGTCCAAAAGGGGTCATCAACTAAAGGGTTTGAATGAGGCCCAGTCGGAATGTCAGAAGGATTGACAACGACAAATTCACCGACTGGATTCAGTTGGAGAACACGTCACTCATATCCCTCCAGAATGCAGAAAGCCTCCGGAGACTCTGAAACAATTCGAAAATTCTCTAAAGAGGTGAGAACTTCTTCTTGGGAGGTTATAATGTCGTGAACCTCGCTCTGTTGAGGAGATTCCTCCATAGAATGAGGGGGTAAAGGGGTATTCTCTTCCATATTTTCTGGAGGAAGTCCCTGTAGCCTCCGCGAACGGCGTGGAGGGTTGATGTTGGCGAAAAAGAGTCGGTGAAAAAAATCTATGGCCAACTACCGAAAAGAAGCAGCGTACGCTAATAGAATCTAGGAATCACAACCAAGCAAACATGACCTTCTCTCGATGACCGTACTAGTTGGTGATGAAATCCAACGTCGCGTGATCAAGTCAAGAAGGGGCGGGGATATGGTGGAACGGTTACAATGGTGACCTGCTTAACGGACTTACGCCTTGGTGCAAGCTTCCACACAGTAATTGTGGATTTACCCTCCAAGGAGCCCGAGTGAGTTTGACCAATGTCTGCTCCAGGTACAGTGAGACTTCCCTTCACTGTCACCTTGTGTAAGACCCTAAAGATTATGGCCACTAAGGTCACCAACTCGTAGTCAACCCCTGGGCGGGTACAGTCGACAGTCCAGTCGGAACGTATGGGCAGGATAACAAGTCTGAAATCAGCTTGAAAGGCTCCCACACATAATCGTGGGTATACCTTCCATTGACCCTCAATATACAATCCAACCACTACAAACAGTTGGGCCACAGAGGGATAATCTCCATAACTCACCCGAATGCGACCTCGTGCGTAACCCCTGTGTGAGAGGGGGATCCTAGGCAGACTTATATGACAATTGGAGTTGACTCTCCCTAGCTCAGGATGCTATTGTTTGTTTTGGAAACTTTGGAGAGTTATGCTTACAACCTAATCCAAAGTACTAGTCCTAGTCTACTGTTGGTGGAGGATCCTAGAAAAGAAAATGTTCTAGATAGTTTTTAATTAGCGTTTATTTTATAGCTGTTCTTTACTCAAAAGGGGTGCATGGAAGTGAAATGGATGGAATGATGACTCAATCCCAAAAAATGCATTAAAGATGATAAGCAGTCATTTCTTTTCGATGAATATCTATTTAAGGGAGAGAGAGAGAGTTCTTTTCACTAACAAGCACTAATAAGGAATGTCCTCAAACAAATTCGATGTGGTGCTAAAATTTTTTGGAAATGCCTTCTAAAATGAAAAATCAATCATGAAGATGTCTCTTTATTGTTTGTGTGAGAATAATAATTAATTCAAAGCAACACTTCTCCTGCTAATTATCCTTTTGTATCAAGGAAACTCAGACAAGCATAAGCAGGTTGCGTACAAACAATACACCCTCTTGTTGTGATAAAAAACAAGAAGCAAAAGAAAATAGAACAAAGAAAATCAAGAACTTCACACAAAAAGAGATGTCGAAGAACAATGACCTCAACAAAAACCAAATGAAGAGATTCGTAGACTTCTGATGTCCTTCACCAAAGTTTCTCGCTCAGTCAAAAAGGAGAGAAAGACAGTGAATTGGTTTCAAACTCCAAACAGTAGAAAAACTCAAAAATAATGAAGAAGGCTACAAAATCTAAACAACAAGGTATTTGTTCCTCAGAAGGAAGGATTTCAAAGTTGAATGGGAAGAAGCATTGACTCACAGAGAGGCTCAACAAGTGAAACATAGAGATTAGACCCTGAAAAAGCAATTATGGAAAGGTTTTTGGCCAAAAGAGGGCTGGTGCTCTGGTGTAAAGGGCACCAAGCGTTATAGCGCTCTGTGTAACATACCCAGGGAGCGCTGGCACTCTGCTAGCATAGCCACAAGGGCGCCAGGCTTGAAAAGCTCCTAAAAATGTCAAAAAATCCAAAAATTGCAGTCTAGTTTGGCAATCAAGCTGAGTGTGATGGGGTAGGGAGTCAATCAACACATGCAATCAATATAAAAGGGGTGAACCAGGTCTGAAAACAATCAAGGGGTAAGACAAGGTCTATGAGGAGAAATCAAAACAAAAAGGTTTCGATTTGAGGCTCCCCAGTGGAGTCGCCAGTTTCTGTTGAAGGAAAATCTCCCTGCGGACAAGTAGATCTCCTCTTGAGAGCTAGACTCTTAACTCTTAAGATAGAAGACGCTTAACATGGACACTGACTTCCTTTCAGATCTATACAAACCAATGTATGAGGAGGAAGGAGAAAATGAGTACCTCTTATCGACGTTTGTCCCTGCACGCTCCAAGTTGATCTCCAATCTTTCACTCCTCGATGAGCCCTGTAGACAAACAATAATACAACCACTTCCTACTCTATTGATATTAGCTTGAAAATATATCTATCTATCAACGATAAGTTCATGTAAGATCAAACACGAACTAGAAAGAAACAGGCCAAGCGTGTCATATTGATGAGAACAATGATAGAAGTAGCTTACAACCGTAGATGCAAATGCGACAGCTTCGTCAAGTCCCCTTTGTCTAACCCTTGCTCAAAAGATCCACGACCTAGATGATAGCATCTTCACTGATTACTCTCCTTCAGTTCACTGTGTGTTTCCTATGAGATCATAGGTTTCATGCTTGCAATTCTTCCCCCTTTCCACCATGATAGAGCCTGTTTATATAGGTTTAGAGAGGCTTAACCTCTTAAGGTATCTTTAGGTTAGGTTGAGGAATTCCCTCCTTAGATCAAAGATCTTCTCCTAAGATCATGATTGAACCAGGAATTCGAATGCAACTGCCTTCCAAACTTGAAAGATCCTCCCCTTATTCTCCTCAACAGATCAACTGCTGCCCAGATTAGACAACGCTCCCTCAAAAGGGGCATCAGGGCATTATAACGCTCCCTAGTAGGCTCAAGGGGAGCGTCGACGCTTCAAATATTTGTAGCGCTCCTTCAAAGGGGTGGTTTAGTGTTATAATGCTCCCTAGCACCTTATAGAGGAGCGCCAATGCTCCTAAGGGTGAGATAGGGGAGCGCTGCCTTCTAAAACTCTAGTTTGAGAGATCCTTTCAGGTGGCAAGAGATACCTGACTTCAGTTATCCATTCTCTTTCTTCAAATCAGGTGTTTGAGGTATTCTAAGTGTCTCCTTAGTTTCTTCATCGTGGCAATATGCTTTGTTTGACATTTGCAACACTTGTGAACAACATGCGACACTTGCGACAGTTGTGAGGAACATGCGACACTTATCAAAGCGAGTAATGTTGATGTGTAACAATGGTGTACGCTTGTTTTTCTATTATATCATACTTCAGTTCTGCATCTCTAAGGCTCTTGCTGAAAAAGGTGATTGGTTGTTCGAAACCTTCTTCGTTCTTTTGTAGGAGCACCGCGACAATCGTGTGCTCGAAGGCAAATGAGAAAATAAGAAAATATTTTAGATAGTCGGGGCTCGCTAATACAGGTGCATCGCTTATGACCTTCTTAATATGTGCGAACGATGCTTTGGCCTCGGTCGTCCATTTTACTTCGCTGTCCTTTTTCAACATACCTGTGATCAATTTTACAATCTCAGCGAAATTCAGGATAAATCTTCGTAAAAAAATTATTCTTCCTAAGAAAGATTGAATCTCTTTTACATTTCTGGGAATATTTATAGTATCTATCACTTCAATTCTCTTAGGATCAATCCTGATTCCATCCCTAGATATGATATGGCCCAAAAGATTACCATCCCGCATGGCGAAATGTGATTTCTTTGGATTTAAAGATAGACCAAACCTGCGACATTTTTCGAAAGTCTGTTTAAGATGTATCAAGTGTTCTTCGTCGGTTTTAGAGAAAACTGTCAAATTGTCAAGATAAATGACCACGAACTTATCCCTTTCACCGATGAAAGCGACATCCATAACGCGCTGGAACGTGGCCCCTGCATTCATCAAACCAAATGGCATTTTATCATACATGAACGTACCCCATGGTGTGGTGAAAGCGGTTTTTTCTCTATCTTGTACATTCATGGCGATTTGATTATAACCAGAGAACCCGTCAATCATAGACATTCGGTTGGCTCCATCTACGTTTTTTAACACATGGTCCATTTTGGGCAGCGGATAGTTGTCCTTGAGAGACAACTTATTTAGATTCTTGAAATCCACACACAGTCTAATTTCCCCACTCTTTTTCCTGACCAAGACCAGGTTTGCTACCCAGTCTAAATATCTCAGAGGTACTATTATTTTCGTGTCTAGAAGTTTCTTAACTTCTTTTTCGATCACAGGTAACAAAATGGGGTTAATCTGTCTAAGATTTTTCCTAAATGGTTTGACCCCAGGCTTTAACGGTATCTTGTGATCAATTACAGAAGTGTCGTATGTTCTTAACTCATCATAAGACCAAGCGAAAACATCCTTAAACTGTCTGAGTAGGTCTTTATATTTAATTTTTACTTCGGGAGGGAGGAACTTGGATATTTTTACCATCCTGGATTCTTCTTTGGTTCCTATATCACAGTCCTCCACTTCTTCTGGTTGGGGTTGTAAGGCGGATTTTATAGGTACGTCATTTTGATAAAAAATTCTTTCTAAAGGAATCAATCCTTTCAGAATCTGGTTGTTTTTAAGGACCAGCATGCGATGATCTGAGATTTTGTCTCGAAAAGCTTTATAATCCTCCCCTTCTTGCATGATCCATATCGGGTCATTTTGATTTTCTTGGTCTGCGTGAGTTTCAGAGAATTCACCTACTGCTTCGAGAAACTTCTTAATTTGTTCATCATCCTAAAAAACCTACCAGTGCCGGATATTGTCTGGTATAGATGGTCTGTGTCTGATTTCTATGTGATACTTCAACTTGAAAGTCGTGGGAGGAGAGAAGGTTGAAGCTTCTTTAGCTAATGCATCAGCATGTAAGTTCTCTGCGTGTGGGATGAAGTGTACATTTACGAACGAGAAAAAATTTTCTATCAGATCCCAGGCACAATTCTTGTATGATCTCAATCTGGGATGCTTGGCTTGGTACTGTCGATTTATTTGTTTGACTATTAACTCTGCATCTCCGTATACCTCTAAGTTATTTATATTTAGCTTCTTAGCAACCTCTAATCCTAATACCAACGCTTCGTATTCACATACGTTGTTAGTATAATCTATATCCCACTGCAGTCTGTAAGAAAAAGGAACGACGAACTTTCCTTCGGGAGCCACTAAAATCACTCCTGCACCAGCCCCTTCACAAGATGAGGCACCGTCAAAATACATTTTCCAGACACCGGTGCTACACAGATCCTCTGTCATGTAATCTTACTCTTCCTCTTCTATATTGTTTTCCTCCGGACAACCATCTAAACCATCATCAAATGATAATATACAATTTCCTAAATCTTGATCCGCAATGTAAATAGGGAAATTGTTCGGATTTTGAGGGTCGCTTACTGTATATGCTAACCTCGTATCTCTGTAAAACTGAGTGAATTGCCCACCATACACAGGAATTGTGGCGAACGTCATATCCAATTGAAGAGAACCCCCCAGCTTGGCTCCCCATGACCTAGACAACAATAAGACATACTTAGGGGGAATATCAGCAATAACCACGTCCATCAAGATACTCTTAACCGAGACCTGCGCCAGGGTAACTACCAAATCTTTTATCATCCCCATACACTTAACCCTTCTTGAGTCAAAAGAGTAAATATCTCCATAAGGTCTGGTGATCTGGAGACCCAATTTGTCCATAATAATCTTAGGCATAACGTTATGGGAGGCTCCGGAGTCTAACATGCAATTATGTAGCAATTAATCATATACATTTAAAGTGATATAAAAAGAAGCAATAGTATCTTTGGCCCCTTCAAAATGTGGACCAAAAGTGATGTTAGGTTTTTCATCTTCCAGGTTTAAAACGTCAGACTAGCTTTCTAGCTCTGAGACACCCATCGCTTTGGTAATCTGCTTCTGATAAACGGGGTTTTGTGCTAATTCTACCAGAGGGATTGGTATCTTAATTTTATTTATCTCGTTTTCAAAACTGAAAGCTCCGCTCACCTTGTCTATTTCATTAGTTGATATTTCTGAATCCTTCCTTTCCGACTTATTCGTCTGGACCTCTTTATTACTCATGGTCTTGGTTGAAAGCGTAATTTTATTAGCCATTTCGGTTCCTTGTGCTTGGGTCTCAAATTTTTCCACTTCGGACTCTTGAGTGCTTACTACTTTTGTTTTATTGCTGAGTAATGAGGTCTCTTCCAAAGTAGGCTCATAAGTTTGACCTCTTTGGAGGATTTTCTTGGGTTGAGTAGTTGAGGTGGGCTTACTCTTAGATTTAAGTTGTACTTAGGTTGGATCTCAGCCATTATCATTTCAGTTTCTTGTTGAGAGCCACAAAGGTCAGTATGATCACTTTCTTCACCCTTAACTGACGGTTCTTGAGTGTTTAGAGATTTTTCATAGTCTTCTCTAGTCAGATATGGTTGCGTGCAGTCATCGCCGAAGTTCGTGACATCATTATCCGAATCTCTGAAATCTTGGAGATCATTCATTCCTATAAAATTTTCGCTCTTTAGAGGAGCTTGAATTTTTTGATCTTCATTTTTTATTTGTCTTTGCTGGTTCGGGGGGTTGGGGTTCTTCTTCAAATCCTTTTTGGCGAAGGAATCAGTTTTGGCCTGTTCAAGCGCCATTCTGGATATTTTATTAGATAGTTCCTTGATTACCCTGGCCATATAATCTACTTTGTCATCTGTGGATCTATTAGATCCTGACGGCCCTACTTGTTCTCTAAAGCGTTTGGTTTCTCGGTTTCCAGTTTCTATTTTAGCTTTAAGCTTAGCAGAAGCCATCATATTAGACTCAATTTCTACAACATTGTCCTGCATTCGGTTTAGGGTGGCTCCCCTTCTTTCTAGCAAAAGGAGTGCAAAATCCGGTTCGAAAGCCCCTTCGAAAGTTACCTTGGCCGCAGGTTGGGATAGTTTAACCTCGGCTCGGATTTTGTTATACAGTTTGTTGAATCTTTGAATAAATTCCATGACTGTTTCTGAATTCTTTTTTCTTAAATACCCAAATTCGGTTAAATAATATAAGTGGTCTTTTCTTTCGCCCCACTGTCTGAGGAAGGCATCTTCTAAGGCGTCATAAGACAAGATAGATGTTGCAGGTAGACTCCGAAACCAAGTTTAGACCTAGCCTTCGAAGGTTTGAAAAAGAAGCCTCGAATATACGTCTTCATGTTCGATACCTAGGATATCTGCAAATTGATCAAAGAAATTAATGTGTTCGACCGCGGTCAGATCCCCTTCCCCAGTGAATTTTGGTAAATTTTTTATGTAATTTTTGAGAAGGTCGTGTAGAGGAACGGGCAATACCAAGGAAACATATCTTGCTGCAACTTTCACAAACACTCTGGGAGGGGGGGCAGGCCCTTGGCCTCCAGCTCCTCCTGCAGGAGCTCCTCCTCCTCCTCCTCCTCCGATAAACCCTCCACCTCCTCCTATAAACCCTCCACCTCCTCATCCGATGGCTGCCATCGTTATTAGTGGAAATTCGTAAAGGGGGTTTAGGAAAATTAAAAGTGGATCTTTATTTTCTTCGTGAAGAGGAAAATTAGACGATGAAAGATAAGGAACGCGAGGACTTGGCTCTTCAGATTTGCAAGAGACGAAATCAGGAGAACCGACGGGTGTGGAAACTGAATGTGTAACACACTCTTCAGAATTAGGTGAGGTTGGGAAATTTAATTGAAGGAAAGATGGTATATCAACTTCCAATGAACTTTCAAGAGGGCCCTTTCCTTTGTGTACTAAGGGGATTGTCGGATGAATATCACTCATAACTTCAGAGCAGTTTGGCGTTAAATATTTAGTATCAAAGAGAGGACTGCGTGAAGTTGAGGGTTCAGAAGAACTCTTAGTCTTCAGTTGTGGGGTTTTAAGTTTGTAAATTGCAGCGGTTGGCTTAAGAGAGCCTCTCGCCTTTAGAATCTTCTCGGGATCAGTAACGGGCGTAATCTGCTTACCATCCAGGTTTTGTCTGGTATTCCTGCGACCGGATGCCAGTTTATTATTTGTGGAGTCGCCAAGTGAAAAATTGGAAAGCCTTAAAAAAGGTGTGTACTCTTTGTTCACTATCAAAGGGTAATACTTTCAACGAAAAGAAGAATGTCATTTTCCAAGGGAAAAAGATTTCGTAACTTCGGTCCCCGACAACGGCACCAAAAAGATGTTGTTCCAGAGTCTATACTTAAGGCCTAGAAGTATAGTGTCTAGGCATCCGAAAGTGGGTAAAGGGTAGAGAAGAGAGAAACGTCAACCTTCGACAAAGGAAACTAATGAATATTTCTGCGTTGGCATTGTCTAGCTTCCAACTGTTCCTGGATGTTAATATCCTGTTCAATCGCTGCCCATGAACGTTCGAGTTCAACCCGGGTGGTGGTTGTTTTAAGAATGGTATCAAAAAGATTTAAGGCAATGTGGGTTTGGTTTGATAATCCGGGTTCGATGTTGGGTTGTGTTGGTACAGGGACAGTCATGGAGGAACAGTAAAATAAGGAAACCTCAAAGGGAGAATTTAAGTGTTGTCTCAATTCGGTCGTATAAAAGAGAGTTTACAGTTTCAGGAATAAAATAGGGGTGAAAATCAAAGGCTCTTTCCCGTAACTGAGTTATATCTTAATAAAATGTATGAGGTGGGAGAAAAACATTTAGCTGTCTATCGAGTAAGGCTCCTATCAAGGGAGAATCTCACGTATAAACAGAAGAAGAAAAAATGTAAAGAAGTGACCCGATGAAGCATAAAATATATATAGAATTATGAAAGTGTTGACTGGTCTTACACCTGCTGATAGTCGTTACAGAGGAAAAACAGTAAACAATATAGAAAACCAAAATTCATTCGCTATAGTAGAGGTTGTACTAAATTAAAGCAAAGCATTCATCAGATACGAATATGAAATGAAACGAAAAATGAGATATAAGAAAACAAACTCATAACAAAGTCATGACAGAATTGAGAATCTTCAGATTTTCTTTGTATTAACTCTCAAAATGTAAAAACTCTGTTACAATCGACAAAAAAAGGTCCAGCCCCTTGTTCTTTCTTTCTATGGTATATTTATACAATTTTACAATAAGATGGAATCTCAATCGTTACAAAAATTTTCAGTTATGATTGGGAGGAGAGAAATCGCTCCATTTCTTCTTCTCTGTCTTCACTTGGTGCCAGAAGTTTGTCCCCGCGCGTGCTCGGTACAGGTGACACATCTTTCAACCAGCCGAGATATCATCCTTGACGGTTCTGCTTGACAATTGGCTTCAAAAGAGTAACAATCTCGGGCTAATTGCGGCAGCCTGTCTTCCATCTGTCTGTCTATGATGTCGATAGCAAATAATTGCGCGCTTGGCTTAATCATACATTTCTCTATTTGGACTATGTCCGCCATAGTCACTTGTGAGATCTCAGCAGAATCTCTTTCCTCTTTTTCATTTAAATCAAGCGAGATTTTTTCCATATTCATTTGAATCAATGCCTCGGCACTACCTCTGCTATCAATGCCTAGAAGATTATCGTCTATAGAACTAAATGCCTCTTCTAAGGAATTCGTTACCCTTTTGTCTTGTAGCTTGCCTTCCGAGATGTTGTGCTCCCATTCTTTCAATAGAATGTTTCCTCTGGTCTGCTCTGAAGTGGTGAACCTGGGAGTACTTCCCGAATCCCTGTTGTTTGTAGCTATCACAGCCTCTTGGAAGGCGACCTATGATGCTATAGCTTCCCTTTCTCTAGCAGATAAGTTCTCCAAAACCTGATTGACTAGCAAATAGTTGTCCCAGATCACTTATACCTTGGCGAGTAAATTTCGTTGGGCTGCAGAGACTCTGCTCTGAATCTCCATCGCCTAGGATTGGAACATCCCGATATTTATCACTTTGCTTTTGGCGATCTCCACCTTAGCCTGTAGCTGTTCGATCAAATCCTTTTGCTGGCTCGCTTGCATCTGACCATCCCGGACCACCAGCTGTGCTTGCTCGAGCTTAGTCTTGAGTAGCTCTATCTCGTTTTTATCGGCAGACCTAGCCTGCTCTATTCCTATGCTCGCCTGGTCCTTGGCAACCTCCTCTGCAGTGGCTAGTCTGGCCTCTAGGGTTTTGATGAGCCGATTTTTTCGTTTCAGCTGGTTTTTTAAAAGCCCGACTGAAAATTGATTAGCCGAGACATATGCTCCTAAAGTCCCTGCTATTTCAGTCACGAATTGTTCATTCTCTTGTCTTTCCCATCAATTATAACTTTGTATTTCTTGGTTGTTGATTCCCCTTCCTGATACAATTCCCTCTTTACCACTTCCTTTCTCTTCTTATTGAAGAAGAACTCATTCGGAGGGAGATCTTCCACCCTTATAGGCCTCAACTCTTCATTGAAGATCCACCCTGCATCAATATTTCCCTGAGTTGACTGCAAGGGAGTAACTGATGTGATCGGCTCTCCGATTTGCTTTGCTGATTGTCCCGAGGTAGTAATTGGACTCTTCTTCTTAGGCGGGTTGGGAGTCTTTATCTCTGCTTTCAGACTCTTAGTTTTCTCTCCTTCGTCCTGATGTTTTTCTTGATCGGGAGTCGCATCCTTGGAACCTTCGGCATCTTTTTGTTTCGCCTCCGCTGTACTCGGCTTCTCACCCCGCAACACTGCGGGAAGACAACTGCGTCGATGTTCTTGGAATTTCATAACATCAGCTCTCTCCTCAGGTGCTGAGGTTTGTATCCGAGCTAGAATCTCGGCATAAGATCTTGCACCTCATAAAATGTCATCCGAGGGCGAATTCTCATGCTCAAATCTCTTAAGTCCGTAACTAGCCAAATGATTACTCACGACCCTTTGCAGATCGTGCTTCTTGAACTCAATAAGGGCCAAATTTAGGTCTTCCAGGGCTACTGCCTCAGCTTTAGCATGCCCGAAATCTAATAAAGAATATGAATTTAAATGAACAAGAAAAGGTGGCCATACCTTCTTCGAGTATCCCTTCAGCTCCTTGTTGATGCCCCCGATTACTGTTTGTCTAGAAACCTCACGACAAGCCATCTTGTCGGGAATAAATAATGGCAATGCATGCGGGGGAACAGAAGCCCCGAAAACTTTGAGGTATGAGAATTCGGCTTCTACATACCAGTCAGCTATGCTGCTCAAATTCATCACTATACTGTCTGAGATCCTAGGTGGCGGGTGACCGAAAATAGTGACATGCAGAGGCACCGTCACCCAGTTGAAGATTTCATATACGAAATCGACCGCTTTGTTTTCCCATAATTTCGAATGATAGATGTGGATGGGCTCGTCCTCTGCTGGAGTCCAACTCCAGCTCATTAAGGGAAATGGTGTTAAAAAGCACACGACGTCCATAATGTATGAAAACATGAAAAATGAAGAAGTCTTTCTGCTCTCTTTCTGTGCCCGATACTCTGTGACCCGACTGGTCAAGCTATCGGACAACATTTTCGCCCAGTCAAAGGAACAACCTTCGATGACCTGAAATATTAGAGGCACCCATGGAAGAAAGAAATGTGAGGTGTCCTCTCTCCCGTATAATCTGCATTTCATCATAGCTACATACTTGTACTGTGGTTCTAAGGAGGCTATTGAATATATACCATGACTATCTGCCCTGAACTTAGCAGAGTGCAAAACCCAATCTCTTATTAAGCTAGACATGGTTTTGTCATACTGCACACATTCCTTCTGTTTGAACTCGTCCAAGAATTCGACACCATATGTAAAGTCGAACGATGTGGGCAACTTATACATGGCTTGTAGATGTTTAGGCCTGAAAGTCCCGATGGTGACCTTCTGCTCATTCATGATGGTTCTGGTTGGTATGTCCACATGGTCTAATGCCCATCAGACCATGTCATAATATGGGAGCAATCGTGGCCTGGCCGCTACTTTATGCATTTCCAATTGAATGACGATCTTATACTTGGTGGTGATGTCGTCTTTTTCATTGTCGTTGGAATCATCGGAATAAGCCACCAATTCGGCCTGCAGAACATCGGAAACGAACGACCAGTTCAGGACAGATTCAACACTTCGAGGTGAAGTATCAGCGACGTTGTCCGAACCTTGTCCCGATACCTCAACACTGGCTTTGGATGCTTTTCGCGGGGCCATGACGAGAGATCTTGCTTTGGCTCTTCTGCGATAAAAGTACGTATACATACATAAGTTAGCTCGTTGAGAAAATTTTCTCTACGTAATGTAGAAATGAATTTGTTATAACGAATAACAACTCTTATATATATTTGAAAACTCGGTACCTTTTAGAATAGGTCTGTCAAATCATGTTTAGAAATAAATTTAGCCATAAAAATTCGATCTTTATTCGTCGATTTTCCCTATTTCCTAATTAATGCCATAAATTTTGGTGGTTTGAAATGTCAGTTGGCGTATGGAAGGAATAAGGCTACCTCGTAAATCGTGCAAGCATCAAAACACGAGATATATTGATTTAGCTTAATTAATCCAATTTTACCAACGTTAATTAATCTTTCGCTACTTGTTGTATCGAGAATTTTGCTTTAATATTTTGAACCTCTAACCCCCAAAATTGCGATGATTGATTTTGATTAATAAAAACATAATTATGATTAAGAGATTAATTAATTACGTAATTATTTATATTCGTCGTATCGCGACTCGAAGCTTCGAAGGTAATTTTTCGGGAAGTTTGCATGCCGAGCTGCGAAACCGCGAGATCGCGATAATACGACTTAATTAAAAGGGAAGATAAACTCGGATTAAGTGATTAACTAAATATGTTCATATCCTTATCATGATTTCACGAGTCGGGGCTTAGACAATGTAACTTTTAAAAAAGAAAACGTCGAGTGGTGAATTGCCGACAGAACGTTACCATGGTTTAGCTTTTACTTTTAACCTTGACACGGGTTACTAAAATAAGGACTTCGTGTTCTCGGCTATCGGGGCTACGATAACAAACTTTTGGATTTGGTGAACGTCGAGGTGCGAAAAACCGATGACGTTTAATCACGGTTTAGGGAAACTTTACTCCCGTTACTGGCCTGAGTGAAAATTTAAAACGATTTCACCGTTTCGTTGCTCGGGACGTGTGAACTACGTGATTTATAGCATCCAACCTACGAGATCCCGAGGTAGAACAAAAAGGGGATTTTTTTTTACAAAAGGTAGGACTCGCCTCGAGAGTACAATAATCATCGTTGCTTGTGTGATAAAGCTTCAGGGATTTTGAAACCACAGACAGAAAATACGAAAACCATCTTTCGATTTCGAGCATTAAGAATGAAATTTGTGACGAGCTAGAAAAAACAAAGGCGGCTCCAACACACCCAAATCCTTCATCGCAAATGAATTAGCTAATTTCTTCTTGAGCACATTTATATCCTACATATTAGACCCTACAACAAGCATGTCATCTACATACAATAGCAAGGTAATATAGCTTCCATTTTCTAGCCTTTTAAAATAAACACAGTGATCGAAATGACATATACTATAACCTTGTTCTGTCATAAACCTGTCAAACTTCAAATACCATTGCCTTGGAGCTCGCTTTAGGCCATACAAGCTCGTATTCAACCTGCATACCAAATTCTCCTTCCCTTTGACCTCATACCTATGCGACTGCTGCATATAAATATATTCCTCCAAATCCCCATGGAGAAAAGTTGTTTTTACATCCAATTGTTCTATATGTAAATATTCTACTACCACAAGACTTAAAATAGTCCTAATTGAAGTCATTTTAATAATAGGATAAAATATTTCATCAAAATATATAACTTTCTTTTGTGCAAATCCCTTTACAACAAGTCTAGCCTTGTACCTCTTTTTTCCTCCATCTTCTTCCTTCAACTTGTAAACCCATTTATTTTGCAATGCTCTCTTTCCTGTAGGCAACCGAACCAAATTCCAAGTCTGGTTATTTACTAGGGAATCCATTTATTCTTTCATGCCTTGCTCCCACTTCTTTTTAGTGTCTACCTGCATTGCCTCTTCATAACATTCTCATTCACCATAATCAACCAACAATAAATAATACAATGAAGGAGAGTATCGTTTAGGGGGTCTACTTAACCTGGTTGATCTTATAACAACACTTGCAGGAGTTTGAGGTACATGTTGCTCCTTTTGTTGTACATTTTGATTTTCCGGTACCTTTGCAATTTCTTTTTCAGTGATCTCATCAAACACTGTGTATTCTGATTTTTCTTTTTTTTGTTTCTTTCCCTGCAACTAATCTTTGTACATGACCTTCTCATTGAATATGACATCTCTACTCCTAATGATTTTGTGATTTTCATAATCCCATAAGTGATAACCAAAATCATTAACATTGTATCCAATAAAGGTACATTTCTTTGATTTTGCCTCAAGCTTTGTTCTATTTTCTTTATCAATATGGACAAATGCTTCACAACCAAAAGTCTTCAAAAAAGAATAGTTTACCTTTTTACCTGTCCATGCCTCCTCTGGAATTCAACCATCAAAATATCTTGAAGATCTTCTATTTATTAAGTAAACAAAAATATCTACAACACCTACAACATATTCCCAGAACTGTAAGGGCAAACCAACATACAATCTCATACTCCTTGCACGCTCCATGATTGTCATGTTCATCCTTTCCGACACACCATTTTCTTGTGGTGTTCCTGGACCTGTCTTCTCTCTTTGAATCCCATGGTATGAATAGTAATCACCAAAATCCTTGTTGCAATATTCACCTCCATTTTCTGATCTGAGACACTTCAACCTTTTTCTTGTCTCATTCTCAACCAAAGCTTTCCATTTCTTAAAAGTATCAAAAACATCAGATTTTTGCCAAATGCAATAAACCCAAGTTTTTCTAGTTGCATCATCAATAAAAGTAACATAATAACAAGAGACACCAAGAGATGATACATGAGTTGGTCCTCATACATCTGTATGCACAATATCTAACCTTTCACTCTTCTTTTCTTTTCTGACTCTAAGAAATCTGACTCTCTTATGTTTTCCATAAACACAATGCTCATAGAAATCCAAATTAATTTGTTTAAGATCTAGCAACAAATTTATTTTGTGAAGTATCTGCATCCCCTTCTCACTCGTGTGTCTAAGACTATTATTCCATAGTGTTGTATCCATTCATGTAGAAGCTAAAGAGATAGAAGAGTCAATATTACTAGTACATAAATACAATGTACCTACCTTCTCTCCTTTTTCTATCACCAATGATCCTTTGGTGACCTTCCACACCTTATCTGTAAATATGGATATACAACCTTCACTTTACAACTGCCCTGTTGAAATTAGATTTTTCCTTAGATCTGGAACATGTCTTACCTCTTTCAACAACCATTGGTTTCTAGTCCTTTGCTTTATTTTTACTTTTCTCATTCCAACAATTTTGCATGGTGCATCATCAGCCAAATGAACCTGTCCAAAATCACCTTGGACATAATCTAGATAATGTTTCTTATGGGGTGTGGCATGAAATAAATCCCCTGAATCTACTACCCAAGACTCAGAAATATTATCTACAAAAAGAATCAAAGCATCTTGTAACACATCACCTGTTACATTTGCTTCCTTATTTTTCTCTTGTTGTCCATCTCTTTGTTTCTTTAGAGATCTGCAGTCTTTCTTCATATTTCTTTTCTTCACACAATTCCAACACTCTATCCTTCCCAGTCTGGATTTCGATATGCCCTTCCTAGAATTCTCCCAGTTCCTTGAGCCCTTTCCTCTATCCTTTTGTCTTCCCCTGTTCTCCATGTTTGACGCATTACATGATGTCTCACCTGTGCTTTTTTGTCGCATTTCCTCGCTAAGGATAACACCAACAACATCATCAAATTTTAGAGTCTTTGAACCAGAGTCGGAGTTACTTACAGCCAAGACCAAGTCGTTCCAACTTTCTGGCAATAAGCACAAGATTAGAAGAGTGCCCCTGACCTCATCATCAAAGTCCACTTTTACAGAACTTAGTTGATTAGTAACCGTATTAAATTCATTTAAATGATCTGCAATAGACCCACCTTCTGACATATTTATATTAAATATCTCTTCATTATAAATACCTTATTGGACGTTGAGGGTTTTTCATACAGTTTAGCCAATGCGTCCATAATCTTCTTCAGTGTCTTTTCTTTCGAAATATTGAAATCCATCGACACTGTCAGGCTCAACCGTATCGTTCCTAGTGCCTTTTTGTCAAGAACCTCCCATTCTTCGTCCTTCATGGTCGTCGGCTTCTTTTCTATTTCGCCCAATGGTAGGAATAGATCCTTATGATATAAATAATATTCCATCTGCATCTTCCATAAATGGTAGTTTTGGCTATTAAATTTCTTGACCCTAAACTTTCCATTTTCCTCCATTGCTCCCACTCGAACCAGGAACCCTCTTTTCCTGTGAGTTACCTTTCTCTTTGATACCAATTGTTAGAAAAGAAGGATCGCGGAGCAATAAAATAAAAAAAATGTGGAAATAAAACACAAAAGATAAACAATACAATAGAGACACAGATATACATGGTTCACCCAGTGTGGGCTACATCCACCAGAGAAACTGCCAGGTCCTTCCTTTTTATTATCCAACAAATGAAGGGAACAACCTACAACACACTCATTGCAACTTCCTCTTCTTTTTCTCATAGTCTCCTCTCTCAGAATACAATATTCACAATAATACATAGCCGCAATACATTTCCCTCATAAAATAGGGTTGCCTTCTAGGAAAAAAAACCCTAACATAACTTCTATCACCAGATCTGCGACCTTATAATGAATGGTTTGGATTTACTATGAAATTACAATATACATTTACAAGGCAATTTTTCCTTCAGGGGCTTGCTTGCTCCCGAACCCCGCAGGGGGGGAAAGCCCCCCCCCTAGAGTGGAGGGGTGTATAGTCTTCATGGGGTATAAACACGGCTAAAAATAAATACCTATGAAACAAGAAGATAATCAGGCTCCACAATCAACACATGCATAAACTTCTCCACCTCTTCCTAAAGTCGATCTCAACGAGGATTCTTAATGATATTTGAATCAGATATCAGAATGGATTTCAAAATCTTATTTGGAGTTTTATGAGCATTCCATTACCAATCTGTATCTTATACCATGGTGGGCACATCATACCCAACAAGTCGTTGGAGATCTAGTGGGTGAACCTATCAATTCGAGGAGAACAAGATATTAGTTTGAGGGTATTTTGCATACCCTCATAGCTAGTGAGCCATTATTACCCATGCATTTCTATATGGTTCTTCTATATAATCCTCATTCTTATGAAAAGGTTGCAGGAAACCATTATTGGGAAGTTTCCATGAATGGGGACTACAATTCTCTCATTGAGAACCAATCATGAGATTTGGATCCTATTTCTTCTGAATGAAGCAAATGGATAGATAAGGGAATCTCAATGGTGCATTCACTTCACCAAATACATATAGACATCTACAGATTCATCAAAACCTTCATCGAGCAGAAATTTGCAGCCTTATGAGGTCTCCTCGGAGTGAAGGAAACAATTGTATAGCAGTTGCCATAGTCAACATTATCTTTTGATGGGGGGTTTTCTTCCCACTGGGTTTTCCCTCTTTCCTAATCTTTCAATTGTTTTATTTTTATAGATGCATTGTACATGGCTATATAACATGGCTTATTTATGGGACCCATTCATTGTATACTACCTGTTATCGCTCCAAGAAACTCCTTAGGGTTGTAGGCTAAGGATGCTTGGTAACTTAAGAAATCATGAATAATGAAAGTTTGGATCAATGGGATAACTGAGAATAGCTAATGGGAAGACAACTCACAATGCAATCGAATGAAACAATTCTTTTAGGGATCAATGACCAGACAGAGTAATATCAAAAGGTATGGAGAAAACTGATCTAGATAATCAAGTACAACGGGGTGTAGGATCATACAAGCCAGCAAGAATTCCTTTAGTTCAAGTTTATGAGCTAAATAAGAAGATGACAGTTCTTAATAGCTGAACTAAACTGAAATAAAGTACAGAACATGGAATATATGAAGAAATATGTCATTAACAACAAAAGAAGACTGATTCTGTATTGAAAAATAAGTGTCTTAGTACAATAGCCAAAGAGTATCCAAAAATGAACCCTCAAGTCCTCTAAATGTCTTTGGCTTTATAGCCTATTGCAATCAGTTTTCAGATCCTAAAACAATGGATCTGATATTCTAAAAATAGAAAGTCAAAACTAATTCACAATAGACAAGGAGAGATCCTCAAGATGAGGTCAACCTCTATCTTTTGGTCTTCAAACATTGGTTGAAAGTTGATGAAGTGTAGCCTAGCCTTCCAAAGCTCTTTGATATGTTCCTTTGAAAGTGGAATTCGAATTTGATGATGTGTGCCAAAAATCCCTATCATTTTGCCCTTGAAAATGACCAAATATAGTAAAAAAATTCCCTTTTGACTTTCATCTCCAAGAATGGCCTTCAGATTTTGATTTGATAATTCATAACCAGCTTATTGAAGAAGGATTCAAACCATTCAAACCCAAAAATTCTTGATCTGGGCGAAAATTTGGCTATTCTGGCCGTGACAGCTTTCAACAACTAACTTACCTGAAAATCTGCTCCTTAGCTGCTGAAAGTCGCCACTTTCCATAGCTAACCGGTTATAATTCTGCCTTCTGCGCTGGGGAAAGCGCAGATTTTTTCAAAATCAAATTTCTCAGTCATGGAGAGTCCGTTTTGCATGTTTAAATAGTCGATTGACATCTAAAAATCCTGAACTTTCCAATGGTGCTTTCAGATCTGCATTTGGAGCTCGGGAAGCTAGTCAAATTTTCCCTACAAGATTAGGCAGCTTTCCTTCAAAAATGCCGATGCGTTTTTGAGTGCTAACATCTGGCTCCAACTGGGATGGATACCTCCCTGTGAGGTGTCCAAGAACCTAGAAGACCTTGTGCCTTTAGTATTGGGCCATGGAGTCATTCAGCCTTTTCGATGGTTAATGAGCACACACATGGGCTCGCCTAAACCACCGAAAACAGAAACTTACCCAAAAATCGAAACTGGATGAATCTCGATTACATGCAAGAGAAAAAGACCTCTGCTCTGTTCTGTACTTAATTTTCTTGGTGACTGACTGATTTATCCTATTCTATTTCCCTAACATGTGAAGCTACTCAGGCTTCACCTCTCATGTTGCTCATTATATGGTCAATGCGTGCAACCCAGTCTTGCACTCTATTGCAACAGTTTCCCATAAAATCCTTCAGCTTAGAATAGTAGACATCCTTTAAGTGTAAATCTTCTTCCTGGAAAAGACCTGCAAGAAAAGTTACATATACAAAAGGAGGATAAAATGAATGGTAACAGATATTTGTAAAGCCATAGATCCAGTAGCCAATGCCAACCCCAGACGCCAGTAAGCCACAGCCAAATGCAGATATGGTATTCAACAAAATAGTGCACAGATGTAGTTGTCTATATATATTCAGCCCCGCCAAAGTTGATGCACCTTTTGCAGCTTCGTCAATTCTAGATATGTTATCAACAAGAAATGGAGGATCTTCGGGCTAAAAGTCAATGCCTGCCAAGTGTTGAACCCATTTAAATGGCCTTTGTGCTCTTTTCTCATCATATGCAAAGTTGAGACCTGAAGACAGTTTAACTATCTGATGAGGAAACTCAATCCCAGTGTTATCTGGAAACAAGTTTTTGTTCTCACTGCCTCCTTGCACACCATCAACCCCAATACAAACAACATGCAGCTTTAGCAAGTATTCAAATTTCAGAGTGACCAATTTGCTAGGCTTTGTCCCACTAGTCAGTTCATCATCATAGACATGAACAATGACAGTAAGAGGGTGAACTTGATAATAACCGGTTGCATCCACATTCTCCTTGGTAGTTGTAATGCATTGGTTTGCATGTGATGTTACAGAAGAATGTCCTGGTGTTATAGAAATGGGGAATGAAGAAAATGTTTCTTGCAAAATATTTTCTTCATCAGTGTGTCCGTTTTGAGGCTTCCCCTTATGCAGGGAACTGGTGGACTGGATGAGCTTGCTCTTGCTGATGTATCTTGTTCCTTGTCGAGCATCTGGAAGAAAGGCCTTGCACTCCTCAGCAGACATGTAATGTTCACAACCAATTTGAGGACACCGTATTGGAACTTGGGAAGTCTGCAACTTGCTATTTACATATCTTACCATGTAATGAGAGCAATTTTTTTTTGAAAACATTTCACTGTAACCATCTCCCATGGTGCCCTTTCTTCGCAATGAATCAAGCAATTCTCTGTTGCAGATGCATCTCTAAGATCAACTCTCTTTGATGAATCTCTCGGTATGTCAATTGCTTCTTTTGCCAAAAACTGAGCTTTTCTGATATCATACTTAGGGATAAATGTCAAGACAAAGTTGTCCAATTTCCGAACATGTTCCAGAATGCGTTGCCTCATTGCTATCAACAGTTGATTCTAAATCTTCTGACCTCAGGCTATCTGGTCATACATGAGATCCGAATCTGTAAAGGCCTGAATCCGAGGAACCCTCAGCTCCAAAGCTGTCAATAACCCATCCATAAGGGCCAGATGCTCGGCCACTGTTCCCTCTACTAATGTAATATTTGTTTCTTCTTTTGTCACTTCGATAAATGCCTTTGTATTTGATGCTTGATGCAGAAGATAATATACTATATTGGGCTCTCGGTGACCATCTGTCATAGTGTCTACCCAGAATACTACTATGATTCAGCATCGCTTTTCGAGGAAACACAATAGGTCCTTAAAAAGAGCAATCACGACGGAGAAGAAGCACATAAAAGCTATAGCAAATACCAGAGGCTTGGTCAAGATTGCAGGTCTCCTGTAAACCGAACTCTGTATATGCAAGTAAAAGGCAATTTCAACTACGACTGCCCTCACGCATAAGATGCATCTTGCAGCAGCCAAAGCATATCGTTTCCATCTTAAGAATGGCAGATCAATTGAGTATGCAGTTCCAAGTACAAAACTTGTGAAGAGAGACCAAAGCAAAGGTGTTGATCCAAATATCAACCCCATACCAAGACTCATGAAAGCAAAGGCTATCACAATCACCACAGCAACTCCGATAGAAAATTCACCAGAAGCAAGTGGAAGATCTGGCACCTGTTAACGGAATTTGAGGCGACAATTGCTCAGCTTTAATCATGAAACAGAATATAATGAAACAAAATGTTGTTATGGTGATTATGTTCTTCAAATCAGGGATTCGACCATATTCTGCCACTTAGATGAGAATGAAGCTCCAGTTGCGCGCCTGTATGGTGAGTTGGCTCTCCAAACTGGAGTTTCGACCGTCCTCTGCCATTTGGACGGATTTGTAGCTGAAATTGTGCGCCTGGATTAGAGATTTACGGGTTGTTTCGCTCACGACTCCCGAATCTTCGTTGATGGTTAGAGTGTTGCCACTTTGTCTCCTTCATCTTCCACGCGGCCACGTCTCTCACTGTTGTGATCTCTATCACGATATTGATAATTGGTTCTGTGATCACCAGTCTAGGATGAGCCACTGCGTGAGGTAGTGCTATGACTTGTGATGTGTTTCTCATTATCACCAGATGTTGAACCAGCCTTTGGTTGATAAAATTCCCGAGGCTTTTGATTTGAGAATGGATGAGAATGTCCCTATGGATTCTGTCTCTTCGGAATCTCTATTGGTGCTTGCTGATTGTTCCTATCTTGTCTCTCGTGTTGCCCAGCTCCAGGAGATGAGTCTGAAGCTCTTGGTATGGTAATAGCCCGTTGTTTACGGCTCTGGACAATAGTGGCTCGGGCGTGTTCATGACTGTATGTTCTCCTTGTGATACCTACACCATAGTTGGCCCCAGTTTGTTTCCAGTGGCCCTGTCCTGAGGATACCCGACGTTGTTGATATGATGAAGAATTTGTGGCTTTCTTATGTTGTTCTCTCTCAATTGCCTATTTTTCCAGATTAGTTGGCTTTGATTGTTGCTGATACATATGATCAGTCTCCAATCTAACAACATCATGACTTGGACCTTGATTCTTCTGTTCCAACTGATGTGGAGAAACATGTAGCTGATGGGAAGAATATTTCTGCATATGCTGCTGCTTTGCTGATAAGGACTGTCCTTCCTGTTGATGAGCATCACCCTTTGAATTTGATGGTATCTGTTGGGCAGACTGTCTTTGAAATCCTTCATATTCCTCAAAGGAACCTATCTTTATCTGCCCAATCTCTATTTGACCTACAGAAATAGATTGTGAAAAGTGCTCTTTATTATCTAACAGCCCCTCATCAAACAACGTAGGATCTCCAACAACATTTGCCACAATTCGTAATAGATTGATTGTGGAATAGATTTTCATTCATTCTCTCTTCATATTTTTTGTCTCAAGCTTGAAATTGTTTCTTCTTTTTGCAAACTAGATTATTTACCATGTAAAATTGTTGAATAATCGTTGCACAAAGAATCTAGTTGTAAAAAGAAGAAAGAATTTCAATCTTGAGACCAAAAGGAATGAAGAGAGAATGAATGAAAATCTATTCCACAATCAATGAGTAAACAATTTACAAGAGATATAGGCTACATAGTGAGCTAATGCGCCATAGTTGAACTTCTATAGCTTACATGGACATGCACTAACTAAAACAATAGTAATCTACCACCTATTTGTAGTTAATGTCGATGTGGTCAAAAGTTAACTAGTTATGCACAAGAGGAGTGAGTTATACTAAAGCATGCAAAATGAATGTGCCCTCCTAGCCTCATGCAGATGTAATGCACACTCTCAGTGATGATTCCAAGGAATACATGTGCTCATGGTGATGATTCCAAGGTAGGCATGCAAGACTTGGTGATGATTCCAAGGTAGACATTCAAGATTGAACACCACTAGTGTAACTGAACTATAACTAAATCATGACTCAAGAAGAGGTGTGCCCTTGTCTAAGGATAGAATATTCTCATCTAAGGGAAAATATGTTGGACCAAGTGAGACCAAGTGTTCCCTCATACTTTACTATAGGACATAGAAAAAATATGTACTAGGTAAATGTGCATGTATACTCTAATACCCCCCTTGAAGCACAACTAGGTTGTATACAATGAATGGGTCATGTCAATATGTCATGTTAGATACCCATGTGCAACACATCTATAAAAATAAAAAAATTGAAATATGAGGAAAGAGGGAAAACCCATTGGGAAGAAAACCCCCCCTCAAAAGATAATGTTGACTATGGCAATTGCTATGCAGTTGTGTCCTTCACTCCAAGGAGACCTCGCAAGGCTGAAATTTTTAGCTTGTTGAAGGTTTTGATGAACATGTAGATGTCTGTATGGATTTGGTGAAGTAAATGCACCAATGAGATTCCTTTAGCTATCCATTTTCTTCATTCAGAAGGAAGAGGATCAAAATCCCATGATTGGTTCTCAATTAGGGAATTGTATTCCTCATTCATGGAAGCTTCCCAATAATGGTTTCCTGCAACCTCTACATAGGAATGAGGATCCGATGGAAGAACCATATGGAAATGCATGGGTAATAATGGCTCAATAGCTATGAGGGTATGCAAAATACCCTCAAACTAAGATCTTATTCTCCTTGGATTGACATGTTCACCCACTAGATCTTCGACGAGATGTTGGGTATGTTGTGCCCATCATGGTATAAGATCCGGATTAGTAATTTCATGCTCATGAGCATCTAAATATGATTCTGAAATCTGATCTAATATCTTATTCAAATAGCATGATGAATCCTAGTTGAAATCGGCTTCAGGAAGACGTGGAGAAGTTGTTGCAGGCTGCTCCTGGAATGCATTTAGGGGGAATTCATTGAACTTCTCACTTCTTTCAATGAAAAATCTATATGTTGAATGACCCAACAACCTATTCCCCAAATCTAAAATCCAAGTATTTTTTTTTTAACAAGAACGAATATGAGATATATTAAGAAAATAGTAGAAAATTGTTGGCACAATTGCAATCAGTCATCATTGGGTAGTCTAAACTGGGACTTCGAGAGTGGCTCTCGTTCACTAGATTAGGGTAATTTATCTGATCCATCGATTTTGTCTAGTAATAACGCTCCTTTTCTTAGCAGTACTGCTTTATTAGCTTCTTTATCTGCTTCGTTGTTTAATTCCCATATAATGTGGAATAGATGAATGGCACGAAAGGTTGACATAAGGAGTTTAATTTTCTGAAGGATTTGCCTGAGCCTCATATGTTTGGTCAGGTTCTTACAAGATAGAGATTGAATGATGATACGAGAGTCTCCAAAGACATTGAGGTCCGTGATGTTCCTGAATTGTGCTTGAGATAAACCTTACTAGAGGGCTAAATCTTTAGCTATATTGTTAGTGTCCTTGCCAATTCCCCAGGAGTATGAAAGCACCTTTATTTCTTCGGGGTCAATAATCACCCCTCCTCCACCAGCCTCACCGGGGTTTCCTTTAGAAGCTCTGTCAAAGAAAAGGCTATGCCTTTGAAGGGATTTGCGCTAGTTTGTGAAGTTTGATGGGTCCAATCTGATTTCCCACTCATAAGTAGAGGGTTGAGGAGCAGTTGACACTTTCAAAGCACTTGGGATAAGGCTTGACATCCATTCTTCCTCGATGGGAATTAACTTGTCTTTATTTGTTGGCAAGTTGATGGATGACAGAAAGTCCCCTATCATTTCTTTGGATTTTGCACTCACTTGTCCCTCTCTGGCAGCTTTCCCTTGAAAGACTCAAGCATTACGTTCTAACTAGATTTTCTAGTAAATAAACTTGGGAAGGTACCCCCAACAACTTTTTAATTGGTCTTTCTTCGTGAGGGAGAAGGGGCATAAGGTCTTCCAGTTTAGGAGAATACTGGGTATCTCATCCAGGAGTGTGACTTGAGTTGTCCAAGGAGCCAACACCAGATTCCAAACCTCCCAGGTGAATGCGCAATTCAACAGTATGTGTACCACGGTTTCCTCATTTGAGACGCAGAGGGGGCAACGTGTGGGGCCTTCCCATCCCTTTCTTTTGAAATTATCTCCAGTGAGAATGGAATTGTGTGCTAGTGTCCAGATGCTAGTATCCAGATGAACATGTCGATTTTCAAAATGGATTTATATTGCCAGACTTCTTTCCACAGGGCCGGATTGGGGAGCACATTCAAAGTTTCCTTGGCAAAATTGTAACCCTCTGAGACTGTGTACGAGCCATAATGTTGCCCCCATCCCCTTATGTATTTCTTGTTTGCAGCGATTGGAGATTTCCCCTAGAGGAGCGTGAGCAGTCAACTTTATTCAACGTGTAGCTGGCTCAGACTTCTCGGTGGTTTCCAATCTTTCCATCTATTGTTTGCATCCGAATTCCACTTTGAGATGTCCCAAATCGTGTTAAGTTGTTGGGCATGGAGAAAATTCTTTAGATTTTTATTGCCCGGGAAAGAATCTAAAGGAGGCTCTCCCATGATCGAGTCCTCCCAAATCCGTATGTTTTCTTCGTTTCCTGGTATCCAAGTTAGATGGGGACTGAAGAACCCAGAGGATTTTTGACAAATTGTGAAAATTGGCGATCCCTTTGAGACTTTTGGGGTTGCGTTGAGACATCTCCTTCTAGTACCTGAGTAATATTTCTTCCACAAAACGCTCTTGCTCCATGTGAGTTTTCCAGAGACCAGATTCCAGAGAAGTTTGGCCCCTAGTGCCATATTTTGGGCTCTCATATCTCTTATCTGAAGACCACCTTCTGTGTAAGGCTTTGTAATTTTCCCCCAACTCACTAAAGGCAGTTTGTTTTCATTCTGATGACCCCCGTTCCAGAGAAATCATCTTACAAGTGACTCTATTTGGCTTATGCAACTAGAAGGAGCTAATAGGATGGAGCTTTGATATATTGGAATACTGGCCAACACCGATTTAAGGAGGACTAACTTCCCTACCAAGTTTAACCAGGAGGAACCCCACGCTTGAATTATAGTTTTTATTTTTTCCACAACAGGAGACCAATGGGAAGATTTGGGATTGCATTTGAAGATGGGAACGCCTAAGTATTTGAGTGTCTCCCATTGAGTTTCCCCTTCCATCTCCAAGATTCTAGATATTTCAACCATTTCCCTTGGCTTGCAGTTCCACCCAAAATTTTTACTCTTTCTGCAGTTTATTTGGCTCCCCGATGCTTCCTTGTATAGATCAAGTTGTTGCATGAATTTGTGAGCTATGATGGTACTAGCCCCTCCCAAGAGTAGTGTATCGTCGACAAATTGAGCATGGTTTATATCTTTGACCCCCCTTGTAATTTGTATGCCCATTAATTCATGTTGGGAGCGACAGTGTTCTAATTGAAAGCTTAGCGTTGAGGCTTGAATGGCATAGAGCAGAAGGGACAACGAGAATCCCTGCCTGATCCCCCTTGATGCCTGAAATAAATCTGTTGCTCTTCCATTGACTAACGGAGCGATCCAAGGATTATCTATACAAGCCTTAATCCATTGGATGAAAGAATCATTGACGCCATATTTTTGCAATACTTGAAACAAAAACACGTGCCTTACTCTGTCAAAATCATTTGCTAGATCTAGTTTCACAATCATACATTTTTCGCCCCGTTGCATCCTTTAGTGGATTGCTTTTTGAACCAAAATTATATTGTCATTTATGTGCCTTCCTTTGATGAAGCTTCCTTGATTCTCTGGAATGATTGTTGGAAGCATACCCTTGAGTCAGTTTGCGATTACTTTTGTGATAATTTTGTATCCAATCTTGCACAAGGAGATCGGATGGAATCTGTCAAATATAGAGACACCTTTTTCTTTAGGAATTAAAGCTAAGAATGCATAATTAGTGCTTCCACCAATCCTGTGGCAGTTTTGTGATTTTAATACCATTTTATGTAGATCATGCTTTATGATTGGCCAGCAAACTTGAAGGAACCGGGTTGTAAATCCGTCAGCCCATGGAGCTTTATCGGGGGCCAGACTATCCAAGGGTGCTTTCACTTCTTCCAAGGTGACCGGTGTAGTAAGTTGTTGATTGGCTCTCGGTTTGACAACTGAAGGGATTAAATTAAGAATTTGATGTTGGGTTTTTGTGGAGGTGTCCTCAGTGTAAATCCCTTTGAAATGGAGGTGGTTAGCTTGCTTGATTCCTTCAAAATCCATGACAGTCTGATTTTGAAATTGAATTTCCTTGACAGAGTTGTAATTTTTCCTGGCCTCTGCTTGCTTATGAAAGAAGCTTGTGTTTTTATCTCCAGCTTTTAGCGAGAGGTTTCGAGATTTTTGACGCCAGTATTCATTCTTCCTCTCTACAGGCTATGTGGAGCTTCCTATGGAGGTATTTTTCTATTTCTACCATATGTGGGCTAATGTCACTTTCTTCCATTTTTAGTTGGTGCATTTCCAGGTGCTGTTGAGCTTCCACTCTTTGGTTCGAAGGTGATTTCAAATTTTTGGCCCATAGTTTGAGATCCCTCTTCAACCTTTGAAGATTTTCTTCCCACACATAGAAGGGCGGCCCTATAATTGGATCCTTCCACACTCCGGTGACCAAATCAATGAAATACTCATGATGGTTCCAGGATGGGCTGAATCTAAAAGGAATCGGGCCTAGGGGGGAGTCTTTGGTGATTTCTAGACTTATTGTCTTATGGTCAGAGGCACTGAAAGGGAGTATCTTTGACTCAGCATTGAGGCCTAAAAGGAGGAAAGAGATTTGGACTAGGAATATGTCCATCCTTGTTGCAATGTGCCCTGGTCCATTTCTTTTATTGGAGAAAGTGTATTTTCCTCTAGTTGGTTTTATATCTTCCAATTCCCAATCGAGAATGATTTCCTCAACCCATTCACAGATGGGATCTTTGACAATGGTTCCCCCTTTTTTTTCCCCTTGGGATAAAGTGACATTGAGGTCCCTGGCTATAATTATATTCTCAGTCTGATGCATGTTAAGAAACTTTCTTAATTTATTCCAACATTCTTTTTTTTCTTCGGGGAGTACGGGGACATAAAGATTAAAAATGCTTACTTGGATGCCTAACTCCTTGTGAAGAAGGTTGGTGAGAATCCAGTGAGTGTAATGCTCTGTCTTCAATAAATAGAATGTTGAGGAGTTCCATAGGGAGCCTATCCCTCATGAGGCTCCTCTAGCACTAACCGCTACCCCTACTCCTTTTTTCCACAACCTTGCACTAGTTTGGAGGAATTCATGTTCATCCAACTTAGTCTTCTGGACTAGTAGTATATATGGATTTGTGATTCAGATTAGGTCCTTCATTGCATATTTTTTGCTTTGACTTCCTAGAACCCTACAATTCCATGAGATTATCTTCATGACCTTCTTTTTGGGTTGGAGGGCTTCCTATGAGAAGGTTTCCCTTGGTTCCTTGTATTTCTTGGGTTTAACATTGTTTCCAGTGTTGGTTGTGATCCTTGAAGTTTTTCTTTGTATGTATCTCGTTCTCTTCTTTCCTTTTCCGTTTTCCTTCCTCTGGTAGTTGGTTTCGAGGGGTTATGATTTAAACCAATATCGGCCTCCCCCTCATCTTCTTCTGATGTTTCTTCTTCTGTCTCTGATATTTTGGATTCAAGGATTTCTCCTGGTTCTAGCTGCGGGGTATTTTCTTTGTTTTGTTGGCTTGCCGCTTCTGAGTTGTCTTTCTTTTCTGTAGTAATTTCTTGCTTACAGGCTCCTTCTCTTGACTCCCAAGTATTGCAAAGTTGTTTTCCATATACTTTTGTCCTATTTGTTTTTCCTTTGCCTTTTTGGAGTTAGGGTTAGGGTTTACCTTGGGTCTCTTCGCTTGTTGCCATCCTTCTCCTAACTCTTTCTCTTTCTGCATGGTCTGGATTTTTGGGCATTGCTTTTGGAAATGTCTGTATTCATGGAAGCTATGACACTTGAACGATAATTGTTCATAGTCCAGATTTTGGTAGTGCTTCCATTCTCCTACAGTTAGCTTGATTTCTTCAGGAAGACCCACTTCTAGATCAACTTCTACGTAGATCCGGGCACACGAGTATTGACCTTTTGGATCCAATTTGTCTATGTATCTTCCCACTTTGTTTCCTATGGTTTACAGAGAGGAAAGGTTCCAACAATGGATTGGCAGGTTGGGTAGGCGTACCCAGACCTGAACCATCTTTGGCACGTCCACTTCGGGATCGAAGTCAGGTGTCTAGCGATTTAAGTAGAGCCCTTGTGGTCCCATGAAATAAGGCCCACTCATAAAGATCAGATCTCGATCTTCTTTGGAAATGATTTCGAGCAAGAAGAAGCCTCTTCCGATTGCATAGCTGGTAATGTTGTTTGATATCAGGGGCCTCCAGTTATTTTGGATCCAATTCTCAGTTGTTCATGGAGATGGCCATAGCCCTGTAAATTGGCCAACAAGTGCCCGATCTACAAGAGAAATGACCACACTCATAGGATGGGCTAGGGGTAAATCGATTTATGGGACTTCATCGAGTTTTTTTACGAACTTTGGAACAACTCCTCCTTCTTTCTTCTTTCCTTGGGTGAGTGACATCCTTTTGAAGGCTTATTCATCGGTAGAGGGCATGAGGGGAGGTGACTACTCCCCGCCTCCAAAAGGGTACATCTATAATCAGAGAAATGATTTTGTGAGTAGGATGCACCACAATAGCGGCCACTTGGGTGTATGGGACTAGGATGTCTCAACAGGAATGGTGCAATGCACAAGAGGGGGAAGCCCTGAGGGCAGGCTACAGGGGGCTCTGTGCCCATGCATGGGAGGCTCTCAGGTAGTGGCTAGGTTCTTGGTTAATAGCAGTTACAGCATGGCCCTTACCTAGATCTTAAGTATTAGGTGAGCAAGAAATAGCAGTTAGAGCATGGCCCTTACCTAGATATTCCAATGGATTATCTTCAGGATTTTTCTTAGTGTTCTTTGGTATGCAATCTTCAAGATCATTATGTTTCCAGAATAAACCCTCTAGTATGGTCTATACTTCCTCTAGAGTGGTGGATGATTCTACATGGAAGAGAAATGTTGTATAAATTGACAAGCATATTAGCCCTAATGCCATATCCTATATGTTAATAAATTGAGCTTTCTCATCAACAGAATTAGGCTCTGCTTTGGTTCCCATAGAGATTTGATAAAGTCCTTTGTTTTTAAGGAGAAGGAGAACTTTAGGATTCCATTCAAAATAATTGTATGGAGTGAGAATATTTGTCGAGGGAAAATCCATTCTCTTTTCTCGCTCCATTCCTTTGTAACCTACAAGAGAAAGTATGTGAACCTTATTATAATATCTTGTGCTTTGATTGATCCAGGGGGTCATTCGTCATGAAAGTTACACTGATCCAAAGGAGAAAAATGGTACAATGGAAGTGAAGTGGCAATGCAATGATTGGGTAAGAACCAATATTTAACAACATCTACAAAGGTCTAGATATATGGTTAAAAATAAAATAGATATAAAAGGACCTCAAAACTAAACCATACACTATGCTATGACATATGGTGCGAACAACTAAAACCTCCAACCAATATTGCAAGGCATGGTGACATTTCTTAACACTTGTAAGATGGGTGCGTGGTTAAACATTAG